>JAOWBW010000449.1:0-92299 GCA_026119855.1 Campanula takesimana | reverse complement strand
ACGCCCTAAAGCATCAGAAGGTTTCCAAGTTGAACAAGGGAGGGTGCGCGCGTCGCACCTAAAGGGTGCGCGCGCCCCCCTAGGGATTTTGGCCAAAACCCAGGTTTCTTCTGGGTTCTTCAATTCGGGTGATCAACACAAAAACACCATTTTTACCCAAAACTCAAAACCCAAAGAGTAACACTCCTAGATAGCAATACAAAGGCATCCCAACACTTATGAACCTAATTGTGACTCATATACACCTTTAAAACAACTCCAAACAAGAATGTCTCAAACACCCACATTTACCCAAAAATGGATAAATTGCAATAAATTCCCAAATCAACAAAGAAGCCATAACTATCAACAAGAGCATCAATGGAGTTAAAGATGAACATTTCTAGCATAAATGGGGGAAAAGCAACTTACTTGAAATTTCTCAAGGATGACGGAATTCAAATATTTTTGGTTCTACACGATCCTATCAACGATCTAACACATTTCATAAAATAAGTAATAAGAAAAGATGAGAGGAAGAGGATGAAAATGAAGAGAGAAGGAGAGAGGAAAACTTACCCTTTTCTTGGAGAGAGAGAGAGTTTACTGGGAAATGGGGGAAATGAGGGAGAAGGAGGAAGAAGAAGGAGATGTTTTAAAAAAATGTTACACTTAAGCCCCTCCGCTTCGAACTAACGCAATTAACCCAAATAACCCTCTATTCATTTCATCCCCTATTTCACACTTAACACAATATTACCCAATAATGCTAGACATAATTAAATATCATGAAACACAAAATGCTCACATAAATAAATATCAAGTGAATAAATAAATAATTATTTAATACTAGAATTTAGAGGCGGGTTTTCAGGTCGTGACAAAATGCATCGTACCTTTGTGTCATCCCTCACCATTAATAGCCGTCTTTTCATCTAAAAACCCCTTATAAATGCCAATCTTTTCACCATCTTCTTTTCTAGAAAACCCAACCTATATATTGACTCTACCCCTTCCACTTTCCTTTTTAATCATTACCTCTCTCTCTCCCAGTCTTTCTTTCTCTCTCTCTCTCGTCAGTTTTTCTCCTTTTTCCCTCTATATTTTCATCATTTCATCTTCACTTTCTTCATATATATATATTAATGGGTCCTAAGAGAGCATCCAAATCTACACAAGACGAAAAGGTATGATTTTTTAACCCTCAATCTCTTAATTTATGCATTTTTTTAAATTTCTGGATTTTTTTTCTTCTGAGTTCCGTCTTTTTCCAAAACCGGATAACCCATTTTTTTTGTTTGATTTTGATTATGTTCTCCGTTTTCAAATCGTTTGTTGGGTTATGTTCATTTTGTGATTTCGAGTCTTATGAATCCAACTTTTTAACGATCAACGCTCTATCTATTGCGAATCTGAAGATTTTCTATTTTTGAACTTTTCAAATTTTCGGATCTTTAAATCCTTTTTCTGGACTTGTTATTGATTTGTATTTGTTTTGGTTTACATTTTTGTGATCCTTGTGTTCATATCGTCATTTTGACATATTGTGTGCTTGATTTGGTGAAGTTTCATGATTTATGTGTTCTTGGTGTTCTTCGAGCACTCAAGACATGTTCTTCGTTATTTTTTACATGACTTGGGTTTCAAAATTTTCAAAACATGTTTTTCAAAATTTTCATGTTTTTTATTCTTAAATCTTGCCTATGTTTGTTTTGCATGTGTTTGTGTTTTTTTTTGTGTGTTTCTATACTAAGTATGAATTCCACATAAATATGCGCCTAAGGGATGATTTATGCGCCTAGTCTGCTTATGCGCCCTATGTCCTTATGCGCCTCACTTGATTCATGCGCCTAATAATTGTATGCGCCCTTTGAAAATACAAGTGTCATGCGCCTCAATCAAATTATGCGCCTAAAGCCATTATGCACTTAACATTTTATGCGCCTAAATTATACTTATTCAAATTTTTATGTTTAATTTTTCCTTAGTATATACTCATAGAACCATGATATGCGCCTCGTATTTATATGCGCCTACAACATGTATGCGCCTAATAATAGTATGCGCCTACTATTGTTATGCGCCTATATATTATTATGCGCCTATTTTTACTTAGCTCATCATTATGCTTCTATGCGCCTGATACACTCCTAACTTAACTCAATGCTTACTCTTTCAGGATCCTGCAAATTTTAGACCTGGTGAAACTTTCAATATCGCATAGTTAGCTGCTGATGCATCTATGGGTGTTGACATTATGGAATACATCAGACTATCTGGTCTTCTGCCTCTATTCACCCTGGAACAACCCTTCTACTCACCACTCCTAGTTGATGAGTTTTTCTCCACTGTTGTACTTGTTGAAATTCCAACAGATACTGAAGGGATGTGTGCTACAAGATTTGCGCAAATGTTCAGAATGTTGAAGTCACCATTTCTACTGGCACTCTCAAGAACAGTGTCAGCTTCAACACTACTGGCCCTCTAAGCGTCACCGGTAAAATCAACACTTATTCCACCACCGCGCAGAAACTTATGGCGCGCACTCATCTCAAAATTCCTTCTCTTCAGAACAACATTAAGTCTGTTGACATAAGGGATGGTGATGACTTGTTGGATCACATAGCACATTTACTTGGTACTTCATAATTTTCAAGACAGGAAACGTGAACAGATTCACGATGGAGCAGTGGGAGTATACTGCTGCGATTATGGGCAAAACCATCCTCAACTGGCCTCAAATCCTATTCAAGACTTTAAGGGACCAGATTGACAAATACAACAAGAAAAAGGCTGAAGGGAAGACCAAGTTTAAAACTCACTGCATAATTCTCACCAAAATATTCCTCACATATCCTTCTCTTGCTACTTTCCTTGCTGAGAACCCGGTCTATCAAACAACCAATGTTCCAATTTTTGGTAAAGATAGCTTGGTAATGAAAAGGCGCAGAAAGTGCAAGGCTAAGCACACGCCTCGAGTGAAAGGTGATCAGTTGGTTGATGAAGCAACTGAGTCAGATGAAGATGTGGAAGGCGCACAAGATAGCGCAGAACCTGAAGTTGCATCTCGCACAGAAACAGCTGTTCTAGGCGCAGAAAAGGTTAAAGGAAAAAGGGATTAATGAAGGTACAAGCAGACCACCAAAGCGCCCTAGAACAGACACTGGAGAAGAAAAAGAGCTTAAACGCACTAAGGACGCTAGCAGAATGGAAGCGCAGAGAAAAAGAGATGAAGACTTCCAGTTAAAACAAGCTGCTGTTTTGGCTAAATCAGAAAGGCGCAAGGGCGCAGGGTCTAGCGCTGATGTACGCGCGCCTGCTCCTACTGTGCCTCCTAGTGTTGATGCACCTCCACCAAAGAAAACTCAAGTTTCACTCTCTTCTGAACGACAACAACTTAGGGATTAAATCTCTGCTGACCTTTTTGGAGAAACAAGTGAAGATCATGTTCAGGGGGAGCCCGAGCCCTTAACCAGGCGTAAGACCCCTTCTGCACCTCCAGTTTCTCCTGTGCCTCCTGCAAATACTGAAGAACCTACTTCAAGCGCTTAGTATCTACCTTCTCCTCCTCGTGCTCCTACTCCTTCTCCTGTTAGGCGCCCTGTCTCTCCTGCGCCTGCTCCTCCCGCTCCTGATATGAGTATGGTTATTTCACTCCTACAGCAACTCCAGCAAGGCCAAGCTCACATTAATTCTCAGATGGAGCTTCACACTTCTATGCTTACTCAGCAAGCTGATGAGATTGCTGCCATTAAGGGGGAGATGGTGCGCATAAATACTGATATCAAGGATAAACATTTCCTTACTCCTCAGCAATGGAATGATGCTATTGATCAGATGAATGAGTTATTTAAAGGTACTCTTGCTTCCCTTCATGATCGAATTGACGGTGGCATCAAACTCACTGATGGCCATGATTTCATTAATGCTATAAGGGAAGTAGAGTCAAACATAGCATCGGATATAAGGAAGTTATTTGAGATGGTGGCTGAAGATAGCCAAAAAATTATTGAGTGTTGTTGATAAACTCAAGGAAGTTAAGGATGAGCTACAAATCCTTGGATTAACTGTCTATGGCGCAGAACCTAGTACTGAACCAAGCGCTGCTCCAAAAGCGCCTGAAACCCTTGTGCCTGCTTCTAGTTCTGCTCCTGGCGCACCGGTTGGCTTTAGTTCCTTGCTCTCTAAGATATATGTTTTGAAGGAATTAATAGTTACTCACTTCAACGCTGCGCATTCAAGCGCAGACAGGCGTGTAGAAAGAGCCTCTGCTGATATTATCACCGCGCAAGCTGCTGTTGAAGCTAACTTTCAAATAGTTGCAGAAAATCTCTCTCAACAGCAAGCCATTTCTCAACGCACCATTGATGAGTATCAAAACATCAATGTTGATCATCTGCGCTATATCATAGATGGTGTCACTGACACTCATGGTGTTGTCAACCGTTGTCATCAACTTTCTGTTGGGTTTCCAAGTAACATGCGCAGCGGAATATAGCAATTTAAAATTTTTTTGAAACCCAAAGCCCATAGATCCGTTCGTATGATTAAATCAAATACAATAACATGAATATAGGATAAAACTAACCCTTGATGGCTATTAAATCTTCCTTGGTCTTTGGTGGAGAAACTTGAAGCTTGATCACGAAGAAAATACGAACACGAACTTTGAAGATGATGAGCTTCACCCTCTAGCGGTATCCACACCTTGAACAAATATCAAAGGACCTTCTTTGATCTTGGTTGCTAGACCAAAAATTGTGAAACACGTTTTCACAATTATATTGACTATATGGAACTATGAATTTCTTGATCTAATCAAGAATATTATTCTCTCAATGAATTAGGAATTACTTGCTTAATGGCTGGTGAAAAGATGCTTTTATAGGACCTAGTCATTAACTCTTAATGACCTAGGATTCCTAAATCCCGTCACCTTAATTAAGGCAAGTCCTTATTCTGCCAGGAATTCTGGCACGGTCGTGCCCCTTTATTTGGCACGGTCGTGCCAAATGGGTCGAACCTGCCAGACCTTCCCCGAATATTGGCACGGTCATGCCCCTATGTTTGGCACGGTCGTGCCAAACGGACCGAGCCTTTTGCCTTGGTTTGGATTTATGGCACGGTCGTACCGTTTAAAGGCGCACGGTCGTGCCAAAGCCAAAACCTGACATTTTTCCATAATTCCCATTTAGTCCTTTATGATCCGTTCTATTTGTGTGTGACCCTCTAGGATTACACTAAGTTGGCAATGGGCTCAAACATGAACTCATAAGATATGATTAGGTTCTAGCAAACCGTCATACCTACCCAAATAGTGTAACTAGATACAAGTTCGCATTCCTTTAGAATATGTCACAATCCCTTTGTCCACGATGTCATTGAACACAAGTCATGGTCAAAGAGTCAACTTGTTTTGTTCAATACTTTCTCGATTCCGAATATGTTGATAATCCAAATGACATTGATCCAATCAATTCATTTGAGTCCGGCCGAACATTTCATCAACATCATTCCTACGAGAGGCCCAAGCTTTACATCTCTCCGTGGAGGGACAAATCCATTTAGCTTATTATTCTTCCCAACGGGAATCCGATTATGCCAATCATACCCTTTATAACTACCGTGTTAAGGTAGCGTTTGAATATGTCAAACATAATGTTCATCAAGTGGAAGACTATAATAACTTCATGTCTAAGGATTCAAACGACATAACTAATATGAGATTTATATATGACATCGACCATGACATAAATCTCATACCGCGGGTCATGTCCAGTACCTTGTTCCAAACAAGTACCCATAAATCTAACATGATCATCCCATGATCATTTAGCCTTTATACTAGTGCTTAACAAGCTCTAGGGACGGAGATTATTATAAGCAAACATGAGCAACAATAATAATCTTATTATCTCTTTATCATCATGAATAAAATGATAACTTATACAACGTTTAACAATCGTGCCTAGGGCACCAACACCAACAATCTCCCACTTGCCCTAGGCCCAATTCCCTAGGTATCCAATACCCATGGACCCAACATGACCATCATGTCTTAGCTTATGGAAGTCCCATTGTTTAGTGTGTCTGTAACGTTATCATTAGTAGGTACTTTGCATATATGTACGTCTCCTTATCAACAATTTCTCGAACGATAAGAGAACGCCTAAGTATGTGTTTGGATTTGGGATGTGCTCTTGGTTCCTTTGCTTGATCAATAGCACCACTATTATCACTAATATGGTCTATTGGATTAGCAATACTAGGAACCATCTTAAGTTCACCAATGAACTTCTTAATCCAAACAATTTCTTTGCAGCATCCTATGCAGCGATATACTTAGTTTTAGTCATAGAATTAGTGACTGTACTCTGATTGGAACCATTCCAACTTACAGTTCCACTATTTGTTATAAAACTCGATTGCGATTTTTCTATTATCTTTGTCAGTTTGGAAGTATGCATCCATTTACCCATATACGACGAGATCATCTTCCATCCCTCCATAGATCAAAACAAATCTTTAGTCCTTCTAAAGTGCTTTAAGAATGTTTCACAGCCATCCAGTGACTCTCACCGGTTGTCAGATTGATATCTACTCGTCATGCTCCAAGCATTAGATATATCCGGCTTAGTACTTATCATGGCATCATGGATCCAATTGCTGAAGCAAATGGCATCTCATTCATTTTCTCATGCTCATCTTTTGTCTTTAGGACATTGAGTCTTGCTTAGAGAAACTCCATGTAACACTGACAAATGTCCTCTCTTAGAATTTTCCTTGCAGAATCTTCTTATGACTTTGTCAATGTATGTACATTGGCTTTAAACCATTTAGCTTCCTTGATCTATCTCTATAGATCTTAATGCCAATGAATTATGTGGCTTCATCCATATTCTTTATTGCGAAACACTTTCTTAACCAAATATTTACAAATTAAAGTGTAGGAATGTCGTTTCCAATGAGCAATATGTCATCCACATATTAGATAAGGAATAGAACATGCTCCCACTAACCTTATTGTATATACAAGATTCATCTTCGTTCTTGATCAAGCCAAGCTCTATGACTTATCAAAACGGAGATCCCAACTCCAAAAAGCTTGCTTCAATCCATCCAATGAATCTTCGCAACTTTCATACCTTTTAGAATTTTCTTGACTATCAAAACCTTTAGGTTGTATCCAATACATCCTTAAGTGAGTTCCCGTTGAGGAACGCTTGTTTTGACATCATTTTGTCAAATTTCATATTCCAAATATGAACATGTGACTATGAAAATTCTAATAAGTTTCTTGCTACCCATGTAACATTTTTCTCCAAGAAAAGTCATTCATCTCCTTTGGTTTTTACACTTAGGTTAGAATGATCAAGTTCCAAACTTGATTATTATACATGGATTGCCTTTTAGATTTTATGACTCCAAGCCATTAATCTAAATGTGGAGTTGATACTGCATCTTTGATAGGTGGTAAATACTTCATTCTAAATGAACTTTACCTCAATACTTTGTATTTCGAAATATCCAATATTTCTACTAATAGATTGTATCCTATCATGTATTGCAAGTATTTGTATATCTTGAACAGACTTTTCACGACTCCTTGTGAAAACTTGTTCAACTTCCATCTTAGGTTAAAATATATTTTCTAGGTTTCGAACCATTCGAGATACATTTTTCTCCCACTGATTCTTTTAGAGATAAACCTTTTATCTAGAAAAGTATCATCATAAGCAACAAACCATTTGTTTCTCATGAGTAAAATTTTATCCTCAAGTTTCCTTAGGATATCCCATGAAAATATATTTATTAGATTTAAATGTGAGTGTGTCCCAGACAACTCCTTTCGAAAAGGGTCTCACCATCTTAAATCTTTATGAAAGACAAACCGAGTTTTCTTTCACCAATTAACCTCTCTTGATGGAATTCAGATTAGTATAATCATAGCGGTTTTAAATACATAACGCCAAAATAAATAATGGAAGATCACTTTGACTTTGTCATCCAACGAACCGTATTCAATAAGGTTCTTATACTTCCACGCAGACATATCATTTAGAATGATATTCTTAGTGAAGTTAATTTTGTGAAACCATTTCACAACTTTAATGATGACTGTCAAATTCTTGGTTTAATTATTCATCATCATGATCCAATCATAATTTTTGAATAGTTTTACCAAGTATAACCAAAATTCTCTTTTAGCATTTCTTCTTAATGCACCATACACATCGAAATGTATTGGGTCAATTAAGACATTATCCTTTTAACCAATCATAGTAAAAGATGTCTTGATCCAAGTAAATAAGATTTGCATAAATCATGTGATTCCAAATCATATGACTTAAAACTCCGTCCCATGGAATTTTAGATATGCATTTCTCATTTATTTGATCAAAAATAATGTATAAAGAATTTTAATTATTTATGTTATAGTCTTTATTATTTTGTTCTTCAAGATTTAGGATATAAGATATATTTATATGATGACACAATGAAGTAAATCATAATAAATAAAGCACTTTTCGTATTCCAAATAAGAAATTAATATCCTTCATTATCTTATAGCAAAATAATGTTTTCTACTTCATCAGTAAAGTCACTTTACAAGTGTTCTACGAACAATGTTGCAACCATTGCATCATTACTATTTGTAGATAAAACTTTACTATAAGTAGTCTTTCATCTTACTAATTATTCTGGTATCCAATACCCAATAATTAAATTTAGAAAGAATAATTTATAACATAAATATTCCGAGTGGTAGTCCCACTACCATTCCTTTTATTGATCACCCAAAATTTTGACTACAATTCTAAATGGTCAATCCAATTGCCACATTACCAAATTGCATCAATTTAGAGTTATTATTATAACCATAATTATTTCCTTTAGGTTTGACAACTCTTGTCTTACCTTTTGACTACAATTTTAAATGGTCAATCCAATTGCCATTTTTCCAAATTGCATCAATTATAGTTTTAGGTTTTGACAATCCTTGTCTTACCTTTCTTTTGGCATTTGACCCTTTTCCATTATGAACCATGAGCTCTGGAGAACCATTCTCCAATATATTCATCTTCGCAGTTTCTCAGCATGTTAATGCAACTCGAAGAAATTCTTATTCATTTTAAGCATGTTATAGTCCATCACTAAGTGATCATAACACTTAAACAATAAATCAAGAATGATATCCATGGCTTGCTCCAATCCAATTGGACAACCAAGTTTCTCAAGATGCTCTACGTAGCCTTTATCTTAAGCATGTGAGGTTCCACTTATTGCCTTTTACTCCTTTTGCATGAAGTGAATGCAATAATGGTTTTATACCTTTCTTGCCTAGATTGCTCTTTTAAACATGTAACTCAACTCCACGCCTATCTAATAGGCTTCCAAAGTTTCAAACTTTGTTGAAGTTTTAAGAACATAATCGTGAGCTTGAGACAACTCACATTCCTAGAATCATACTCATGATTCTTGTGATTGTCTATTCCGGCTTTGGGTTCTTTAGGAATATGCCCATCAAGAATGTACAACCCATCTTCTTGCCTTAGAACCATTCTTAGGCTCAGGATCCAATCCATGAAGTTTGTACCATTCTTTTGAAGCTTTATCCTTAACAAGGATTAATCGCAACGATTTTAGTTGTCATCTACAACTTATGCAAACTTTCCAAAATTTTATAAGTACCAGCCTCATTAAAGAGATAAATAATGTATTTTCCAAAAATACTCCCACTAAATTATATAACCTTCATATACATCCAATGTATAATATAATTTAAATGGGTTGAGATCCCGCTTTAATCTAATTTTGAGTACGCTTTGGCGCACCGCTCAAAATTTAAATCCATTAGGTAGACAACTCTTGTCAATCATATCTCATATGACTCTCAGTTCTTTTCATGAGATTCTTTAAGAAATCCAATTTCAAAAAGCATGTTAAATCTCATCTTTGCCTTAAGCCCAAAACTGTTTTGACGCTTAATTAAGTCCAACCATTTTAAACGCATAGGAAACTCTTATTCACTCATCTTGCTCAAACATGAATAAAATCAATGCACCTCGCTTTGGCGAGCCCACATAAAATTACTCATGTATAAACAAGTGTTTTAATCATGGCATGGCAAAAGGACTTAAAACTTTCTTTGAAGGTCATCACATATAGCATATAACACATTTATGGGCACATAATATAAACATGTTACACATCAAGTTTAGCCACTGAATTAATCTCCATTAATTTAAGCATGGTATTTATGTGTCATTAGTTTCTCTATAATTATGAGGATGAGACTATTTCAACTTCGGTTATTATTTCCAAATCAAGACAACAAGAAGTGCGGTCGAACTAAGCCATTAGGCAACCACAATCCCGCACTAATTCAAGAAACCAAGAAAGTAGTCCATGTGGCCGAAACTAAGCAATAGATGGTCTCGATGAACGTAGGCCAATTGCATTCACAATTCCACATGGATCTCCAAACTTTGAATCAAGATTTTTTTTTCTCAATTTTAGCAATTATGAACTCTTCATAATTCTAACTTCGTTTTATCTTTGAAACTTTGATTGCGATCAAAAACTCTATGAACGTCGGCCGGTCAAGGTATGGTCCGTCCCGTCGGACCCTTCCGAAAATCAAAATTTTAAAGTTCCAAAATTTGTCTCAAAATTGTTTTTCCCGATTCAATAAGGATTTGGTGTTCTTGGTGATCCAATCACCATGATCAACAAAATCTTGAATAAACAATTTATTCTTGAATCCCTAGAATATCAAAACTTTGATCCAATCAAAAATTGATAATCCAAACAATTTTAAATCCACCATAATTTTATTGCGATTGAATAGTGCGATTAAAGTTTCTAAAACAATAAACCACATAAAATCACAAAACACATAAACATCATATAATCCAATATTCATATCATGCTTGGCACATAAACAATTTATATACACACAACATGATCCAAGTATTGAATTAATCAACATGAACGGGGCTCTGATACCACTGTTGGGTTTCCAAGTAACATGCGCAGCGGAATATAGCAATTTAAAATTTTTTTGAAACCCAAAGCCCATAGATCCGTTCGTATGATTAAATCAAATACAATAACATGAATATAGGATAAAACTAACCCTTGATGGCTATTAAATCTTCCTTGGTCTTTGGTGGAGAAACTTGAAGCTTGATCACGAAGAAAATACGAACACGAACTTTGAAGATGATGAGCTTCACCCTCTAGCGTATCCACACCTTGAACAAATATCAAAGGAACTTCTTTGATCTTGGTTGCTAGACCAAAAATTGTGAAACACGTTTTCACAATTATATTGACTATATGGAACTATGAATTTCTTGATCTAATCAAGAATATTATTCTCTCAATGAATTAGGAATTACTTGCTTAATGGCTGGTGAAAAGATGCTTTTATAGGACCTAGTCATTAACTCTTAATGACCTAGAATTCCTAAATCCCGTCACCTTAATTAAGGCAAGTCCTTATTCTGCCAGGAATTCTGGCACGGTCGTGCCCCTTTATTTGGCACGGTCGTGCCAAATGGGTCGAACCTGCCAGACCTTCCCCGAATATAGGCACGGTCGTGCCCCTATGTTTGGCACGGTCGTGCCAAACGGACCGAGCCTTTTGCCTTGGTTTGGATTTATGGCACGGTCGTGCCGTTTAAAGGCGCACGGTCGTGCCAAAGCCAAAACCTGACATTTTTCCATAATTCCCATTTAGTCCTTTATGATTCGTTCTATTTGTGTGTGACCCTCTAGGATTACACTAAGTTGGCAATGGGCTCAAACATGAACTCATAAGATATGATTAGGTTCAAGCAAACCGTCATACCTACCCAAATAGTGTAACTAGATACAAGTTCGCATTCCTTTAGAATATGTCACAATCCCTTTGTCCACGATGTCATTGAACACAAGTCATGGTCAAAGAGTCAACTTGTTTTGTTCAATACTTTCTCGATTCCGAATATGTTGATAATCCAAATGACATTGATCCAATCAATTCATTTGAGTCCGGCCGAACATTTCATCAACATCATTCCTACGAGAGGCCCAAGCTTGACATCTCTCCGTGGAGGGACAAATCTATTTAGCTTATTATTCTTCCCAACGGGAATCCGATTATGCCAATCATACCCTTTATAACTACCGTGTTAAGGTAGCGTTTGAATATGTCAAACATAATGTTCATCAAGTGGAAGACTATAATAACTTCATGTCTAAGGATTCAAATGACATAACTAATATGAGATTTATATATGACATCGACCATGACATAAATCTCATACCACGGGTCATGTCCAGTACCTTGTTCCAAACAAGTACCCATAAATCTAACATGATCATCGCATGATCATTTAGCCTTTATACTAGTGCTTAACAAGCTCTAGGGACGGAGATTATTATAAGCAAACATGAGCAACAATAATAATCTTATTATCTCTTTATCATCATGAATAAAATGATAACTTATACAACGTTTAACAACCGTGCCTAGGGCACCAACACCAACACTTTCAAAGCAGATTCAGCGCTCGGTAAAGGAGATCGAAGGAGGATTGAAGGAAGACGACGCGCCTCCTAATCCTTAGTTATTTCTCTTTGTAAGTTTGTTAGAAACTTTTGATGTTAGAACCTTTTTGTTAGTGACTTAGTGCTTACTTGTATTTAGCACCTTTTGATTTTTTTCTATTGAATACTTGTATTCTGTAACTCCTACATCCCAAGTATTAATGAGAACAAAGCATCACAATTGGTTCAAAACTTGTTCACTCAAACTCCTTGTTTGTAGAACAATGAATTTATTGTTTAAAATCATATGCATTATATTTGAACTGTTTCATATCTTTATGCATAGATTTTAAACTTTGTTTAAACACATTTCAAAACTAAAACTCATATATCATTTGAATGTGTTTAACTATTTATATCATTCCATTTGTAATGTTTTATCTTTATTGGAATAGATTAGAAATCTATATCTTGAACTAGTGTGTGCATTAACCTGAGACATGATTTACCAATTTCATTTATTTGGACATGTTATTATCAAGTATAATGTTTGTCCCTGATATAGTAGGTAATGGTATCAATCAAATAGGAGGAGATTGTTGGGTATGCCCACATATATCTCAGTTTCAATGTAATAGGATTGATTAGATTTGATTGATCCATCACCTAAGTTTTATTTCATGGACTTTAGACCCACATGTAAGAAGTATTTATACTTCATTTTTAGGTAGTCCATTGTAATATAATAGGCTTAGGAATAGAGCAAGAATGTCAAGATTGAAGAAAATCACTTTGTTCAGATTGAGCCACGCGCCCATGCGCCACGCGCCTACTATGCGCCCATGCACCCTTGTGTATTGCGCCTATGCACCTTGATTGGCGTGCGCTATACCTCGCGCTCCTTTGGCTCAACGCGCCCCATTATAAGTGATTTAAACACTTAGTGATTTATTGAAGACATGAAGACTTGAAGAAATTCAAACTACGCCAATAATCCAACAGTGGTTAAATAACACGTATGCACCCGCATCTAAGGACACCTGTCCATAATAATCATATTTGTGTTATGTGTCTAACGGCTATCAAAGGACACGTGCTCTACTCAATGAGCGACAGCACATCTGTCCTTTAACCTTATCTACAAGGGATTTCCAACGGCTAGTTTTTGGGGCTCTACTATAAATACCCCATAACTTCAAAGGTTTTGAAGTTGCTAAGATATTCAGAATTTCTCTCTCAAGCATTTGTTGAAGATTTGAAGATTGCCTTTGATTTTCCAGAATTCTCAAGAACATCTTCATAACTTCATCCTTAGCCCAGATCCTCAAGCAAAAACACTTTAGTTTTCTTGTGCTCTCAATCTCAAAAATCTAAAGAGCCTTGAATCTAAAATCACACACGCACCTCTTTAAGTTTGATCACTTAGATCTTTCTTTTAGAGATACACCGATTATTGTCTAGGATTTGTTCTTTCATAGAATATTAGATCTTGAGTTAGTGTATAAGCTCAAACGATTGTAATTTGTAACACTCTCTCATAATATAAGATCTCCATTAGAAATCCAAGACTAACCATCTTGGTAGAGGACGTAGATCTTTCCTTGATCGAACCTCTCCAAATAGCGCGTATTAATTACTTGTCATTTACTTTCAAGTTATTATGTTTACTCACTATTTGCTTGTTTATTCATTGTAAATTGATTGGATTGAATTGTGTTGTGTTTGTTATATCATTTGCCTAAGTTCCTTATTTCACGCACTTTGAGCCAAAAATACTTAGAGTGTGTGTTGGGACCCTTTTAATCATTTGCGCCTACTTTATTTAACTATTCCGTTGTGCATTTCACTCACTCATTTAGGCGCATTTCATAACGCTTATTTGATTAAGTGCGTATTTGCCATTAAATTTTCAAAGGTACGAAAAGAATTTTAAAACAGCTATTTACCCCCCCTCTAGCTATTTTCCATACCCTTGTTGCCCTTTGGGACCAACACAAAATGAGTGAAGGGCAACAAGTGAGACCTCACATGCTTAAGATGAAAGGCTACATAGAGCATCTTGAGAAACATGGCTATCCAATTGGATTGGAGCTAGCCACAGATCTCATTCTTAATTCATTGCTTAAGAGTTAAAATCACTTTGTGATGAACTATAACATGCATGGAATGGATAAGAATCTCTCCGAGTTGTATAATATGCTGAAAACTGCGGAGATGAAGATAGTGGAGAAAGGTTCTCCAGGGCTCATGGTTCATGATTGGAAGAAGGCTAGTGCCAAAGGAAAGGGTGGGGCAAAGGTTTCCAAACCCAAGATTAGCAAGGCAAAGGTTGCCAAGGCTATAGAGGCAAAACCCGATGCACAAAAGGAAGCAATTTGTTTCCATTGTCAAGAAATTGGTCATTGGAAACGTAATTGCAAGGCTTTTAAGGAAGAGCAAAAGAAGAAGAGAGTGGGACTGCGTCGACTTCAGGTATCTATATGATAGAGATTCTCCTTTATACCACTAGTTCCTGGGTATTGGATACCGGATGTGGTTCTCACATTTGTTTAAATGTGCAGGGACTAAAGAATAGGAGACTGCTTAAAGATGGTGAAGTAGACCTACGTGTGGGGAATGGAGCAAGAGTTGCTGCATTAGCCGTAGGGACTTATGAAGTCTCCTTACCTTCCAGTTTAATACTTGTTTTGAACAATTGCTATTATGTATCAGATTTAAGTAGGAATATTATTTCAATTTCTTGTTTGGATAATGAAGGTTTTAAATTTCTTATTGAGAATAAGAGATTTTCTCTTTATTTAAATGATGTGCTTTATGGTATTGCAAATTCATTTAATGGCTTTATGTCCTTGATGCCAAGAATGAAAATAATGAAAATGTCTATCATATAAATAAGAAATCTAAACCTAATGATGTAAATCATACTTATTTGTGGCATTGCCATCTTGGTCATATTAATGAGAAGCGTATCTCAAAACTCCATAGGGACGGTCTTTTGGGTTCATGTGACCTTGAGTCATATGATACTTGCGAGTCGTGTCTTCTTGGAAAAATGACTAAGACACCTTTTACCAAGTTGGGTGAAAAGGCAAGCGACTTATTGGGGTCGATCATTCCGATGTATGCAGACCACTAAGTAGCAATGCTAGGGGAGGATTTCAATACTCCATAACCTTCACCGATGATTATAGTAGATTTGGGTATATTTACCTAATGAAACATAAAAGTGAAGCATTTGAGATATTTAGAATATTTCAAAATGAAGTAGAAAAACAACTTGGCAAAAGTATTAAGGCATTTCGATCGGATCGAGGTGGAGAATACTTAAGTCAAGAATTTGGTGATCATCTAAAGAATTGTGGAATAGTTTCACAATTAACTCCACCCGGAACACCACAATGGAATGGTGTGTCCGAGAGGAGGAATCAGACTTTGTTGGACATGGTTCGATCAATGATGAGTCAAGTTGATCTTCCTTTATCCTTTTGGGGTTATGCACTAGAAATTACCGCATTCACACTAAATCGTGTTCCAAGTAAATTGGTTCAAAAGATTCCATATGAGATGTGGAGCGGAAAGAAACCTAGTTTGTCTTTCATAAATATTTGGGGTTGCAAAGTTTTTGTCAAAAGACTTGTCTCCGACAAACTTGCACACAAATCTGATAAATGTATTTGCGTGGGATATCCTAAGGAAACTAAAGGATATTACTTTTACAACCGAACGGACAACAACGTGTTTGTTTCCCAAACTGGTGTCTTTCTAGAGAAAGAGTTTCTCTCCAAAAAAATCAGTGGGAGTAAAGTAAATCTTGAAGAGGTTCGAGACCCAGAAAATGACATTGAACCGATGGTGGAACAAGAACAAGTCCCACAAGGAGCTGTGGAACCTGTTCAAGATACACAAGTAAATCGCAGATCTGGTAGGTCACGATCCAAGCCCGAGAGATATGGGTTTCTCGTAACGGATAGTGATGAGGTGGAGATCATTGAGAATGATGAACCGACCACCTACTAAGAGGCGATGTATTCTCCTGATTCGGACAAGTGGCTTGGATCCATGGAATCCAAATTGCAATCCATGCATGATAATCAAGTTTGGAACTTGATTGATGCACCGGAAGGTGTAAAAACCATAGGATGCAAATAGATCTTCAAGAAGAAGAATGACATCGATGGGAAGGTTCATACTGTAAGTACCCCAATCTGAAATTGACCAACTTAGAGGAACTCTTAGCACCATTCAGGGATAAACTGATAGGCTGGGACCTCACTAAGATAAACCTAAAATTCCATGACTGCTCTGGAATTAAACTTGGAAAAATCCAGAAGCTCGCCAGGCTGAGCCGTACGGATGGTTTGGATGCGGGAGAGCCCTAGCCGTACGACTACTATGGGTACCCTCAGTCCTTATAAATTTAGACTATTGCTGATTATTTCAGGAGGGGGGGGGGGAGAAAATTTTTTGAGAGAGCCAAAGCTCTGCAGAAATCATATCAGAATAGATTGATTTTTGGATGTCCCAATACCCTTCCTTGGAAGAATCATCCATTTGGATGTTAAAGTTTCCATCTTTAACCATCTAAATGGTGATCTTGGCTCAAAAGCCATGACCATCACCTTTTCTCAATTATTCCCCAATGATTGCCTTAATCACACCCAAATCCTTATTTTGGTGTCTAATCTAGTGAGCAATGGCATAGGGATGATTTAATTTATGTTTTGTTGCAAGAAAATAACTGGAAATGATCAAACAGTCCAGTTTCCAGCAGAATGCTCTATTTCTGCCTGGAACTGGACTGATTCCTGGGAATCTATTAAAATTCCCAGGAAGACCCTCCATAGCCGTACGGCTACTTTGTCCAGGGGGACATTTCCAATCTAGTCCCCTTTTAATCCAGAATGTTTACGAAATAACCCTTTCTGTCAAATATTTAACTATTTTCTGTTAAAGTCAGTTTCTCCCATTTTTAAGAACACACACACACTTGCACAATTTTAACAAAATTTAGGGAGACTCGGTTTCTTCCGAGGCGCTTTGGGTGAACTACCGGTTGAGTTCTTCCCAAAGCGTAACCTGACCTCCGAATCCTTTGTCTCTAACCATTTTTCGTTAAGTTTGGGTTTAAAATTAAACTAACGTGGAGATTCTGTTGAACATTGATAAGATCCCGTGTTTGATTCTCGAGGGAACCGTTCGTTTTTCCCGCGGGTATGTCACAGTAGTGACTCTTCTGGGGAATAAAGTGTTTTCGAACTTGTTTTTAGAAGATTCAGAGTCATTCTTGTGTGGGTCAAACACCCGTCCCCGTTTGTTGACTTTGTGCATTTTTGTGTGTATTTTATATTTCTGTTTTGATTTCTGGGAGTGAAACTGTTCTGGAAATGCAATAAACTGGGGCTTGATGATCAGAAGTTGAAAATTTGCAAAAATAATGGATCTCCATCCCTAGCCGTACGGCTGGTTTTGCCGGGCCCACAGAATGCTTCAAGTTAACAATTTTGTGCAGGGCAGAAGCATTCTGATGGTCCCTTTTGCGTTTCTTCTTGTCCAGGTTCCATTTACAGCCTCTACTTGTGCACTCTTGCCTTCATTTTCTTAGCCAAAAATGGATTTTTAAAGCTTGGTAATGCACAAATCTTTTGGACATAAAATTGGGTTTTCAAAGCCTCATTGTGCCTTACCCCTTTCATAAAAATTTTGGTTTCTCAAATTCTTTTGTTGTGCACAACCTTTTTGTACAAAATGATTTTCAAAGGTTGTTGTTCTTGTTGTAAAACTTTGGTTTCAAAAACCTTTGGTTGTGCATAACCTTTCTATGTACAAATTTTGATTCTTGCTTGTTGATATGTTTGTTTACTTGCTTGTGCAAATTACTTGTTCAATTCTTGATTATTCATGCTCATGATATTAAAACGCATTGAAAATTCCTATTTTAACTCAAAAGGGAACATGGAAGACTTCACACAACGCGCACTCGACCTTGTGCACGTTCCAAAAACCCTCAAAACCCGGGATGGATGCCACGATGCAGCTTGATTGGTGCTCTTGTGCCTTTCTCGTGCGCACGGGTCCATTCCACCTCCCCTTCCGAGCCAAGTCAACCACACTTGTCCGTGACACACAAATACCGTGACCATGGTTTGTTTTTGATCTAGCTCACGTCATGACGTCCTTAATATGTGTCCAAACGCTAATTATGGCCAAGTTAATGCCCGAGTCACGACTCCTTATGAAAGTAAGTGTGACCAAGGTCATCTTTGACCCGGTCCTTGACTTATGCGTTAATTCTAACCATAATTAACCAAAGTCATGTATTAAGGATAAGTTGACACAGCGTCATTAAGCTCTAATGCTTTACCCATCCTAATCATCTTTAAGTCCAAGGCTAAGGTCCGAGATCCCTCATTAAAATGAGGTCATGCCGAAATTTTGTTGGAGCGTTAAGTCAATCTTAACCTTAACCGGGGCTTAACTATGATGAGAATGGCCCGTGCATTGGAACTTTGTGACGCACTAGACCCTAGGTTTGGATCTTTCGGTCGGTGGAAGCTGCGTGCCCTATAGGACCCTCGCCCAGGATAGTTCGTCCTTGGGAGTGTGCAATACAGGTGAAAAACGAGGGGTCTATAGGCGTAGTGATGGCCTCCACTGATCCAGAAATTAGAGTAGTTGAGAAAAAGAAGAGGAATCTTTTCCAACCATTTAGGAATAAAAATGCGTTTTAAGTAAACTTGAACGGATAAGTAACTGCACCTTGCATGAATTTGCTCTGTTTTGATTCTTGTCTTTGATACATTGCTTTCTTGCGTTAACAAGCGTCGTCCCGTCAATCCTTGGATGGATCCCCGTTATCCTCCCAGACTCCCGTTAAATCCCTAGGCGTTGTCCCCTAGGAACCTATTAAGTCCTTGGAAGATCTCTGAGGCGCCCGTCAATCTTTAGATGGATTCCGAAGATTCACGTTAAATCCCTAGGAAGTTAGTCACTTCCTTGGATGGATCCCTGTTATCCTCCAAGAAGTCAGTCAAGTCCTTGGATGGATCCCCGTTTTCCTCCAAGAAGTCATTCAAGTCTTTGGATGGATCCTCGTTATCCTCCAAGAAGTCAGTAAAGTCCTTGGATGGATTCCTGTTATCCTCCAAGAAGCCAGTCAAATCCTTGGACGGATCCCCGTTATCCTCCAAGATCTCCGTTAATTCTTAGGAATAGTCCCCTAGGAACCCGTTAAGTACTTGGAAGATCTCTAAGGCGCCCGTCAATCTTTAGATGGATTCCAAAGATTCCCGTTAAATCCCTAGGAAGTCAGTCACTTCCTTGGATGGATCCCTGTTATCCTCCAAGAAGTCAGTCAAGTCCTTGGATGGATCCCCGTTATCCTCCAAGAAGTCAGTCAAGTCCTTGGATGGATCCCCGTTATCCTCTAAGAAGCCAGTCGAATCCTTGGACGGATCCCCGTTATCCTCCAAGATCACCATTAATTCTTAGGAAAAGTCCCCTAGGAACCCGTTAATTCCTTGGAATATCTCTGAGGCACCCGTCAATCTTTAGATGGATTCCGAAGATTACCGTTAAATCCCTAGGAAGTCAGTCACCTCCTTGGATGGATCCCCGTTATCCTCCAAGAAGTCAGTCAAGTCATTGGATGGATCCCCGTTACCCTCCAAGAAGTCAGTCAAGTCCTTGGATGGATCCCCGTTATCCTCCAAGAAGTCAGTCAAGTCCTTGGATGGATCCCCGTTATCCTCCAAGAAGCCAGTCGAATCCTCGGATGGATCCTTGTTATCCTCCAAGATCTCGTTAAGCCTTAAGATTAGTCCCCTAGGTCCCTGTTAAAATTCACGTTAAATCTCTAGGAAGTCAGTCACCTCCTTGGGTGGATCCCCGTTATCCTCCAAGAAGATCCCTGTTACCCTCCAAGAAGTCAGTCAAGTCTTTGGATGGATCCCTGTTATCCTTCAAGAAGTCAGTCAAGTCCTTGGATGGATCCCCGTTATCCTCCAAGAAGCCAGTCATGTTCATCTTTTCCTCTTAGAATTCTAAACCCGTTCGAACTACGGTGACCTGAGCCTCTCATCGCGTGGGACCCCCTCCCTCGTGGTGAGGGGAACGTAGGCAACTTCGGCCCGGTCAAATATCTCAAAATAGCCTTTGGCCCAAGCATTCACCCAATGTTTACCCGAGCCTAAACTACCTTTTTTCTCCCCCGTAGCTTAGATGAAGTGGAAGAGAGCATCATGTCGCCGCCTAGTACGTGTGGAGTCAGAAAGTTCCCCGGTCACTACAACTTCTCCGATCCGGTACCTCAGAGAGATCACTTCAGTGGACAGTAGCTTGAGAAATGATGCCGCGGATAATCCGGTTGGCCCAACGAACGAAGAGTTGCTCCAAGCTTTAGAAGCCCCCGGGGCTGAGAAAGAAGTCATCACGGAGAGCCACAAAGAAATGCAAAGCCTGTTTGATGAGTCGACAAGACAAGGAGGTGTCACAGCTCTACTCCAAACTGAAGGGCTCTTCACCAAAGTGACCAATCACAAAGAAGAGGTGGAAGCCACCCAACCTCCAAATTACAACCAAAGATTGTCCCCTCCATCTTACCAGAATACCGAGACCTCCATTTCTTTGCCCCAATATGCCGTCATCCACAATGAGCCTCTCATTCAATCCTCCTCACTCCGCCTCATCCCAAATCCAACATCTCCCATAGGACACCTCCTATAAAACCCCAAACACAATCCACTCAAAAGGCCCGTAAACCACTGTTCACACCAGTTACGCCTCGAGCATCATACCCAAAACACTTTCCCAATCATATCCCTTCTCGGTTTGATGCCATCAACCAAGTCACCAGAGCTCAGTCACTGTTTAGACCATATATGGATACCCGAACAGGCATCACCAACTTGCCTCCACCAGATTTCCTGATGAGATTCCGGGGTGACCCGTATCATTTCTACAATCCAAGACCTTTTGGACCAGAAGCTCCTTGTATGCCTCCAATGTATATTCCTACAAGCAACCAAGGTTATGGGTATGCCTACGCCCCCGCGCCTCCGAAAAATCCCCTCAACCATCCATTGGGAAAGAGAAAGCAAATGGAAGCTAAGTTCGAAAGGACACTCAATGAGAACCCCTTTGCATGGAGAGACGGTGATTCTTGTCCCCGCCACGCTCTGGTCAATGATGAAAGAAAAGCCAAATGCCAAGGCAAACCCCGTTTCACGAGGTTTGACGATTTCAGAATGCCCATCAAGGTATTTGAAGGATTGGTCAAGCAGGGCCTCACATCACCTTTTGTCAATTTTCAACCTAAAAAACCCCAAAAGGCGTCTCGACAAGACCAAGAGGTGTGCCTTTCACAACTATCATGGACATGATACCGACGATTGCACCGCTTTAAAACGTGTCATCTGGAATTTGATCGTGAAAGGAAAGCTTGAATGCCCCCGGTTGGGAAATTGGAAATGAAACTACAGCTTTGGTCAGAAGCGGAATGTCAAAACCTCTTCCACCAACCTCCCCTTAGAAAGAGTCTGTTTTCATCCTTAGGAAGAGTCAGTTGCTTTTAGGATGTGTAATAAGCCCTTAAGAAAGGTCAGTTAGGTTTAGAGTCTTGACTCCCCGGTTGATGCCATGTGGTGACCATTCTGAGTCCATTGTTAGTTTTCTTAATAAAATTATTATTATTATTGCCTTGTCAAAAGTTTGCAAAAATGTGTGTGAGTCTTTCGCTCAAAACAAAAGTGTGTCTTTTAAAAAAAAAAAATCTTAAAATAAAAAGATCAAGTTTTTCCTAAAAGGCTAATCCGATAATGAAGCATTCTTCTCAAATCCCGGTTATAATTTCACCTTGAGGTTTAATATGCTAAAGTCCTTTGCGGCCTTGTCCATTGGAAACATCGACCAAGGAGCCCACATCTGAATTGGCGTCCAAGACAACCATCCACATGAACAACAAGGAGAAGCCCGTGCTTCGGAAGCCCAAAGGCGGCTACATCAAATGGAGGTCTGTACCCTCGTCGAGTGTCATGCATAAAGGTTACCCACCTTGAAAAGAAATCACTAAAAGGAGATGGCCAAAGCGAACTCCCAACTCATGACTAGACGGATCCGGCAATTACAACGCCAAGCCAAGTCGAGACCTCGCGACATCTTTCCCGATGACACGGAACCCGAGTTCCCCGTGGAAGACATGGAATATGCCGCCGACAACCCCTCCAACAATTGAGGAAGAAAATGGATCATTGTGCTTCATGGGAACCCATCCCTAAAAAAATGAAAAAAAATAGAGTCTTCCAGCTTCGTAGGTTCTAGATTTTCACCAAAGTCCGTCTTGGACTGTGTCTTTTCATTTTTACAAAGTTCCACACTTGGACATGTATGTACAAAGTTATCTAAATAAAAGAGTCATTTTTCTTCTATTCTCTCTAGACTTGAGACATTATTTGCAATATACATTTACTTTTGAAATTGCCTTGCTTGTTATTATCAATTGATTGCTGTGTCCCTAAAATGACGAATTGACTTCTAAGTATACTAGTCAATGACGACTCATTAAGGACGAATGGACTTAACACAAATGAAAAATGCTAAATGCAAACAATTAATCTTGATGTGAATAAATGTTGTGATCAATTGACATGAAAAAACCATTAATGGCAAATCTTCCTCTATACACATCCCCGATACACATTCCCCGATACACAACCCGATACACTTTTTCGATAAAAATTCTTGATGCAATTCAAAGGCATCCCGAGACAATGAAAAGGCAAGGATGTTGTTTCTCAACCACCATGATTCAACCGTGATCGCGCGTGCGCAACCAAGCAAAGGACTTCCCGGATCTTCAAAGTCAAAGCTAAAAATGACAGACATTCCACCAAGGGGCTACAAATGAGCCAATGTCAAAGATAGCAAGTTGGGGCTAATGTTTCCCCTCTCTCTCAAAAAAAAAAAAAAAAAAAAAGAAAGATGAGAAGAGAGAAAATAAATGGATAATGGAAAGGAGGAAAGGAAATGAATATTGGCGAAGAAAAAGTTTGCCTCAAAAGCTCACCGCAAGAGTCCACCTCAAAGAACAAGGAAGCAAAGCGATCTACGTCAACGAAGCAACAACATCCTTCAAAGGGACACCAACTTCGACAAAAGACGATCCATGGCCGAACTACGGCGACCTGAGCTCCTCAAACTGAGGGGAACGCAGGCAACCTTCGGGTCCGGTCACAACATGAAACAAAACCATCAAACCATGGTCCTCTCAAAATGACCAAGTTTTCTCCCCTCGGTCCCATCAATGACTGATGTCCCAGACACACATTTTCCCCCGATCTTGCCATTGATCGAATCTTAATCTTAATTGATCACAACATTTATACATGTTAAGGCTAATTGCTTGCTATAATCTTGATTTAATATCAAACATGGTCCATTCAAGCAATCATTTTGATGATATTGACTAAGGCAATTTTCAAATGTCTCGATAAGTCTTCTCCTCTACATCTTAGGAAAGAGCTAAACACTTGTATTCTGTCAAGCAAGGGCTTCCTCCATTTCATGATACATTGCTCAAAGAGCTCACCAACATAAAGGGACTCTCTCCCAAATAAAATGCCCTTGCAAGTTTCCTCCAAGAAAAATACTTTGAGTACCCATTCTATCGAGTCGGCTGGATCACTCATAAAAAAAAGAAGAAAAAAAGAAAAGGCACAAAAAAAGTAGCCCGCTAGGTCGAAAACCCGAAAGGGCGGCCTAGGCAAAAAACAGGGTGTGCCATAAAAGACGCAAAAGAGATGCCCGCTAGGTTGAAAACCCGCAAGGGCGGCCTAGGCAAAAGAAAGGGTGCGTCATGCATGAAAAAGGGATCTCTATTTGTCACAAGGGGTTCTCTATGCCCGATCACTCCTAAGAAATGGACAAAGCTCCAAAGGACTTTATGCATGACAAACCTCACGGTTATGTTAAAATCAAAAATTTGACTAAAATGCTTTGTTAAAAGATTTGCCTTTAGAAATAAGAATTTCCAAATTTGCCCGTTTGGCATCATTTGTCAAAAATTAATGTTTCAAGCAAAATGCTTTTGATCTCCCCTCAAAATGATTTTTCCAAGGTCTTGGACTTTTGCGTCCACAATGTGCCTTAAAGGTCGCCCCTAGGCTCTTCCCCGGTGTCAAGAAAATGTGTCAACCATCCCCTAAAGTAGTGTTGACCAAGTCCAAACTTTGACCAAAGAGGTCAAGTTGAAACACCCCCGGCCGTCCTTAGTGGGACGTAAGACCAGTTTTCCTGACAAATTCCCCAAAGGTGGAGTTGACCCAAGTCAAACCTTGACTCATAATAGTCATTATAGGTTGAGGCCCTTGTCCCCGGCCGTCCTTAGTGGGATGTAAGACCAGTTTTCCCGTCAAACTCCCCAAAGGTGGAGTTGACCCAAGTCAAACCTTGAGTCAGAATAGTCATTATAGGTTGAGGCCCTTGTCCCCGACCGTCCTTAGTGGGACGTAAAACCAGTTTTCCCGTCAAACTCCCCAAAGGTGGAGTTGACCCAAGTCAATCCTTGACTCAGAATAGTCATTATAGGTTGAGGCCCTTATCCCCGGCCGTCCTTAGTGGGACGTAAGACCAGTTTTCCTGTCAAACTCCCCAATGGTGGAGTTGACCTAGGTCAAACCTTGACTCAGAATAGTCATTATAGGTTGAGGCCCTTGTCCCCGGCCGTCCTTAGTGGGACGTAGACCAGTTTTCCCGTCAAATTCCCTAAAGGTGGAGTTGACCCAAGTCAAACCTTGACTCAGAATAGTCATTATAGGTTGAGGCCCTTGTCCCCGGCCGTCTTTAGTGGGATGTAAGACCAGTTGCCCGGTCAAACTTCCCAAAGATGGAGTTAACTCAAGCCAATACCCATAATGGTCATTTTAGGTTAAGGAAACCTTTGTCTCGGCAGTCTAAAATAACGTAAGGCCATCCTTCTAAGTCAACCCTCTCCCATAGAGCCAAGTTGACTTAGTCTCGCCTCTGACCCCGAGAGTCACGCCTTTGCCTTCTAAGTCAACCCTCTCCCATAGAGCCAAGTTGACCTAGTCTTGCCTTTGACCCCGAGAGTCACGCCTTTGCCTTCTAAGTTAACCCTCTCCCATAGAGCCAAGTTGACCTAGTCTCGCCTCTGACCTCGAGAGTCATGCCTTTGCCTTCTAAGTCAACCCTCTCCCATAGATCCAATGTTGGTCCCAAAGGGCAACAAGGGTATGAAAAATAGCTAGAGGGGGGGGGGTGAATAGCTGTTTTAAAAATATTTTCGTACCCTTGAAAAACTCAATTGCAAATGCGCACTTTATCAAGTAAGCGTAATAAAATGCGCCCAAGTGAGTGAGTGAAATGCACAGCGGAATTTAGTAATGAAAATAGGCGCAAAGTGATAAAGGGAGCGCAACACACACACTAAGTATTTTGGCTCAAAGTGAGTGAAATAAGGAACTAAGGCAAATGTTTTAACAAACACAACACAATTCAGTTCAATCAATCTACAATGAGTAAACAAGCAAATAGTGAGTGAAAATAATAACTTGAAAGAAATAACAAGATAATAACACAAGCTATTTGGAGAGGTTCGATCAATGAAAGATCTACGTCCTCTACCAAGATGGTTAGTCTTGGATTTCAAATCGAGATCTTATATAATGAGTGAGTGTTACAAATTACAATGTTTGAGCTTATACACTAACTCAAGATCTATTACTATGAAAGAACAAATCCAAAACAATAACCGGTGTATCTCTTAAAGAAGAATCTAAATGATTAATCTTAAAGAGGTGCGTGTGTGTTCTTAGTATCAAGGCTCTTTAGATCTTTGAGATGGAGAGCACAAGAAACTAAAGTGTTAAGGCTTTGAAGATCTGGGCTAAGGATGAAGGTATGAAGATGTTCTTGAGAAATCTGGAAAAACGAAGGCAATCTTCAAATCTTCAACAAATGCTTTAGAGAGAGAAATTCTTGAAATTCTTAGCAAAACTCAGCAACTTCAAAATGTTGAAGTTATGGGGTATTTATAGTGAACTTAAAAAAAACTAGCCGTTGGAAATCCTTGTGGATAAGATGAGCTGTCGCTCGTTGATTGGAGCATGCATATATTATGGCCATTTTGACACTCAACATAAATGTGACCGTTGTGGACACGTGTCAATAGATTAGGCGCATATGTATCTTTTAACCACCGTTGGATCATTGGCGTAATTTGAATTCTCTTCAAGTCTTCGAGTCTTTAATAAATCACTGAGTTTGAATAAACACTTTGAGGCGCGTTTGAGCCAAGAGGCGCATTGAGCCAAGAGGCGCACAGACGCGTGCGCTTAAAACAAGGGGCGCAGAGGCGCGTAACATAGCTTATGAAGAGAGCCTTATGCGCGCGCTCTAAATGGCGCATGGCGCGAATGTGGAAGGCGCGTGGCGCGTGGCGCAGGAGGCGCATAAGCGCGGCTGAAACTCACTGAGTGATTTATCTTGAAACTTGATCTTCTTGCCCTATTTCTAAGCCTATTCTATATCAATGGACAACCTAAAAAAATGAAGTATAAATACTTCTTACATGTGGGTCTAAAGTCCATGAAATAAAACTTAGGTGATGGATCAATCAAATCTAATCAATCCTAATACATTAAAATTTAGATATGTGGGCATACCCAACAATCTCCCCCTATTTGATTGATGCCATTACCTACTATATCAAGGACAAACATTTTACTTGATAAAAACATGTCCAAATGAATGAAATTGGTAATTCATGTCTCAAGTTAATGTACACACTAGTCCAAAATATAGATTCCTAATCTATTCCAATAAGAATAAAGAGTTACATATGGAAAGATAGAAACAACAGTTTAACACATTCAAGATGATATATGATTTTTAGTTTTTGAAATGTGTTTAAACCAAGTTTAAACTTAATGCATGAAAGTATGAAACAATTCAATATGATGCATATGAATTTAAACAATATTCATTGTTCTACAAACAAGGAGTTTGAGTGAACAAGGTTTGATAATAGGTGATGCATTGTTCTCATTAAAACTTGGGGTGTAAGAGTTACAAGTTACAAGTTTCGAATAGAACAAAAACAAAAGGTGCTAAAACAAGTAAGCACAAAATCACTAACACAAGAGTGATTCTATTACAAAAAGGTTCTAACAACTTACAAACAAAAATAATAGAAACTAAGGGTTGGGAGGCGCATCATCTTCCTTCAAACCTTCAACGATTTCTGAAACAGAACGCTGAATTTGCTTTGCGAGCTGATGACTACGGTTCGCTAACCCTTGAGTGTCAGTGACACTGGAGTGAGTGGCAGTGATACCGTCTCTAATGTAACTCAAGTGATTCACATTGATGTTTTGGTATTCATCAATGGAACGCTGAGTGATTTGCTGTTGTTGAGAAATATTTTCTTCCAAAATTTGAATGTGAGCTTCAATGGCATTTTGAGCCGTGATAATATCGGAAGAAATCTGTTCGGCGCGTCTGTCAGAGCTTGAGTGAGCAGCAGTGAAATGAGTGACGACCAATTCTTTCAAGACATCCAACTTAGATACAAGCACATTCATGTTGGATTGAGACGCAGCAGACTGAGGTATGAAAGTAGGCGCAGAAGCGGTGGTTTGCGCCTGATCAGTATGAGCTTGAACCTGAGTCTGCGCCGGAGGAGGGGAAGGAGCAGAAAGTTTGTCCTTGAGAGATTTCATCTCCCCCTTAATGGCAGCGATCTCTTCAGATTGATCAGTGAGTAAGGAAGTAAGAAGCTCAAATTGAGACTTTATATGCATCTGTCCTTGCTCTAAATTGGCTTGCCCCTGCTGTAAGGAATGAAGAATGGAAAGTACCTCGCTCAAATCAGGAGCAGATGGAGGAGGCGCAGGGGAAGGGAGTGGCGCATCATCTTGAAGGGGCGCATAATCTTGAAGGGGCGCAGAAGGAGATGGAGGCGCAAGAGGAGGTGAATGAGTAGGAGACTCAAATTCATCTTCAGTTTCCACATCAACAGTTTCAACAACAACTGTTTCAACATCAATAGTTGCTGTTGTGATCTGATCAGGTCCAGGTGGAGGCGCAACTGGAGAAGGAGTGTGCTGAGGAATGGTCTCTTGCTCCCCCTGAACTGGTTCCTCTATGTCTGATATGTCATCTCCGAAGAAATCAGAGAGGAGTTGTACCCTTGACACTTTGGTCGGTTGAAATTTGAATGAGGGCGCACGAGGAGGGTCATCAACCACTCTTTTTCCTTTGCTCTTCTCTGCGCCTGGCAAGGGATCAGCGCCTTGTCTAGCGCTTGCCTTCACTGCGCTCTTTATTAATGGTGCGCTTTTAAGGACAGGCGCATCATCTGACTCTGTGTCTTCATCCACTAAGCCTTCAACAGCCTTGATTTGAATTCCTTTTGCGCGCTTTGTGGGCTTCTTCCTGCGCTTCTTGAGGTCCAAATTAGCTTTACCAAACATTGGAACATCGTTTATTTTGTATTCAGGATTCTCATTCAAAAACTTAACTAACTCAGGGTAAGTTAGAAAAAGTTTTGTGAGAAGAAGGCAGTGTGAGCGGAATCGGGTCTTTCCATCATTTTTGTTCTTCACAAATTTATCAATTTGCTCACGCAGAGTCTTGAACAGAATGTGAGGCCAGTGAAGCTTCTCCTTGGCCATGATGGCAGCTGTGTATTCCCATTGTTCAACCGTGAATCGGTTCACGTTTCCTGTTTTGAACACAATTGAAGTTCCCACCAAGTGCGCGATGTGAGTCAAGAGTTCTCCACCATCTCGAATTTCAGTGTTTTTGATATTGTTTTGAAGCGTGGGAATATTTAAAAGTGAGGCAGCCATCTTGTTCTGATCATCAATAGAGTAAGTCATCGGGCGCCCAATAATGCGATCTTCACCGGTAGATGGAAAACCAAGCAAGTGTCGAATCACAGAAGATGAAATATGGACGTCAACATTTTGAACGCGCGCCTCAATCCGGTAGTGAGTGCGCCCATTTACATCAATTTCCACTAGAACAGCAGTGGAAAAGAACTCATCCACGAGGAGCGCAGAATAGAAATCTTGGTCCATGGTGAATAAGGGGAGCAGACCAGCAACGCGCAGGGTTTCAATTATTTCTCTTCCCATCACTTCACCAGACAGCTCTAATAGATCAAGAGATTCTTCTAATTTGAAATTTGCAAGGTCCTAAAAAAAATGATTGATATTAGAAATGACATAGGCGCATAGAAACATAAAATGATCAAAGTAACATAGGCGCATGAAATAGATAGGCGCATAATTGAAACAGGCGCACAAAATTATAGAGAATCAAGGCGCATGATTGAATTAGGCGCATAAAATATTAAAGGCGCATAGAGTTACAAGGCGCATAATATGGTTCTATGTGAATACTAAGGAAAAATAGAACAACGAAATTTGACTAAGTACGAAGTTAGGCGCATAAGGTTTTAGGCACAGAATGATTTAAGCGCATATACAAGTAGAGGCGCAGAAAGCATTCAGGCGCATAAAAGAATAGGCGCATAAAGAGGTATATAGGCGCATATCGTGAGAATTTTTACTTAGTAAGAAAAACAAACAACAAGCATTCAAATGAAAGAAATGAAAATCAAAAAGTTCAAATTTTCGAAAACAAGGTAGAAATTTTTAGAGACCAAAACATGCAAAAATGACGAAGAACACGAAGAACGACCCTTGAATGCTCGAAGAACACCAAGAACACGAAAATCATGAAACTTCACCAAACTAGACAAATAATATATCAAAATGACCGCATGACAACAAGGAATCTAAATATGTAAACAAAAATATGAACAAATCAATAATGAAAGCACAATGATCAAAAGAATGACCGAAAATTTTGAAAACAAAAATCCAGATTTGTAACAAACAGAGCATTGATCGTTGAAATGTTGGTTTTAAAAGATTCGAAATCAAGAATAGAACACAACCCAACAAACGATATAGAAAACGGATCATCGAAACAAGAGAAATCAAAGGAAAATGAATCCGGGTTTAAAAAAAACGAAAAATCACTGAAAATGACGAAAACAAATTCAGAAATGTAAGGAGATTAAGGGTTGAGAATTCATACCATATCGTCTTGTGTAGATGTTGATGCTTTCTTAGGACCCATAAACTTATATATATATGAAGAAAATGAAGAAGAATAAAATGGAGAAGATGAAGAGTGAGAGGCGCGAGTCTGGGAGAGAGAAACGGGGAGAGAGAGAGAGGAATAGAGTAGGTGGGAAGAAAAGGGAAGATGATGATGTGTTTTTATAGGTTTAGGTTTAAAAACTTGCACTGATAAAGCAAAAAATACAGTCAAAAATTTAAAAATTGGAAGTTGAAGAGATGGCATTAATGAGGGATTTGAAAAGGCGGCTAATCATTTCAGGTGCATTAAATGTGAATGACACAAAGTGTCATGATGTGACATTTAGGTTTTTGAAAAAAAAAACTGCTCCACTTTCCCTTTAAGTGTATGAGCAATTTTGACTAATTTTTGCACAAACACCAAAAACATCTATTTTGGTGTAAGTTTGGGGTGCAAGAAATATATCCCAGAAAATAAAATTTTTCGAAAAGCGTAAAACGAGGGAAAAATTTAATTGCACAAGTACCCTTGAACAATTAAAGGAATGTCAAAAGACATAGATTCCTATAATGAATGAATAGAATGAACATACCTGGTACTTGTGTATTTAATACGTTCAATCATTGAAATTAAATTTGAGAATTGATTGAGCCGCAATAGTTAATGCGCGCATGAAGGGGCGCATTACTTCAGCAAGGCGCATACTCATCTAGGCGCATTATTCATCAAGGCGCATAACATCTCAAGGCGCATAAAGAAGGTTGAGGGCGCATAAGTGTTTGAAGCGCGTGGATTGATAGGCGCGCATTTATTGTGCGCGCAGAAAATTAGAGATGGGCGCGCAGTTTGCGAGGCGCATAGGTGGCGCATAGTTTCCTTGAAACTTTGAGAAATTGATTTAATCATTTGTACCTAAAATACTCATAACTCAACACAACATAAAATCATTAGTATTGACAAAACTATATTGAATTTAGTTGAGTTCTAGCATACCCATTTCACCTCTCAAAAACATGAACCGTTTCGCGTCAAGTGCTTTCGTTAGAATGTCGGCGATTTGATAGTCGGTTCCCACGTGTTCCAAATGAATATTGCCTTTCTCCACGTGGTCTTTGAGGAAGTTATATTTGATGTCGATGTGCTTGGTCTTTGAGTGCATGACAGGATTTTCAGAAACCGCAATTGTTGATGTATTGTCGCAGTAGATGGGACAATTTTCTTCGATGATATCATAGTCCACCAATTGCTGCTTCATCCAGAGTATTTGACAACAACAACTTCCCGCAGCGATATATTCGGCTTCGGTTGTTGAGACAGATACTGAAGCTTGTTTCTTACTCGCCCATGACACAAGTCTATATCCGAGGAAATGACAAGTGCCACTTGTGCTTTTCCTATCAATTGTGCATGCTGCATAATCCGCATCTGAATAACCTACAAGTTTAAAGTTCGAATCTTTGGTGTACCAAAGTCCAAGGTTAACAGTGCCAGAGAGATATCTTATAATACGTTTCACAGCAATTAAGTGTGCTTCTCTAGGGTCGGATTGATAACGAGCACAAACACAAACACTAAACATAATATCGGGCCTACTAGCAGTAAGATAAAGGAGTGAGCCAATCATACCTCGATAGAGCGTTTGATCAACACGTTTACCTTTTAGATCTTTGTCGAGTTTGTTGCCGGTGGCCATTGGAGTATCGTATGATTTAGCGTTCTCAAGTCCAAACTTCTTGATTAAGTCCTTTGTGTATTTGGATTGGTTGATAAAAATGCCTTCACTCATTTGCTTGATTTGAAGCCCGAGGAAGAATGTGAGTTCTCCCATCATGCTCATTTCAAACTTGCTCTTCATTAGTTTCTCAAAACGCTTGCACAACAATTCATTAGTTGAACCAAATATAATATCATCAACATAAATTTGAACAAGTAATTTATGACCATTATGTTTGGCAATGAAAAGAGTTGTATCGATTTTACCGTGAGTGAAGCCTTTTTCGATGAGAAACTTGGATAGTGTATCATACCATGCTCTTGGTGCTTGTTTGAGTCCATACAAAGCTTTCTGGAGTTTGTACACATGATTTGGAAATTGTGAATCTTCAAACCCAGGTGGTTGAGCAACATAGACTTGTTCTTGGAGTTCACCATTTAGAAACGCGCTCTTCACATCCATTTGATATAACTTGAAGTTCTTGTGAGCGGCGTAAGCTAGAAATAATCTGATAGCTTCAAGTCTTGCTACGGGCGCAAAAGTTTCATCGTAGTCTATTCCTTCTTCTTGCCTATAGCCTTGTGCAACCAATCTTGCTTTGTTTCTCGTGATGGTTCCATTCTCGTCCATCTTGTTCCTGAACACCCATTTTGTACCAATCACTCCATGATCATTTGGTCTTGGAACTAGAGTCCAAACCTTACAGCGTTCAAATTGATTGAGTTCTTCTTGCATTGCAACAACCCAATTAGGATCTTGGAGCGCTTCATCAGCCTTCTTCGGTTCAATTTGAGAGATAAAGGCAGTGTAAGCATCAAAGTTTGTAGCTCTCCTTGTACGAACACCAACTTGTAGATCACCGATGATATTAGCAATTGGGTGACCTCTAACTTCACGAATTTCAGGAGGTAAGTTAGGTTGAGTCGTAGAAACTTGAAGGTCTTCAATAGGTACATCTTCACCAGATTCAAAGTCATTGAAATTTGGGGGTTGAACTGGTTCAGAATTGAAATTTGGGTTTACATCAGATGCAGCAGTAGAAATAGGCGCGTGAGAAGAATCATGAGGCGCATCATTTGAGTGAGGCGCAATAGATGATTCACCAGGCGCATTATACATTGAATTAGGCGCATTTGATGTAGGATTTCCTTGTGTTGATAGATTCTGATCTTGAGTGGGCGCAACATAAATAGGTGCACCTGTATTATTTAGCTCAATAGAATCATCAGCAACATTTGGAGCCAAATGTGGCTCAAGGAGAGAATGTTCATCAAAAGTAACATGTACAGATTCAACTATCACTAATGTAGTTCTATTGAAAACACGAAAAGCTTTAGAGTGTTTGGCATACCCAACAAAAATACCTTCGTCGGCTTTGGCGTCGAATTTACCTCTATGTTCGTTTCCGTTGTAGAGGATATAACATTTGCAACCAAAGATCTTGAAGAATGCAATGTTGGGAGTTCTACCACGCCATAGTTCATACGGAGTCTTGTTGTGAAGTTTGTTGATGAGGGAACGATTTTGAGTAAAACATGCAGTGTTGATAGCTTCTTCCCAAAAGTACTTAGGCAATTTAGCTTCAGCTATCATCGTCTTTCCAGCTTCAATCAACGTTCTATTCTTTCGTTCAACAACGCCATTTTGTTGAGGAACTCCGGCGGTTGAAAAGTTGTGATCTATCCCATGATCTTCACAGTATCGAGCAACACCGTTGTTCTTGAATTCTGTTCCATTGTCGGATCGAACACTAACGATGTCATCTTCTTTTTGGAGCAGTCGAAATAAGGTAGTGAGAATATCATAACAATCATCTTTTGTAATCATCATCTCTACCCATGTATATCTTGAATAATCATCCACCACAACCAGAGTATACTTGTTTCTTCTAATACTTGCGGTGGAAACTGGTCCAAATAGATCAATGTGAAGCAGTTGCAAACATCTTGTAGTTGAAGGATTTGACTTGCTTGAAAATGACTGCTTCGGTTGTTTGCCAAGTTGACATGCGGCGCACTTTTTGTCATTATGATCAGCAACTTTGGGAAGTCCTTTGACAAGATTGTTCCTGCTGAGTTTAGATAGATACTTGAAGTTCAAGTGACTTAAGCGCTTGTGCCACAGCCAACTATTTTCGTTCACACTTTTTGCTACAAAACAAAGATTAGTACTAGAGTTCATACTATGGAAATCAATAATATAAATATTTGTCTTACGATATCCCGTGAGTAAGATAGCTCTAGTTTTGCCATTCTTGATAAGACATTGCGTTGAAGTGAAATGGCATTCTAATCCTTTGTCGCAGAATTGAGATATGGATAATAAGTTGTGCTTGAGCCCTTCGACGAGTGTGACTCTTTCAATGCACACTTTGTCTTTCTTGAGCTTTCCATATGCTACAACTTGACCTTTGTTATTATCGCCAAATGTTACGGAGGGACCTCTTTCTTCATGGACATCTTCTAATAAGGATTCATCTCCAGTCATGTGTCTTGAACACCCACTATCGAGAATCCATTCGTAATTTCTAGCTTTTGAAGATCCAGCCATGAAACAAAGAACCTGAAATATAGACATTTAAGCAGGTCCCCTTTATTCCTTTTGGGTCCTAGGGTTAGCAACTTTTGACAACCCACTCTTGCTTGACCTTAGGATTTTTACGTCCTTTGGCATTGGGAGTGAATCGCAAAAGGCATTCCACGGCCTTGTGTCCTGAACAATCACAAATGGAACAATGATGAAAGCCACCAATCACGTGAGTTTTCACAAACTCTTTACTTTTCTTGGGGATGGCATTCTTCTTTGGGTCAGATGAACTAGACTTAACAAAATCTTTCTTTTGAAATTTTGGAGCGCTTTTTCTCGGAGGGCGCATAGGGCTAGGAGGCGCACGGCGATGAGGCGCGTGGCTCTTAGGCGCATAATGAGCACTCGGAGAAGGAGCGTGCCTATTTTCAAGAATGATTTTGCTAGGAGATGGTTCATCTGTAGCTATACCTTTCCCATTAGCTTTCCCAAATTGCTTCGTTGGGTAGACATAATGGAATGTTTGTCTCTTGACTTTTTCCTGTCCTTTACCCATTGAATTAGAATGTTTTTCCTTGGGAATTTCAAAAGTTTGTTGGTTGGTAAATTCACTATCTCTTTCAGCACAGACATCACATTTAAAGTTGTCACTAGTTGATGAGAATCCCAAGCCACTTTTATCACCACTGACTTTTTGGGACTCAAATATATTCTCCATAGTGACACGAGAATTGGACCACTCATTTGTAATCTTTTTAAGATCAGTAATTTGAGCAACCAATTCATCGTTTTGAACTTTAAGAAGTGAGTTCTGTTCTGTTAGAAAAGTGTTTTTAACAGTAAGAGGAGTCATGCTCTTTATCTGCTCCTTAAGGAGGGTGAGTTCAGATTTTAGTAGAGATTTCTCGGTCTTAAGCTGGGAAATTTCATCACATGATAGTGCTAAAGCTTCCTTCATACTATCAAATCTAGTGATTACCTTTTCAGCCTTCTTGAACAATTTTTCTTGTTCAGCAATCACTTCATCATTGATTTTGGAGATTGGAGCAGTTGGTTCAACCTGTGGTCTAATGTATGCTCCTTTTCTCAATTTGTTCCTTGCTCCAAGATCACATCGAGAGAATAACAATCCACCATCGTTTTGAGCCGGAGTGAGAAATCCTTGTTCAACGAGCTCGCTGATGGTTGGTCCTTTCTTCTTTTTCACTTCTTGAAAACCTGCAGATTTCTTGATAGGTTTATTCAAGGCATTCATATCGGGAACATCCTTGGAGAAGTCATCATCAGAATCATAAGCATCAACTTCATCATCATTTGCCATCAAACAAACGAGTCCATCATCGGAATCTTCATCGCTCTCATCGGAGTCTGTTTCAATCCAAGTATTGTGCTCATTTGCTTGTGCTTCTTCTTCAGCAACCATTCCCTTGTGACGAGTGAACTTGGGAGTGAATTTGGGAGTATGGCTGCTCTTCTTCTGCATATATTCAAATTTGGGAATCGGGCAGCTTGATGCAAAATGTCCGGGTTTCCTGCAATTAAAACAAACAAGATCTTCTTTTCTTTTTGAATCACTGCTCCTTGAAAACTTTTGAGGAGCTTTGCTGGTAGATCCTTGAAATTTGTTGGTTGAGCCGGGTCTTGAGAATTTTCTGAACTTTTGAAATTTCTTCACAAATAAAGCGAAGTCTTCATCATCCATGTCTAATAGCTCAGAAGTAGAAATTTTGGGATCGGAGCTTTTCTCATCTTGTACAGGCGCAGGAGTAGGCGCAGGTGTAGGCGCAGCTTCTCTGTGCGCCATCATAGCCATAGATTTTGACTTTCCTTCAGTTTCGCTGATTCGTTGGAGTTTGAGTTCGTAAACTTTGAGATTTGCATATAGGTTCCTTAAAGTCCAAACATCTAAAGTTCCAGCGTCTTCAAGAGCGCTAGATTTATGTAGATATCTTGATCCAAAAGCTTGTAGAAAATTTACATTCAAATCTTTGTTGGTAAACTTCATGCCAAGTGAAATACATAGATTGATAATTTCCCAGTAGCGTTCATAAGTTTGCCTCAAGTTTTCACCGGGGAGTTGAGAGAAATTGTTGAATCTCTTCTGTACTTCGTATTTCTTGTTCTCCTTGCAAACGGTGTCTCCTTCAATATGCTCTTCAATAGCATCCCATAGCTCATTTGCAGTAGCACAATGCATGACTTGTTGTTTCATAGCCGTGCTTAGAGTGCTTAGAAGAATGTTTCTTGCTTTGCCATCATTTGCAACTCTTCTAATTTCTTCCTCGGTCCATTCTTCCCTTGGTTTTAGGACAGTAGGTTGAGCAGCGTTGGTGCGTGGATTTGGATTCGCCTTCATCGGAATATAAGGTCCATAAACGACGGTGTCATGGAGCCTTTCATCGATTGAGTTGAGATGAGTCAATATGCTGAATTTCCACACGTCAAAATGATCTTCATCAAAGACCGGAACGTGAGTGTAGTTTGCAGTTGCCATAGGTTTTGAGTTTGCCATTTAGAATCGGCACCCAAGCTGTTAAGCTTGAAAAACGAAAAATGTTTTATAAAGGTGTTTGCTCTGATACCACTTGTTGGTCCCAAAGGGCAACAAGGGTATGAAAAATAGCTAGAGGGGGGGGGTGAATAGCTGTTTTAAAAATCTTTTCGTACCCTTGAAAAACTCAATTGCAAATGCGCACTTTATCAAGTAAGCGTAATGAAATGCGCCCAAGTGAGTGAGTGAAATGCACAGCGGAATTTAGTAATGAAAATAGGCGCAAAGTGATAAAGGGAGCGCAACACACACACTAAGTATTTTGGCTCAAAGTGAGTGAAATAAGGAACTAAGGCAAATGTTTTAACAAACACAACACAATTCAGTTCAATCAATCTACAATGAGTAAACAAGCAAATAGTGAGTGAAAATAATAACTTGAAAGAAATAACAAGATAATAACACAAGCTATTTTGAGAGGTTCGATCAATGAAAGATCTACGTCCTCTACCAAGATGGTTAGTCTTGGATTTCAAATCGAGATCTTATATAATGAGTGAGTGTTACAAATTACAATGTTTGAGCTTATACACTAACTCAAGATCTATTACTATGAAAGAACAAATCCAAAACAATAACCGGTGTATCTTTTAAAGAAGAATCTAAATGATTAATCTTAAAGAGGTGCGTGTGTATTCTTAGTATCAAGGCTCTTTAGATCTTTGAGATGGAGAGCACAAGAAACTAAAGTGTTAAGGCTTTGAAGATCTGGGCTAAGGATGAAGGTATGAAGATGTTCTTGAGAAATCTGGAAAAACGAAGGCAATCTTCAAATCTTCAACAAATGCTTTAGAGAGAGAAATTCTTGAAATTCTTAGCAAAACTCAGCAACTTCAAAATGTTGAAGTTATGGGGTATTTATAGTGAACTTCAAAAAAAACTAGCCGTTGGAAATCCTTGTGGATAAGATGAGCTGTCGCTCGTTGATTGGAGCATGCATATATTATGGCCATTTTGACACTCAACATAAATGTGACCGTTGTGGACACGTGTCAATAGATTAGGCGCATATGTATCTTTTAACCACCGTTGGATCATTGGCGTAATTTGAATTCTCTTCAAGTCTTCGAGTCTTTAATAAATCACTGAGTTTGAATAAACACTTTGAGGCGCGTAACATAGCTTATGAAGAGAGCCTTATGCGCGCGCTCTAAATGGCGCATGGCGCGAATGTGGAAGGCGCGTGGCGCGTGGCGCAGGAGGCGCATAAGCGCGGCTGAAACTCACTGAGTGATTTATCTTGAAACTTGATCTTCTTGCCCTATTTCTAAGCCTATTCTATATCAATGGACAACCTAAAAAAATGAAGTATAAATACTTCTTACATGTGGGTCTAAAGTCCATGAAATAAAACTTAGGTGATGGATCAATCAAATCTAATCAATCCTAATACATTAAAATTTAGATATGTGGGCATACCCAACATCCAAGTTGACCTAGTCTCGCCTCTGACCCCAAGAGTCACGCCTTTGCCTTCTAAGTCAACCCTCTCCCATAGAGCCAAGTTGACCTAGTCTCGCCTCTGACCCTGAGAGTCATGCCTTTGTCTTTAAGTCAACCCTCTCCATAGAGCCAAGTTGACCATATCCCGCCTCTGAACCCGCCAAGAGTCATGCCCACTCCCATAGGAAATGATGAGAGATATCCACCTAGCCCTTAGGTTTGGGTAGCCTTAAAGTCTCTCACCCCTTCCCGAACTACGTTAGACTTGATTCCCCACAAACGGGATACGTAGGAATCCTATACCCCTAGGTCCAGCCATGCAACAACCAATATTGGTCAAGCTGTCCTCCCATCATATTGGGATGCTTATTTTTATCGACAACCCCGCTTTTCCAAAGTGACGTTGCCGAGGGGCTCTGTAAGTACCCCAATCTGAAATTGACCAACTTAGAGGAACTCTTAGCACCATTCAGGGATAAACTGATAGGCTGGGACCTCACTAAGATAAACCTAAAATTCCAGGACTGCTCTAGAATTTAGCTTGGAAAAATCCAGAAGCTCGCCAGGCTGAGCCGTACTGATGGTTTGGACGCGGGAGAGACCTAGCCGTACGGCTACTATGGGTACCCTCAGTCCTTATAAATTGAGACCCTTGCTGATCATTTTAGGGGGGAGAAAATTGTTTAAGAGAGCCAAAGCTCTTGTTGGTCCCAAAGGGAAACAAGGGTATGGAAATAGCTAGAGGGGGGGGGGGGAGTGAATAGCTGTTTTAAAATTCTTTTCGTACCCTTGATAAACTCAATTGCAAATGCGCACTTTATCAAATAAGTGTTATGAAATGTTACTAAGTGAGTGAGTGAAATTCACAGCGGAATTTAGTTAAGTAAATAGGCGCAAAGTATGATAAAGGGGGCGCACACACACTCTAAGTATTTTGGCTCAAAGTGGGTGAAATAAGGAACTAAGGCAAATAATATAACAAACACAACACAATTCAATCCAATCAATCTACAATGAATAAACAAGCAAATAGTGAGATAAGATAATAACTTGAAAGTAAATGACAAGTAATTAATATGCGCTATTTGGGGAGGTTCGATCAATGAAAGATCTACGTCCTCTACCAAGATGGTTAGTCTTGGATTTCTAATGGAGATCTTATTATATGAGTGAGTGTTACAAATTGCAATCATTTGAGCTTATACACTAACTCAAGATCTAATATTCTATGAAAGAACAAATCCTAGACAAAACCAGTGTATCTCTAAAAGAAAGATCTAAGTGATCAAACTTAAAGAGGTGCGTGTGTGATTTTAGATTCAAGGCTATTTAGATCTTTATGATTTAGATCACAATGAAACTAAAGTGTTTTTGCTTGAGGATCTGGGCTAAGGATGAAGTTATGAAGATGTTCTTGAGGAATCTGGGAATTCAAAGGGCAATCTTCAAATCTTCAACAAATGCTTGAGAGAGAAATTCTGAAATGCTTAGCAACTTCAAATGGTTGAAGTTATGGGGTATTTATAGTAGAGCCCCAAAAACTAGCCGTTGGAAATCCCTTGTGGATAAGGTTAAAGGATAGATGTGCTGTCGCTTATTGAGTGGAGTACGTGTCCTTTATAGCCGTTAGACACATACCGTAAATATGACCGTTATGGACAGGTGTCCTTAGATGCGGGTGCATACGTGTTATATGACCACCGTTGGATTATTGGCGTAGTTTGAATTTCTTTAAGTCTTCATATCTTCAATAAATCACTGAGTGTTAAATCATTCACAATGAGGCGCGTTGAGCCAAAGGGGCGTGTAACACATGCGCGTACCAAAGAGGCGCATAGGCGCAGAGTGTTGGCGCATGGCGCAGGCGCATGGTTCAGACTTGACAGAGTAATTTTCTTCAATCTTGACATTCTTGCCCTATTCCTAAGCCTATTCTATTACAATGCACTATCTAAAAAATGAAGTATAATACTTCTTACATGTGGGGTCTAAAGTCCATGAAATAAAACTTAGGTGATGGATCAATCAAATCTAATCAATCCTATTACATTGAAACTGAGATATAAGTGGGCATACCCAAAAATCTCCCCCTATTTGATTAATGCTATTACCTACTATATCAGGGACAAACATTATACTTGATAATAACATGTCCAAAAATATGAAATTGGTAAATCATGTCTCAAGTTAATGTACACACTAGTCCAAGATATAGATTTCTAATCTATTCCAATAAAGATAAAACATTACACATGGAAAGATAGAAATAACAGTTTAACACATTGAAAATGTATATGAGTTTTGGTTTGAAATGTGTTTAAACATAGTTTAAACTCAATGCATAAAGATATGAAACAGTTCAAATATTATGAATATGATTTTAAACAATTCATTCATTATTCTACAGACAAGGAGTTTGAGTGAACAAGGTTTGAAATAAACAATGATTCTTTGTTCTTATTAAAACTCAAAATATAGGAGTTGGTGATTACAAGTTTTCAATAGAACAAAAACAAAGGTGCTAAAACATTTAAGCACAAACTCTAACAAAAAGTTTCTTATCACAAAAGATTCTAATTAACTTACAATCAAAAGAAACTAAGGATTAGGAGGTGCCGGAGAGTCATCCTTCAATCCTTCTTCTATCTCGCTCACTGAGCGCTGAATCTGCTTTGACAGTTGATGACAACGATTGACATAACCATGAGTGTCAGTGACACCATCTCTGATACAGCGCAAATGATCAACATTGATGTTTTGATACTCATCAATGGTGCGTTGAGTAATGGCTTGCTGTTGAGAGAGATTTTCTGCAACTATTTGAAAGTTTGCTTCAACAGCAGCTTGCGCGGTTATAATATCAGCAAAGGTTCTTTCTGCGCGCCTATCTATACTGGAATGCATAGCATTGAAGTGAGTAACAATCAACTCCTTCAAAACGTCTAACTTTGAGAGTAAGGAGTGAGAGTTAAAAGGCGCGGCGCTAGAGGAGGGCGCAGAAGAGGGCGCAAGGTTCATATGCGCGCTCGGAGCATTCTCTAGCTTATTCTTGATTTCTTTCAGCTTGTCCATCACATTTACTAACTTATCACTTTCACCAGTGACTAAGTTGAGGAGATTCTGAATGTCATCAGCTACACTGGTCTCTACCTGCTTAATAGCATCAATGAAATCCTGACCATCTGTGAGAGTGATTCCTCCTGCAATTCTTTCCCGAAACTCAGCAAGCGTGTCTTTGAACATGTCGTTCATTTGAGATATTCCATCTCTCCATTGCTGAGGGGTCAGAAAGTGTTTGTCCTTGATATCAGCGCTAATGCGCGTAATCTCCCCATTAATGGCAGCAATCTCATCTGCCTGATTTGTGATCATAGAAGTATGAAGCTTAAACTGAGATTCAATACGTTCTTGACTCTGCTGAATTTTCTGAAGAAGAGAGATTACCATACTCATATATGGAGTGGGAGGAGTAGGCGTTGGATCAGATTGGGGCGCAGTAGGAGAAGGGCGCCTTGTAGGTGAAGGAACAGGAGTTGTTTTCTTTGGAGGAGAAGGAAGATACTCAGTACTTGAAGAAGGATCTTCTGCATTTGGTTGAGGCGTAGGAGCAGTAGGCGCAGTAGCAGACTTGCGCTTCTTTAAAGGTTCTGGCTCCCCCTCAACTTGATCCTAACTAAGATCCCCAAATAACTCAGTGGACAGTTTATCCCTAATTTGTTGTTGTTCAGCAGTGAGTGTAACAGGAGTTGGTGTAGGAACGGGTTGAATAACTGGAGCAGGCGCAATGGTAACCTTTTTAAGAGGCGCAGAAGAGGTTTTCTTTGAAGACTTTTTTGGAGGCGCACGAACACTGAGGGGAGGAATAGGCGCAGAGGGAGCTGGGGCGCGTACATCAGCGCTTGATCCTGCGCCTCTTTGCCTTTCATTCTGCGCCACAGCAGCAGCTTGCTTGATTTGATAATCTTCATCTCTTTTTCTCTGCGCTTCAGCCAAACTAGCTTCCTCCACGCGCTTGAGAGCCTCTTGGTCTTCTTTATCAGTTCTGGGGCGCTTTGGAGGTCTGCCCTCACGTTCAACAATTGTTGCAATCCCTTTGCCTTTATCTGTTCCTGCGCTAGTTCCAGCGCCAGGACCAATCTTAGTTGGCGCACCATCTGTTGCGCCATCAGCACCACCTTCATCGGACTCAGTGGATTCATCAACTAACTGAGTACCCTTTACTCGAGGCGCGCGCTTTGCAATGCGCTTTCTGTGCCTTTTCAACACCAAACTGTCCTTACCAAAAATTGGTACTTCATCTATTTTATAGACGGGATTCTCATCAAGAAACTGTGCAAGAGCTGGGTAGGTAAGGAAAATCTTCATAAGAATACGGCAATGAGTTTTGAACTTCGTTTTTCCTTCACTTTTATTCTTGTTGTACTTGGTTATCTGCTCCGATAAAGTCTTGAACAAAATCTGAGGCCAATTCAACCTAGCCATTCCCATAATGGCAACAGTATACTCCCACTGGTCCACAGTGAATCTGTTCAAGTTGCTGGTTTTGAACACGATAGAAGTATCGACTAGATGCGCTATATGAGCGAGTAGATCACCACCATCCCTAATCTCAACATTCTTGATGTTATTCAGAAGAGTGGGAATATTGAGATAAGTACGCGCCACAATGTTCTGCGCGGCTACAGAGTAAGTGTTTGCTTGACCTGCTACGCTTTGAGGACCAGTAGTGCTGAAACTAACTAGTTCTTGATTGTGCCAGTAGAAATAGTTATATCAACATTTTGAACAGTGGCGCATATCCTGTAGCGCACGAATCCTTCAGCAGGTATCTCAACGAGAGCAGCAGTTGAGAAAAATTCATCAACAAGGAGCGGAGAATAGAATGGTTGATCCAACGTGAATAAGGGAGTGAGTCCAGCAGTGTGAAGGGTTTCGATGATGTCCAATCTGATTTGCACTACAGATAACTCAGCAAGATCAAGTGTTTCACCAGGTCTAAAATTTGCAATGTCCTGAAAAAATAATAATGATTGAAGTTAGGAGTGTATCACGCGCACAGACTCATAAAATGAACTAAGTATATTTGAGGTGCATAGAAAATTCGAGGCACGTAGATGAATCAGGCGCGTAGAATCAAAGGCGCATGAATAGGCGCAAAAAGATTCAAGGCACATGATTTATGTAGGCGCATGAGATTTTGAATGAGCTAAAATATAAAAGTTGCATAAAATGAATCTATGAAAATACTAAGGAAGAATTAAAACATAAATATTTTGACTAAGTATGAATTAAGGCGCATAAGATATTGAGGCGCGTAATATTATTAGGCGCATGAAAGATTGAGGCGCATAACAATTGTAATAGCCAAAGGTGCATACGCATGTTAGGCGCAAGGAATCACTTGAGGCGCACAATAACAATAGGCGCATAAACATACTAGGCGCATAGATTCATATTTAGGCGCATAACTATGAAAATAATTTGTACTTAGCATAAAAAGCACACAAAATACACAAACACATGCAAACATACATATGCAAGTGTTAAGAATCAAAATATGAAAATTTTGAAAAAAAAAAGTTTTGGAAATTTTGAAACCCAAGTTATGGAAAAATATTGAAGAACACGAAGAACATGTCTTGAGTGCTCGAAGAACACCAAGAACACATAAATCATGAAACTTTACCATATTAAGCACACAACACGTCAAAATGACCGCATGAACACAAGGATCACAAATATGTAAACCAAACCAAGTACAAAGCAATAATAAATCCAGAAAATGGATTAAAAGATCCGAAATTTGAAAAGTTTGAAATATAGAAAAACTTCAGATTCGCAAAACATAACGAATTGATCGTCGAAAAGTTTAGTTTAAAAGATTTGAAATCACAACATGAACAAAACCTAACAAACGATTTTGAAAACGGACAACCGAAACAAGATCAAACGAGGAAAGTGCCATTTTCGGTTTTAAGAAACTCGAAACCCAAAAAAAAGGAAAAAAAATTCAGAAATTTAAAGGAGTTTAGAGTTTAGGAATCCATACCATTTCGTCTTGAGGATCTTTAGAGGATTTCTTAGGACCCATTAATGATATATATATGAAGAAAGAGTAGAAGAAAAGAAGAAAAGATATAGAGAGATTGAGAGAGTGACGAGAGAGAGACTGAAAAAGGGGGGGGGGGTTTCTGAGAGAAAAAAAAAAAGGTTAGTAGGTAATGATGAAAATAGAAGAAGGGAGGTGTAAGGTCAACATTATATAGGTTAGGTTTTTAGAAAAAAAAGAGAAGTTGAAGAGATGGGCAATTAATGGGGTGTCATAGAATGGTACAACCATTAATGACGGTTTTTCATTGAAAGGACGGCTATTTATGGAGGAATGACACAAAGTACAACGATGTGACATTTTGGGTAAAGAGAAATTGTCTCACTTTCCTCATAAGTGTATGAAAATTATGACCAAATTTTTGCACAAACCCCAAAAACATCTGTTTTGGTGTAAGTTTGGGGTGCACAAAATATATCCCCAGAAAATAAAATTTTGAAAAAGGCAAAACGAGGGAAAAATTAATTGCACAAGTACCCTTGAACAATTATGGAATGTCAAAAGACAAAGATTCTCCATAATAAATGATAATAAGTAACTTACCTGGTACTTGTGAAAATTGAATACGTTCAATCATTGAAAAATTAAATTTTGAAGCATTGATTGAGCCGCAATCATAAATGGGCGCATGGGAGACGCATAACTCATAGGCGCGCGCAGAATGAATTTGGTGCAATTACATTGGGCGCGCGGAGAGTGAGGCGCATACACAGGCGCGTAGTTTCCTTGAAACTTTAGAAAATGATTTGACTTTTGAACCTAGAATATACATAACTCAAAGAGACATAAAATCATTAGTAGTAACAAAATTATATTGGACCACTCATTTGTAATCTTTTTAAGATCAGTAATTTGAGTAACCAATTCATCATTTTGAACTCTAAGTAATGAGTTTTGTTCTGTTAGAAAAGTGTTTTTAATAGTAAGAGGAGTCATGCTCTATAGCTGCTCCTTAAGGAGGGTGAGTTCAGATTTTAATAGAGATTTCTCGGTCTTAAGCTGGGAAATTTCATCACATGATAGTGCTAAATATTCCTTCATATCACTAAATCGACTGATTACCTTTTTAGCCTCTTTGAATAACTTTTCTTGCTTTACAAAGTTCTCATCATGATTGATTGTAGGAATAGGTGCAACTTGAGGTCTAATGTATTCGCTCTTTCTGAGTTTACTTCTAGCACTCAGATCACATCTGGAGAATAACAATCCACCATCATTTTGAGCCGGAGTGAGAAATCCTTGTTCGACGAGCTCGTTGATGGTTGGTCCTTTCTTCTTTTTCATCTCTTGAAAACCTGCAGATTTCTTGATAGGTTTATTCAAGACATTCATATCAGGAACATCTTTGGAGTAGTCATCATCAGAATCATAAGTATCGACTTCATCATCCTTTGCCACCAAACAAACGAGTCCATCATCGGAATCTTCATCGCTCTCTTCTGAGTCTGTTTCAATCCAAGTGTTATGCTCATTTGCTGGTGATTCTTCTTCAGCAACCATTCCCTTGTGACGAGTGAATTTGGGAGTGAACTTGGGAGTATGGCTGCTCTTCTTCTGCATGTATTCAAATTTGGGAATTGGGCAGCTTGAAGCAAAATGTCCTGGTTTCCTACAATTAAAACAAATAAGATCTTCTTTTCTTTTTGAGTCACTGCTCCTCGTGAACTTTGGAGGAGCTCTGCTTGTAGATCCTTGAGCTTTGTTGAATGAGCCGGGTTTTGAGAATTTTCTGAAATTCTGGAATCTCTTCACAAATAAAGCGAAGTCTTCATCATCCATGTCTAATAGCTCAGAAGTAGAAATTTTGGGATCAGAACTTTTCTCATCATAAACCGGCGCAGGTGCATGCGCTTCTTCTCTATGCGCCACCATGGCTATGGATTTTGACTTTCCTTCAGTTTCACTAATTCGCTGAAGTTTGAGCTCATAAACCTTGAGATTAGCATAAAGGTTCCTTAAAGTCCATATATCTAAAGTTCCAGCGTCTTCAAGGGCGCTAGATTTATGTAGGTATCTCGATCCAAAAGCAGCAAGGAAATTAGTGTTTAATTCCGTATTAGAGAACTTATTTCCAAGTGAAATACAAAGATTTATAATTTCACAATAGCGTTCATAAGTTTGTCTCAATGTTTCACTAGGGAGTTGAGAGAAATTGTTAAATCTCTTTTGCACTTCATATCTCTTATTCTCCTTGCAAACCGTGTCTCCTTCTATATGCTCTTCAATAGCATCCCATAACTCATTGGCGGTAGCACAATGTATGACTTGTTGTTTCATAGCCGTGCTTAGAGTTCTTAGGAGAATGTTTCTTGCTTTGCCATCATTTGCAACTCTTCTCATTTCTTCTTCAGTCTATTCTTCCTTTGGTTTCTTGATAGAAGGTTGAGAAGCGTTGGTGCGTGGATTAGGATTCGCTTTCATTGGGATGTAAGGTCCAAAAACCACGGTGTCATGAAGCCTTTCATCGATTAAGCTGAGATGAGTCAAGATGCTGAATTTCCATACGTCAAAATGATCTTCATCAAAGACTGGAACGTGAGTGTAGTTTGCAGTTGCCATAGGTTTTGAGTTTGCCATTTCGAATCGGCACCCAAGCTGTTAAGCTTGAAAAACAAAAATGTTTTATAAAGGTGTTTGCTCTGATACCACTTGTTTCTCCCAAAGGGAAACAAGGGTATGTAAAATAGCTAGAGGGGGGGGGGTGAATAGCTGTTTTAAAATTCTTTTTGTACCCTTGATAAACTCAATTGCAAATGCGCACTTTATCAAATAAGCGTTATGAAATGCGCCTAAGTGAGTGAGTGAAATGCACAGCGGAATTTAGTTAAGTAAATAGGCGCAAAGTATGATAAAGGGGGCGCACACACACTCTAAGTATTTTGGCTCAAAGTGGGTGAAATAGGGAACTAAGGCAAATGATATAACAAATACAACACAATTCAATCCAATCAATCTACAATGAATAAACAAGCAAATAGTGAGATAAGATAATAACTTGAAATTAAATGACAAGTAATTAATACGCACTATTTGGAGAGGTTCGATCAATGAAAGATCTACGTCCTCTACCAAGATGGTTAATCTTGGATTTCTAATGGAGATCTTATTATATGAGTGAGTGTTACAAATTACAATCGTTTGAGCTTATACACTAACTCAAGATCTAATATTCTATGAAAGAACAAATCCTAGACAAAACCAGTGTATCTCTAAAAGAAAGATCTAAGTGATCAAACTTAAAGAGGTGCGTGTGTGATTTCAGATTCAAGGCTCTTTAGATCTTTATGATTTAGAGCACAATAAAACTAAAGTGTTTTTGCTTGAGGATCTGGGCTAAGGATGAAGTTATGAAGATGTTCTTGAAGAATCTGGGAATTCAAATGGCAATCTTCAAATCTTCAACAAATGCTTGAGAGAGAAATTCTGAAATGCTTAGCAACTTCAAATGGTTGAAGTTATGGGGTATTTATAGTAGAGCCCCAAAAACTAGCCGTTGGAAATCCCTTGTGGATAAGGTTAAAGGATAGATGTGCTGTCGCTTATTGAGTGGAGCACGTGTCCTTTATAGCCATTAGACACATACCATAAATATGACCGTTATGGACAGGTGTCCTTAGATGCGGGTGCATACGTGTTATATGACCACCGTTGGATTATTGGCGTAGTTTGAATTTCTTCAAGTCTTCATCTCTTCAATAAATCACTGAGTGTTAAATCATTCACAATGAGGCGCGTTGAGCCAAAGGGGCGCGTAACACATGCGCGTGCCAAAGAGGCGCATAGGCACAGAGCATTGGCGCATGGCGCATGGCGCAGGCGCGTGGCTCAGACTTGACAGAGTGATTTTCTTCAATCTTGACATTCTTTTCCTATTCCTAAGCCTATTATATTACAATGGACTACCTAAAAAATGAAGTATAAATACTTTTTACATGTGGGTCTAAAGTCCATGAAATAAAACTTCGGTGATGGATAAATCAAATCTAATCAATCCTATTACATTAAAACTAAGATATAAGTGGGCATACCCAACAGCTCTGCAGAAATCATATCAGAATAGAGTGATCATCACATTTGAGTGAAAAGAGAGAAGGAAGATATGTCCAAACCAAAATTGGTGAGGCCTCTTTCTCCCCATCTTCTCTTCATCTCCATATTATATCTTTTGCTTTTTGTTAATAATATACACTTGGAACCAAGCCTTGAAATCCATGGCGCCCTTCACGTTCTATGCATGATGATGGGTTACAAACCATAGGATAGCCTAAGGCTTGTTATGATTTATGCATCTTTAATATATTGTCTTTATATTTATGAACCTTTACATTATGTCTTTAAATTTATGTCATTTACTTTAAAGTCTTTGCATTTATGTTGAATAAATAAGGGAATGATCAAGTTTGGGTGATAAAGTTGTAATATTTATCATCCAAACCATGAGTCAACCTCAAAAATGTCCCTTTAATAATAAAAATTCAATCTTTATCCATCAAAGGTTGATTTTTGGATGTTCCAATGCCCTTCCTTGGAAGAATCATCCATTTGGATGTTAAAGTTTCCATCTTTAACCATCCAAATGGTGATCTTGACTCAAAAGCCATGTCCATCACCTTTTCTCAATTATTCCCCAATGATTGCCTTGATCACACCCAAAATACTTATTTTGGTGTCTAATCTAGTGATCAATGGCATAGGGATGATTTAATTTATGTTTTGTTGCAAGAAAATAACTGGAAATGATCAAACAGTCCAGTTTCCAGCAGAATGCTCTGTTTCTACCTGGAACTGGACTGATTCCTGGGAATCTGTTAAAATTCCTAGGAAGACCCTCCATAGCCGTACGGCTACTTTGTCCAGGGGCATATTTCCAGTCTAGTCCCCTTTTAATCCAGAATGTTTACAAAATAACCCTTTCTATCAAATATTTAACTGTTTTCTGTTAAAGTCAGTTTCTCCCATTTTCAAGAACACACACACACACACTTGCACAATTTTAACAAATTTTAGGGAGACTCGGTTTCTTCCGAGGTGCTTTGGGTGAACTACCGGTTGAGTTCTTCCCAAAGCGTAACCTGACCTCCGAATCCTTTGTCTCTAACCATTTTTCGTTAAGCTTGGGTTTAAAATTAAACTAACGTGGTGACTCCGTTGAACGTTGATAAGATCCCGTGTTTGATTCTCGAGGGAACCGTTCATTTTTCTTGCGGGTATCTCACACATACATACAAATCTAGGCTTGTAGCGAAAGGTTGTAGGCAAATTCATAGTATTGACTATGATGAAACCTTTTCACCTGTAGCAATGATCAAGTTTATAAGAATTCTACTTGCCATTGCCGCATATCATGACTATGAAATATGGAAGATGGATGTCAAAACCTCTTTCCTTAATGGAAACTTACAAGAGGATGTGTATATGACACAACCCGAGGGTTTTGAACAAAATTCTAAAGTATGCAAATTGCAGAAATCCATTTATGGATTGAAGCAAGCTTCTAGGAGTTGGAATCTCCGTTTTCATGAATCAGTCAAAGAGTTTGGCTTCATCAAGAATGAAGATGAACTTTTTGTATACAAGAAGATTAGTAGGAGCATAGTACTATTCCTTATTTTATATGTGGATGACATATTGCTCATTGGAAACAACATTCCTACACTTCAGTCTGTAAAGACTTGGTTAGGAAAGTTTTTCGCAATGAAAGATATGGGTGAAGCCGCATATGTACTTGGCATTAAGATCTACAGAGATAGATCAAGGAAGCTAATTGGTTTAAGCCAAAGTATATACATTGACAAGGTCCTTAGAAGATTCCGCATGGAAAATTCTAAGAGAGGACATTTGCTAGTATTACATGGAGTTTCTCTGGCCAAGACTCAATGTCCTAAGACAAAAGATGAGCGTAAGAAAATGAGTGAGATTCCATATGCTTCGGCAATTGGATCCATCATGTATGCTATGATATATACTAGGCCGGATGTATCTTATACTTTGAGCATGACGAGTAGATATCAATCCGACCCCGGTGAGAATCACGGATGGCTGTAAAAGCGATTCTTAAGTACTTGAGAAGGACTAAAGATTCGTTTTTGATCTATGGAGGAATGGAAGATGATCTCGTTGTAAGCTTCCAAACCGATAGAGATGATAGTCGATCGCAATCGGGTTTCGTGTTTATGTTAAATGGTGGAGCTGTAAGCTGGAAGAGTTCCAAGCAGAGTTCAGTCGCTGATTCTACAACTGAAGCTGAGTATATTGCTGCATCGGATGCTGCAAAGGAAGCTGTTTGGATTAAGAAGTTCATTGGAATAGACCTTTATTGTGATAATAATGGTGCTATTGCTCAAGCAAAGGAACCAAGGGCACATCAGAAATCCAAACACCTTTTACCGATGCTTTGAAACAAATGCCCTCTTATGCTAATTTTTTTAAGATATTCTTTCTAATAAAATAAAGCTGTAAGAGTATGAGACCGTTGCATTAACAGAAGAGGTAAGCGCCGTTTTACAAAAAAAAACTACCTCCAAAATTAAAAGATCCCGGCACTTTCTCTATTCCTTGCAACATAGGTAAATTTTATGTTGATAATGCAATGCTTGATCTTAGGGGAAGTTTTAGCCTCATTGCGCTATCAGTTAGTAAGAGAATAGGTGTGGGGGAACTCAAACCCACTACCATATCTTTGGAACTAGCGGACCATTCCGTTAAGTACCCAGTGGGTATTATGGAAGACATTCCTTATCGAGTTGGGAAATTAATCATCTTGGTCGACTTTGTAGTTCTTGAGATGGAAGAGGACCATCACATTCCCGTTATCCTAGGTAGACCATTCCTTGCCACCACCGAGGCAATAATCGATGTTAAAAATGGTAACCTTTCTTTAAACGTAGAGAATGAGAAAGTGGAGTTTAACTTGACAAAATTAATGAAAATTCCTAATCTCGAGAACCCTTGCTTCGGTGTTAACATGTTAGATAATCTATAAGTAAGGAACTAGAATCACCCCAATCTAAAGACCCGCTAGAAAAAAGTCTTATAGATTGGAAACGTTTATTGCATGACGATGATGATGATGATGAAATTGAAATCTATACAAAGTGTTTACCCGCTAGAAAAAAGTCATATAGATTGTAAATGTTTATTGCATGACGATGATGATGATGATGATGAAATTGAAATCTATACAAAGTGTTTAGATGCTAACCATACAGGAAAGTTTAGTGGAACCACTAAATTTGAGAAGTTGAAGGCTAAAGCGGAGCCGTCCGATAAGAAGGTATTTAAGGTAAGTAAGGCACCTCAAGTTGAATTGAAGCCTCTCCCTCCGAGTTTAAGGTATGAATTTCTTGGGCCTAATTCTACTTACCCGGTGATTATTAATGCAAGTCTAAGTCCTCATGAGACTGAAAAGTTATTAAGAGAACTTAGATTGCATCAAAAAGCAATCGGGTATACTATTAACGATTTGAAAGGAATTCATCCTAAAATTTGCATGCATAGGATTGACTTAGAGGAGGATCATAAACCCTCCATAGAGCATCAAAGAAGATTGAATCCTAACATTAAAGAGGTAGTAAAAAAAGAAGTCCTTAAGTTAATTGATGCGGACATTATTTATCCGATCTCGGATAGTAAATGGGTAAGCCCCGTACAAGTAGTCCCTAAAAAGGGAGGTATGACGGTCATAAAAAATGAAAACGAAGAATTAATCCCTACTAGAACCGTCACGGGGTGGAGAATGTGCATTGATTATAGAAAATTAAACAAAGCCACCCAAAAAGATCATTTTCCCCTTCCTTTTATTGACTAAATGCTTGAAAGGTTGGCAAAGCATTCTTACTTTTGTTACTTGGATGGTTACTCCGGATTTTTCCAAATACCCATACATCCAGGTGACCAAGAAAAAACTACATTTACTTGTCCATATGGCATTTTCGCTTATAGGAGATTGCCATTTGGACTTTGCAATGCTCCCGCCACTTTTCAACGTTGCATGATGGCTAGTTTTTCTGATTTTATTGAAAATATAATGGATGTTTTTATGGATGATTTTTCAGTTTATGGTTGCTCCTTTGATGAGTGTTTGAAAAATTTGTCAATTTTTTTGCAAAGATGTGAGGAAGTCAACCTTGTTTTAAATTTGGAAAAATGCCATTTCATGGTCAATGAAGGGATTGTTCTTGGGCACATGGTGTCCAAAAAGGGGATTGAAGTAGATAGAGCAAAGGTAGAAGTTATTGAAAAATTACCTCCACCCACGAATGTTAAGGGTGTGAGGAGCTTCTTGGGACATGCCGGTTTTTACCAAAGATCTATAAGAGATTTTTGAAAATTTCTAAGCCTCTAAGTAATCTACTCATGAAAGATGTTGCATTTGTGTTCGATAGTGCTTGTCTTGAAGCTTTTAACAGGTTAAAGGAGGCTTTGGTGTTCGATCCTATAGTACAACCGCCCGATTGGGATCTCCCTTTCGAGATTATGTGCGATGCAAGTGACTATGCGGTAGGTGAAGTTTTGGGGCAGCGGAAGGACAAGAAAGTGCATGCCATATACTATTTTAGTCGAACATTAGATGAAGAACAAGTCAATTATGCCACCACAGAAAAAGAGTTATTGGCCGTGGTATTTGCGATCGACAAGTTCCGGTCATATTTGGTGGGATCAAAGGTCATTGTGTACATGGATCATGTGGCTATAAGGTATTTATTGGCTAAGAAAGATGTCAAACCGAGACTCATTAGATGGATCCTTCTTTTCCAAGAATTTGATTTGGAGATCTGTGACAAGAAGGGGATGGAGAACTTAGTAGCCGGTCATCTATCCCGTCTCCCCAAAAACATTAAAGACTCGGGTAAAGAAGAGCTTCCCATTGATGATTCATTCCCGGATGATCATCTACTCGCCATAAGCAATGTCGAAACCCCTTGGTTTGCGGACATTGTGAATTATTTGGCTTGTAGAATTCTTCCTCTGGAAATGAGTTATCAACAAAGGAAGAAATTCTTTTCGGAGGTCAAAAATTATTTTTGGGAAGACCCGTTACTCTTCAAACAATGCGCAGATGGAATCATTAGGCGGTGTGTGCCTAATGAGGAGGTGAGAAGCATTCTTCATCATTTTCACTCTTCTCCTTATGGTGGGCATGCAAGCACATCCAAAACCGCCACCAAGATTCTTCAATCAAGTTTCTATTGGCCCACACTATACAAAGATACTCGAAATTTCGTGATAGCTTGTGATTGTTGCCAACGTACCGGTAACATCTCAAGAAGGAACGAAATTCCTCTTAACAACATTTTAGAGGTCGAGATCTTTGATGTATGGGCCATAGATTTTATGGGGCCATATCCATCATCCTACAACAACAAGTACATATTGGTAGCGGTGGACTATATGTCCAAATGGGTAGAAGCCGTAGCATCTCAAACAAACGACTCAAAGGTCGTTATGAAGCTCTTCAAGAACATCATCTTTCCAAGGTTCGGGGTCCCAAAGGTAGTAATAAGCGATGGTGGTTCTCACTTCTCACACCACCAATTTGAGGATTTATTAAAAAGATATGGTGTCCATCACAAAACGGGCACTGGATATCACCCTCAAACTAGCGGTCAAGTGGAAGTGTCGAATCGAGAATTGAAGTGGATCCTAGAGAAGACGGTTACAAGTTAAAGGAAGGATTGGTCAATCAATTTGAATGATGCTTTATGGGCATATCACACCGCTTTCAAAACACCCATCGGAACCACACCTTTCCGTTTGGTGTATGGGAAGCCGTGTCATTTACCCGTGGAGCTTGAGAACAAGGCATACTGGGAAATTAAGGCCCTAAATTACTATTTGATGAATGCCGGTGAAAAGAGAAGGCTTTAGTTACAAGAGCTTGAGGAACTCCGGTATGATGCATATGAGAGTGCCAAACTCTATAAGGAAAAAACAAAAAAAAATGGCACGATGCTCATATCATGAGAAAAGAGTTCAAAGCAAGGGACATGGTTCTGCTCTATAATTCCCGGTTAAAGCTTTTTCCGGGAAAGTTGAAGTCAAGATGGTCGGGTCCATACCAAGTTCGAAATGTATATCCGTACGGGGCCATCGTTATTTGGAACGAGCAAAAACGCGAGTTTAAGGTCAACGGACAAAGACTGAAACATTAGATGGTTGGTGATCCTGTTGAAGTAGTATCATCCATTTTCTTTGGAGACCTAATCTCTCGTTCTGGGTAAAATAAAAGGGATCGAGCTAAAGACCTTAAACAAGCGTCATCGGGATGGTAACCGATGGATTATTTCTTTTCACTTCAATTATATATTTATATTATTTATATATATTTATTATTATTATTATTATTATTATTATTATTATTATTATTGTTTTTCTAATATTTGTTTTGTAGGGTTATTGTAAAAAAAATAAATGTCATGAACAGTGTTTGCACGGCCGGGTACATGGCCAAGAGCGGCCGTGCTCTAAAAATTTCTTAATTACAGAGTGTCTCAAATTCAAGGGCTTAAAGCACGGACGATCCATGTTCTTGATCCGCTCGTGCAGATCGGCCGCTCCATATTCAACGCTCGGCCGATCCCAAGCTGGGGAGGCGCGCCGGTTGAAACAAACAGATGGGTTTGTTAGATTTTTCTCATTCTCTTCTTCTTCTTCTTCTTCTCTCTCTCTCTCTCTCTAAAACCCTCTTTACAACCACCGCCCCACCTCTATAACCTCCATCTCTGACCAGTTTCACCCCTAAATCCAGCAAGTACTCCCTTCCCTAACCTCCATTCATCCTCCAAACACCTCCTCCATCATCTAAATCTCCAGAATCACTTCAAAACCCACCTAATTCAAAAACCCAAACCCTAACCCCAATTCCAAAATTCAACATATTCCCTCTCCAATCACTTCAAATTAACCCTTCCCTACCATTATCTTACCTCCCAAAAAAATTTCAACTATCAATTTCACCAAAAATCCCTAAATTACGAAACCCTAGTTCATCCCAAAATTTCACAAACTCGGCTTTTTGGTCATATTGGGGCTCAAGATCTCATCTTTGGACGATTTCAAGATGCACAGTGGGCTAAATCAAATTCAAGGGTACTTTGATGAAGAATTCTAGTTTCAAACCTTCTCTCTCTAAAAATCAGTTGGGTTATTACTTGTTTATCATTATTGCTATGGAGGGAAGAGGGCAAAGGAAAAAGTCAAACAAAAGGAACCTCACTGACACCTCCTCTAGTGAAAACTTAACACTGGTGTATGATGATTTGGGGATTATATTTCAAAGTAGGTTGGAATTTCTAAATTTAAAAGATTGAGTGATAATAATGTTAAGCCCACCAAATTCCTAGATTTACCTGCTTTACGAACTTTAGATCTCCATTCCAACACAAGGAGTTTTTCATAGATTTCCACCTCCTAAACACCCCATTCATAATTTCCCTAACCGAGCTTAATGGTATCTTTAGTTGGCCCTCAAACCGCAACCATGCCAACGACATCCCAATTAACTTTTCCGAAAGACAGTTTTGGAGGCAAATAATGGGAAAGAATGATTATACTTCCCGCTCCGCCAAGGCTTCCTCAATTGTCCACCCAATCCTCCGCATTATTCATCGAATATATGCGTGTACCATTTTTTCTAGGGAGGACAAGGGAACAATTAAAAAGACGGAGATGTTTTTGTTGTATGCTTTTGTTAAAAGATACCAAGAAGTGGGATTTGGGTGGATTATTGATTGAGAATTTGTTTGACCTAGTCACGGCTAACAATCGAGGGGATATTCATGTGGGAGGAATGATATCTCTAATAGCCAAACATGTAGGTATCCGAATCCCAGAAGAAGGTCCCAAAGCTTGGGAACCGATTAGAAGATCAAGGCTTTTAGACATTAGGGCCCTTAAATTGTTGAATATGATTACTGAGAATGGTCAAGGAGAGTTTACTTGGTTGTATGAGGGGGGAATAACCAAATCATGCACACTACCCTTCCCGATGATAACTTGCCCATAATCCAAATCAACCAAATCCCTACTTGGTTTATCCCTCGAACTTTGGGCCAAATAGAAGAAGACAATCAAAATCAAGGAGCGAAAGGAGAAGATGAGCAACAAATTCCGTGATTAAAACACTTTTATGTGTTTGAACCTTCTTGAAAATTTAAGTCACGTGCCGATCCATGATTAAAACACTTGGGATTACATGGGTAATTCCATGCACTCTCTAACCCTCGCGAGGTGCATTGGTTTTATCTTTGTATGAACACGATGAGTGAAATAGTGGTTCCTATGCGTTTAAAGTGGTTTGACTTAATTAGGCTATCAAAACAGTTTTGGGCCTAAGAGATATGGATTTCTCATGACGGATAGCAATGAAGTAGAAATCATTGATAATGATGAACCTACTTCCTACCAAGAAGCGATGACTGTTGGTGTGTATGCCATAGGCACGTTATTTGAACGATTAATGTTATCATTTGCTTTACGCTTTAATAAAGATATTGAATGTTTGATTATTATATCTTTTGCATGTTTATTATAATAATCTCCGTCCCTAGTAATTATGATTAATTACTAGTATAAGTTTAATAGATAATCATATGGTGATTATGTGTATGCGATACAATTAGACTTATGGGTATTTGTTGGAGAACAAATACTGGACTGACCCCTATGAGATTTATGTCATGGTCAAATGTCATAATTAAGTCTCATATAGTTATATCACTTGAATCTCTAGACCTGAGGTTATTACAGTCTTCCCAAGGTTATTTCTAAGAGGAATCGGCGAAGGTCATCCTCTCCCTCTATATAACCTGTTGGTGTTCTCATACTTTTCTTTATAGTGTTTTTATGGCTGCTTTAATTTATTGGAATGTTAGAGGTATTGGTAATGGTGCCACCCTCAGGCGTGCAAAAAGGCTTCTCTGTCTTCATGGTGTGTCCTTTTTTGCTATGTCTGAGCCTAAAGTTGGTATAATTCAGCGTTGTTCTATTCAAAGGAAGTTGGGTTGTAGTGGTAGTGTTGGTAACTGTAATGGCAAGATTTGGTTCTTCTGGAAGCATGGCTTTGATTGTAGTGTTATTGTTGACTCTTCTCAAGCGCTGACTATCCAGATTTCTCATAATCTTTGGGAAGTTCCTATTCATATTATTGTGGTGTATGCTAGCTGCGATAGATTTGATCGGAGGGAATTATGGGACTCTATTATGGATTTCAGCTCTTGCACTACTCCTTGGATGGTTATTGGGGACTTCAATTGTGTTTAGGATCAATCTGAAAAGGTTGGTGGCAAACCTATTAAAAGAGGGGCGGTGCGTGAATTCTCAGATATGCTTCAATTCTCTGGGCTTATTGATGCTGGTTTTCTAGGTAATAAGTTCACTTGGGTGGATAAACCTAGAGGTAAGCCTTCTATTTTTCAGCGTTTGGATAGAGCTCTTTATAATTCTGCTTGGATGGATATGTTTCATGTCACTTCTGTTACTCATCTTAATCGAACGTGCTCTGATCATTTTCCTCTCTTGGTTCAAGGTAAAGCTAAGAATGATGTCACTAAGGGGTCTTTTAGATTTCTTAATGTTTGGATTAAGCATCAATCTTTTATTCCTCTTGTTGCAAATTCTTGGAAGGAGTACATGGATGGTAGGCCTATGGTTCGATTTGCTAAAAAGCTTGCCCGGCTTCGAAAAGTTATTTCTATTTGGAATAAAGAGGTCTTTAGTCATGTGGATCAACATGTCCGGATGGCGGAGGATGATGTTTGCCAAAAGGAGTTGATTTTTCAGAATAATAATTCGGATGATAATAGGGTTGCTCTTAACTTGGCCAAAGCTAATCTCCTTGCAAAGTTGAAAGTTGAGGAGGACTATTGGTATCAAAAAGCCAATATCAGATGGATTAAGGAGGGTGATCGTAATACTAAGTTTTTTCATTCTTATGTGAAGAAAAAAAGACAGCAGCTTCATATTCATCGTACTCAAGATCGCAATGGTAATTGGCTTTATGATAAGGAGGATATCCAAGAGGAGGCTGTCTCTTTCTTTTCGGATCAGCTTCAATCTCCTCATGATAATCCGTCTGATGAAATTTTAGAGGTTATCCCAAGGTTGATTAATGATGATGATAATGCAATGCTTACGGCTATTCCGACATTAGATGATTTGAAGGATGTTATTTGGTCTATGAATGAGATAAGTGCTGCTGGTCCGGATGGATTTAATGGGGCTTTCTATAGGAGCTGCTGGGATATTATCAAAGATGATCTTTATAGGGCTATTAAGGAATTCTTTTCGGGTTTTCCTTTACCGAGAAGCTGGACTTCAACTCTTATTGTCCTAATTCCAAAGGTTAGTGCTCCTATTTCTTTTACAGAGATGCGTCCGATTAGCCTTTGTAATTTTTCTAATAAAATTGTTACAAAGCTTCTAAACTCTCGGCTTTCCTCCATCCTTCCTCGGATAATTTCTCCTCAGCAAAGCTGTTTTGTGAAAGGTCGGTTAATTCATGAAAATGTCCTTTTAGCTCAAGAGATGATGCATTCTCTTCGGAAAAAAGTGAGAGGGACCAATGTTAGTCTTAAATTGGATATGGCTAAAGCTTATGACAGGATCTCTTGGTTTGCCTTGATTAAAGTGATGAGAAGATTTGGTTTTTCTAAAATATGGAATGACCTAATCTTTCGATGTATCTCTTCTTGCTGGTTTTCTGTGTTGGTTAATGGGGAAAGTGCTGGTTTTTTTCATTCATCTCGAGGCCTTCGCCAAGGAGATCCTATTTCTCCTACGCTTTTTATTATTGCAGCTGAGGTGTTGAGTAGGGGTCTAAATCGTCTCCTTACTGATTTCCCTCATTATCGATATCGGGCCCACATTCATACTCCTATGATATCTCATCTCTCTTATGCCGATGATATCATTATTTTTTGTAATGGATCAAAGGATTCGTTGGAAGCTCATATGAGGTGTCTAAATTGGTATCAAGAGTTCTCGGGCCAGCTTGTTAATACTAGGAAGTCTTGTTTCATAACCGGGAGGAATGATGTAGATAGGGATCAAATTATCGTGGCTGCCACGTCTTTTGAAAAGAAGTCCCTTCCGATTAATTATCTTGGATGTCCTCTTTACGTCGGGAGGAAAAAGATTGCTTTATTTGACCCGGTGCTTCAAAAAATGGCTGCCCGTCTTGACACTTGGCAAGGGAAAATCCTTTTGTTTGGGGCTAAATTAGCTTTGATTCAATCTTGCTTACAAGCAATCCCTATTTATTATATTTCTTTGGTGGAACCCCCTAATGGTGTGATTCAAGCCATGTACCGTCTCATTGCTAATTTCTTTTGGAGTAATGAAGATGGTCAAAAGAAATGTCATTGGGTTTCTAGGGATCTTATGTTTTGGAATACTTCTGAAGGTGGATTAGGTCTTCGTCGTTTTGAAGATATTTCTATGGCTTTTGCCATGAAGCTTTGGTGGCGTTTTAGAAGTGCTTCTTCATTATGGTCTGATTTTATGAATGATAAGTATTGTTTTGGCACTCATCCTATGGATGCGGATAAGCCTTCCTTTGCTTCTCACATTTGGTGTCGTATGCTTAAAGCTAAAAAGATTGTGGAAAATCGTATTGTCTGGAGAATTGGAAGAGGATCTATCTCAATTCATGAGCAATGGATGGAAGGGGTTCGGCCTACTATTCCAGGAGATCACATTGAAGTTGCTACTCTATTTCATAATGGGCAGCCCTGTTTAGACTATATTCGGGATAATTATGGTTTGCATGTTCTCCATCTTATTCAGAGCCAAAATATTGTTATCTCGGATGTGCCGGATAGAATGTTTTGGACTCCTTCGAATAAAGGGCATTTCTCTGTGTCTTCGGCCTGGAAAGTTTGTAGAAAGGTGTTTCCTAGCAGCCTTATTTTTTAGTATTGCTGGAACAAGGTTATCCCTTGTAAGATATCTGTTTTCTTATGGAGGATGTTGCATAATGGTCTCCCCACGGATTTGGCCATTCAATCTAGGGGGATTCATATTGCTTCGGCTTGCGTCTGTTGCTCTCATTGCTCTAATGAAGATATTAACCATCTTTTTGTTCATAGTCATGTGGCGGCTGAAACTTGGGATCATTTCGCTAGGATGTGTGGTGTTCCCTTGATGTCCTATAATGTTAAGTCCATTCTTGCTAGTTGGTGGTTCTCTTCGAAGCGGGGAGTTAGTAGGGGGATTTGTTTGCTTCGTCGTATCCTCCCTTTTTACATTTTTTGGAGCCTATGGAAGAGTCGAAATAAAGCAAAGTTTGATAACATTCAGATGTCTTCTAGGGAGATTATTCGAAGTGTTATAGACCAGATTGCCAATGTTGTTTCGGCTTTCAACTTGAGTTTAAGTTACTCAAATTTCGAAGGCCATATTCTTCGGCTTTTCAAGATTCCTATGGCTCATGATTCTGTTCGACAATTGAGAATTGTCCATTGGCGTCCTCCTATTACTGATTTCATCAAGCTTAACACGAATGGGGCATCAAAAGGTAACCCGGATTTGTCTTCTGGTGGGGAAATTTTTCGTAATAAGCAGGGGAAGTTGTTATTTGCCTTCTCAAAATTCTATGGTCATGGTTCCAATATGATTGCGGAAGCTAAGGCTGTCCTTGATGGGTTGATTTATGCTTCTCGCTTTGGTATTTCTTCTCTTTGGCTTGAAATTGATTCTGAAGTCCTTTTAAATATCTTAATCCGTGATTATCAAATTCCATGGAGTATTTGGTATGAGATTTTTCATATTAAAAGACTTTTATCCCAGATTAGAGTGCATGTTACTCACATTCTCCGTGAAGGGAATCAAGTTGCGGATGGTTTGGCTAATGCTGCTGCGGCTTCTAGAACAAACTCGGAGTTCTATTCCTTTGGTGACCTTCCTTTCTCTTGCAAAGTCGCGTACAACTTAGACAGACTTGATGTCCCTTATGTTAGACTTTGATTTTTATGGCTAGATTCTTGTATAGGTTGGTTCTTTTATTTGGTAGCCTCCCCTCCTGTTTTTGTAGAGTTCCTTACAGCTTGTGTAAGGCCTATCCCCTAGCTTCTTTTTTCAGGTGGTTATGGCCGTCATGTCCCCCACCTCGTTTGTATTTTTTTCTATCATTAATAAAATCTAGGGAGTGCCGTCTCCTTTCGCCAAAAAATAAAATAAAATAAAATATTTCGATCTACAAGGGTTAGCTTCTTTCATCTTCATATTATGAATTATTGAACATAACAGATCTAGACTTTTGGGTTTTTCATGCGATGTCTTCCGCTGCACATGATTGCACGAAATGCAACAGTGGTATCAGAGCCCCGTTGATGATCAATAATTCTAATATTATCATGATATAATTATTTAATTTGAATATTTAATTGCTATGATCATGATAAGATGAATTTATGTGATGGGATTTTATATGAGATATAAAGTATGCATGCTAGTTTATGATGGGATTATGTGATTGTAATATTAATTTGATTCATATGTATAATCGCATGCTTAGATTATCATGTTTTAATTTGATTATATTTATTGATGATCTGGATCTAATTTGTATGTGGAATAAATTGGTTATTGATTATATAAATTAGATTGGTTAAAATTCGTAATCTGTAATTTCGTGTTATTATAATCTAATTATGTATAAACTCGATAAAGGGATTGATCGAATTTCTGAAAAAAATGGAAATCTGGGAATCTTGACATCGCCGCCGTACGGCTGTTTCAGCGCCATACGGCTGCTATGGTGCCGTATGACGCATGTCCCGATTTCCAGAAACTGTTCTGTTTTCTGGTGTTCAGATTGTTCTGTAAATTGTTTACAGAATTCGAATCTGGAAACTGAAACTGCTTTCAGATGGCTGGTTTTTGAAACCGTGTTTCCTGAAATAGTTTTCAATCGAAAAATCCAGAAAATTGTAGAAATCAAAATTCTAAAGAGTTTAGGATTGCTGTAATCTGTGAGATTGATGAGACAATGAAAGGATCTTGAAACAAGTGACCACTCTATACGGAAATATGGATGCCTTTTGGCTTAGTTTCGACCATATAGAATAATCACTTGGTTTCTTGATCTTAGTACGGAAATGTGGATCCCTTTTTGACTTAGCTTCGGTCGTACATTTTGGGCTCTCAATTTCAAGATGCTCTGCGGATTCAATTTTAGAATTTAATCCTATAACTAGTGCAACTTAGTCATATAAAATTAATTCGGTTAATTGATTAACTTTTATGTGTTTGAACCTTCTTTAAAAATTTAAGTCATGTGCCAATCCATGATTAAAACACTTGCAAATACATGGGTAGTCGAGGTGCATTAATTCTATTCATCTATGAGCAAGATAAGGAAACAGTGTTTCATATACGTTTAAAATGGTTTGACTTAATTAGGCTATTAAAACAGTTTTGGGCCTAAGGAAAAGATGAGTTTAAAACATGTTAGACATAAGATGTCTAAAATCTCATAAAAGATCTAAGAGTCATATATGATATGATTGACAAGGAGTTGTCTACCTAAATAACTTATTTTGAGCAGTCGTGCTAAAGCCGACTCAAAGTTAAATGAAATATGGATCTTAGCCCATTTAAATTATAATATGCATACATTGTATAATGAAGGTTATATAATTTAGTGGGAGTATTTATGAAATACTAAATAATAATGTCTTTAATAGATTTGGTACTTATGTATGGTTACATGTTTGCATAATTGTAGATAATGGCATAAAACACACAATCTCTATCATTGCGATCTATCCTTGAGAAGGAAAAACTTCAAGAGAATGGTGCTAACTTCATGGATTGGATCCGAAGCCTTAGAATTGTTCTAAATCATGAAGAAAAGTTGTACATTCTTGATAAACCCGTTCCTGAGGAACCTACTGCCAATGCCTCTAGGGCAGACAATGACGCTCACAAGAAAGTGAGAAACACAAAAGTGATTCTCGTGAAGTCGGTTGTCTCATGCTTGCTGCCATGTGTTCTGAGCTTCAAAAGACTCTTGAACACTTGGATGCCTATGACATAGGCACTCAGTTGAAAGATATGTTTCAAGAGCAAGCAAGGCAATAAAGGTTTGATACCATGGCTGCTCTGACTTGATGTAAGATGAGTGAAGGACAGTCGGTGGTTCCTCATATTTTGAAGATGAAGGCCCATTTTGAGCATCTAGAGAGGCTTGGCCATCCCATCCATGTTGAGTTGGCGACCGATTTGATTTTAAACTCATTACCTTAAAAGCTATAATCAGTTCATCATGAACTATAATATGCATGGTATGACTAAGTCTCTGTCTGAGTTGCATGGAATGGTAAAGACAACAGAAAAGAAAATCATTAAGGAAGCCTCTCCTATGCTCGTGGTTTCAAAAGAATGAAAGGGCTCTAAGGCCAAAGTGTTTGCGCGCGAGGTTTTTGATTCGATGGCACGCTTTCGACCTTCGATTCACCTTCTTGTTGATTTGAGAGTCGCCACCATGTTATTGTCGGAACACGGACCGAGATATCTGGATTCGGGGGTTAAGTTAAGAATTTGGAAGGTCAAGGAGCACCCAATTCACCCAATCTAGGATTGGTCTAGCTAAGAAATCATCATCATCATTTCAAAATCATGCATTCGTGTACCAAAAGATAAAAACAAACAAAAAAATAATGGCTTATTTATTTAGGATGTCGGATCATGTGCTTCGAGACCATCTCTATGGGTTGGAGAGGCTCTAGGCTGATCCTTTAATGGAATCACACTACTTCAAACACAAAGAAGGAGATGAGAAGATAGAAAAGCAAAGATTTATCTAAGCGTTTTCTTCAAAAATCCTATGGATGGCCTTGACTAAAGGCCTTGATCCTCCAAATTTCGTGGGTATCAGAGAGGGGCTGATTAGAAGAATTTCTTTGGTCAGATTTTGAGTGGTTGTTTGGTGAATATAGAGTCTACCCTTTTTATGGTTCAAGAACCTTATATTTATAGGAGATTTTGACCTAGGGTTTTGGCCAAGAAGGTAAGTTGAGGTGGGGATCAATGAGTTGATCTCCACAGAGGTATTTTTGGACTCTAGGATCGGCCATTAGGTTTTCCTGGATTGCATGAGTGTTTGCCAAGAAAAGGGGTTAAGATCAACAAGGAAACTGACCAAAAACCCGACTGTCGAGGGGGATACCTCGTACGAGTCATCAATGTCTCGTACGAGGCATGAACTGTTTTGGATGGATTTCAGGGGTGATTGAAACATGTTTTGACTTGTCGAGCAACCTGAAATCTGAGCAGAGTCTCTGTTGTTCTGACTTGGGAGATGCCTCGTACGAGACATCGATGTCTCGTACGAGCCATCCTTCCAATCTGCGACTGTTTCTCCTTTTTCCTCGAGGATTTGGTGTCCAAACTTTTATATAAACACCTCTAGTCCCTCCTAGAATACCGTGCAGCCTTGAATCAGTTCTAGGAACCTTTCTTTTGGAGTAGGATTCTCAACCTTTTGCTCTCAATGGCCCCAAGCAAGTCTGTCCCTTCATCAATAATCGTTGATGAGTTCTCCTTGGACTTAGAGTTAGTGGAACGCTACAAGAATGATTTAGCAACGTTCTTTCGCTCGTTTAATAAACCTCGCCAAGAGAGATTCGTGGAGATGTTCGGTTTCAAGATTCTTTTCACCTTGAAGAACCTAAAGCCGGAATGGGACCTCTTAAAGGGAGTTGCACGCTTTTAGGATCCATCAACTCACCTCTTCAACTTTTCACTTAATGAGATGGTCCCTACTATGGAGGAGATGGCGGCTATCTTGGATATGCTTTTGACTGGGGTGATTGCGGTTCCTAATTGCGATAAGGTACCAGCGGAGTCTCTTAGGGACTTATTGAGCATTGGCCTTCCCGAGGCTCAGAGTTATGTTCATAACCGTTATATTGATCTCCACGCTTTGCCTAGGAGATTTAAAGGTCAGGTGACTCGCGGTCATGGTGTGGATTCCCAGTGTTGCCTCTTGGCATTGTGCTTATTTCGGAGCGTGCTTTTCATGAGCAAGTGTGGCATGGCAAACACGGAGCTCATGGACATTGTTCTACAAGCTAGAGGACGGGCCTTCAACATAATCCCTCTTATCTTGGGGGAGACGCTTCATGGTCTTGATGAGTTATAGTGAACCGGCTCTATGACTCGGGGAAGTCCATTGTTGTTGACTATTTGGCTCAGAGAACATTTTAAACTGTTGGACTCTCCGGTCGAGTATTCTCCTTATACTTTCCATAGGCGGAGACTATTAGTGAAGGGTCTCAGCATTGAGGAGTGGGCTCATCTTTTTGCTAAAGCGGAGACCAATGATATCGCTTGGTGCCCATCCTTTTGGAGGGTGAGGAGGTTTGTAGCTAATACCCTCGGGTATGACAGGGTCGTTCTTCCGGGCTTGAGGGATTCTTCTTTCTACTTGGCTCGGAGGGTAATGCGACAATTCGGTCAACATCAGGACACTTTCTTGTTAGGGGGACGGCCTCGAGATGTTTCTTTCATGGACTCGGAGTTCTCTACGAGCTTGGCTCGTGCTTGGGGGAAAGGCACCACTATGGATCGTTAGACCAATATTCGTCTTGATGGAGGAAGTATCTATTTGTCGGACAAATACTTAGATTGGTTTCTCTCGGAACTTCGTCCCAATGTCGAGGGTATTGATGAGATCCGTCGCTTTCTGTTGGGGGACCAATTTGAGTCTAGTTTGAATTTGAGGAAGAAGGAAGCTAAGGAGGATCCTTCTAATGTCAGAGAAGATGCCACTCAAGACTTTCTAGAGAGTGACTTTTACGAGAAGAGAGCAAACGGACTTCCCGGTAAACTCCAAGCTCTAGATAGGCCTCATGTGTTCGCGAGACTGACTCCCTCGGTGTTCAGTCGTCTTAATGTTCCTCCCGGTTTCGAGATACCTTGGTTCAAGAGGAAGAGGGATGACAAGGCGGATCGTGATTAAGCCCCTACAAAGTTAAGGAAGAAATAGATCCTTAGGAGTATCGAGAGATTGCCAATAGATAGACCAATGTTTAGACTTTTAGTATTTTATTTATTTTCTTTTGCAAGTTGGTATTCATGTTAGAAATTTTCTTATTGTTTTCTAGAAATACATTCAATTAATAAGAAGACAAGACTTTGATTTTATTTATTGAATAGACCGGACCAAAAGGTTGCCTACGTTCTCCTTTTACATCAATTAAATAAGGAGCTCAGGTCATCTTAGTTCTTGTGTCAGAAAGAGAAAAATATATTTGCTGACTGACATGTCTCGCATAAGACATAGGTGTCTCGCACGAGACTGTCCCCTATTATTATATGTATATATATATATATATATATATATATGTATATATATATATTTTTAATGCACACCCTGATTTTTGCCTAGACCGCCCTTTTAGGTTTTCAATCTAGCGGGCTTCTTTTCTAGTGCTTTCTGCTCTAATTTTTGCCTAGGCCGCCCTTGCGGGTTTTCAACCTAGCGAGCTTTCCTCTTTTCTTTGGGATAGGGGACGGACTTATGAGTAGTACTTCTTCAGCTTGTCCATGTTGACGGGCTTCGGCAGTTGATCTCCATCTAGGTCTGCGAGTTATACCGCTCCTCTGGAGAATATCTTCTTGACTATGTAGGGGCCTATCCATCTTGATCCCCATTTTCCCATAGGATTGAACGGTCCAGGAGGATGTTCACGTAGGACAAGGTCCCCTTCTTTGATGTTTCTGGACTTGACTTTCTTATTGAATGCTCGGGCCATTCTCCATTGATAAGCTTGGATATGCTCGGCGGCTCGAAGTCGTCGTTCATCTAGCAGGGCTAGTTGTTCATAACGGCTGTCTAACCATGCGACTTCGCTCACTTGGTTTTCTAGGAGAACCCTTAGTGATGGTACTTCTAATTCAATTGGTAGCACTGCTTCCATCCCATAGGCTAAGGCGTATGGAGTTTCACCGGTAGCGGTACAAATTGAAGTTCGGTAGCCCCAGAGTGCAAAGTGTAGCTTGTCGGGCCAATCTCTGACAGTCTTAGCCATTTTCCTAATGATGGTCTCAATGGTCTTGTTAGCAGCTTCGACTGCTCCATTGGTTTATGGTCGGTACGGTGATGACTGATGTCTCTCTATTTTGTACTCTGCAAGTAGTTGGTCACATTCTTTCTCAAAGTGTGTGCCGTTGTCAGATATCATCACATGAGGTATCCCATATCGGCATATTATGTTGGTCTTAATGAACTCAGCCACCTTTCTGGCATTCAAGACTTTATAGGATTGAGCCTCGATCCATTTGGTGAAGTAATCAACGGAGACTAACACGAATGAATGCCCATTATGACCTGTCGGCGAAACTTTACCAATGACGTCTATTCCCCATGTAGAAAATGGCCAAGGGGATGTCATGGGGTATAACACAGACGGTGGTGCGTGTTGTAAGTTGGCATGTATCTGGCACTTGTTGCATTTCTTAACCATGTTGGTGCAGTCCGCTTCCATTGTAGCCCAATAGTATCCTAGTCGGATGATTTTCTTTGCTAGCATATTGCCATTCATGTGGGTTCCACAGACTCCTTGATGGACTTGGTCCATGATTTCTACGGCTTCGTGCTCATCGGCACAGAGTAGACACTGCTCGTGGTGCTTCTTATAGAGGTGATCACCTATGATAACAAATTGGGTGGCAAGCCGTTTGAGGGCTATCTTCGCTTTAAGTGACGCGTGTGATGGGAATGTTCCGTCTAGGAGGAAACTCCATACATCATAATACCAAGGTTTGTTGTCCAAGTTATTCACAGAGTTACACTCTTCTTTGCAGTCTATGATTGAGTAATAAGCAGGAGTCGTTCGCCTCACGACTCTGAATGTTTTAACCTCAGTCCATTCGGGAATTTCAACAAGCGATGCTAGCATGGCTAGCTAGTCTGCTAACGGTTCTTATCTCTAGGAAGATAGTAGAAAGTGACCTCTCTGAACTGTTTGACCAAGTCTTGGAGATGGTCGTTATATTTCTGGAGTTTAGGATCTTGTACCTTCCACTTCTTGAGTGACTGATAGATTATAAGTTGTGAATCTCCGTACACCTCTAGTTCGGCTGCTTCAAGCCCCGCTATGCAAGCTTCGTACTCGGCAATATTGTTAGTGGCCTCAAAGTCAAGGCGGATTGCAAGTAGAGTGTAGAAATCTGAGGGATCTACTAGTAACATGCCAATGCCATATCCCCGTTTATTGGCAGCGCCATTGAAAAATAATTTCCACTTATTTTCTGCTATTGACATGATGTCCTTATCAGGGAATCGCGGGTCTTCCCCCTTCGCTTCATCACATGGAAATTCGGCTAAGTGATCCGTGAAGACTCTCCCTCTCACGGATTTCTGTGTGATGTAAGTGATATCGTACCCCGCGAGCATGAAGTACCATTTGGCTATCCTAGAGGAGACATGCGACTTCTCAAAGATATATTTCATTGGGTCCATTCTGGCGATTAGTTTTATAGGAAACGCCTCCATGTACGGATTTAGTCTCTCAGCTACACATACTAGTGCAGCACACGACTTCTCTAATGCAGAGTAATTCAGTTCAGCCCCTTGGAAGCGACGGCTGACAAAGTACACAGCATTCTCTTTTTTCGAATCGGGTCGCTCTTGTGCTATCATAGCCCCTAATACAGTGTCATTGACTGTGAGGTACAAGGTCAATGGTTTCTCCCTATGTGGTGGAACCAATACAGGCAGATTCACTAAGTACTCCTTGACCTTATCAAAAGCTTCTTGGCATTCTTCTGTCCATTCTAGGGATGCATTCTTCTTGAGGAGCTTAAAAATGGGCTCGCACATCGTCATGAGTTGATTAACGAAACGACTAATGTACTGAAGGCGACCCATAAATCTCTTGACTTCTTTTTGCGTCTTAAGTGGAGGCATGTCAATGATGGCTTTGATCTTAGCGGGATCTGCTTCTATACCACGCTCAGTGACCATGTACCCAAGGACCTTTCCTTTCACTACCCCAAATGTGCACTTGGCCGGATTAAGTCTCATCTTATGGTGTCTCAACCTTTCAAAGAACTTTCTGAGGTCGACAAAGTGTTGCCTATCGGAGCCTTTGGAGTGTATGATCATATCATCAACATACACCTCCATTTCTTTATGTATCATGTCATGGAACAATGCTGTTACGGCTCTCTGATAAGTGGCTCTAGCATTCTTGAGTCCGAATGGCATGAGCGTATAACAGAACGTCCCCCAAGGTGTGGTAAACGCTGTTTTGTGTTGGTCCTCCTCGGCCATGAGGATCTGATTGTAACCGGTGAATCCGTCTAAGAATGAACGAACTCCGTACTTCACGGTATTGTCGACGAGCATGTCTATGTTTGGAAGAGGAAAATCATCTTTCGGAGATTCTCTGTTGAGATCACGGAAATCAATACAACTCGGACTTTTCCATTTGCTTTGGAAACCTGTACAGTATTAGCCAACCAGGTTGGATACTCTATTACTTTGATGAAACCAACACTCAGGAGTTTCTCTATCTCTTGTTTGACTTGTACTGACCACTCTGGCTTAATTCTGTGGAGTTTCTGCTTGACTGGCCTCGAATCAGGCAGCAGTGGTATCTTGTGCTCAACGATCGAATTGGCTAGCCCCGGCATATGTTTGTAGGACCAAGCGAACACATCCAAAAATTCTCGGAGAAGCGCTATGAGGGCTTTTCGGTCTTCCCCTTTTAAGAAACTGTCAATCTTGGTCTCTTTCGGATCATCGTCCGTCCCCAGATTAACTGTTTACATTTCTTCGGCATCAATAGGACCATTTCCGCCACGAAGACCTACTTGCTTATTAATTTCTTTTAAGATTTGTTCATTTTTTTGATCTATCTCGTCATATGACTCATTATTATCTAATTCATTAGAGTTATTAGTTAATTCATCATTTAGAACGCTAGCAATATCGGGATACTCAGAAAGATCTATTTTTTCATTAAGAAAGTAGGGGAATACACGTTCCGCGATGGCATCCAAGTCCTCTTGGGTGAGCTCATCGGTAGCGGTATCTGACTCTAAGGTAAGAGTTACAAATTTTCTTGCCCTATGGGGATGGGGAGTAAATCCTAATTCCTTGATCAGGAAGTCTTCACTTGCTATGGGTCCCCCAGTTGTGTACCAATTCTGAATAGGCTCGTCACTCTTCTCGATGAGCTTGGTGTAGTTTTAGTTCGGAGCGTCCCCCTTATCTATTGCATTAATCTGAGTGTCCTCTAGCTTGCAAAGGTTGAGAAATTGGTGCAGTAGGTCTTCTCCCAACACAAAGTCCCACTCACTGAATGCCTCGGCCTTGGTACCCCCTAATTCTCGAGGTAGCCACGAGAATTGCATCGGTTCTGTTTCGAGTGAGTACGGATCACAGTCACTGAATATTTCAAAGCCCGGTTGGCGCTTCCCCCTATGGTCAATCCATGGTTCAAGGAACATGAAGTATGGCAAGTTTTCCCCCTTGCGTACAAAGTACCCGTTTAGAGTCTTTCGACAAGGCGGTGCTAGTGGTACAATGTACGAAGTCCAATCCCTTTCTTCTTTGGGGATGCCTTTTAATAGTGACACATACCCTAGACCATATTCTGGGGGTATAGAACGACAGGTGGTGGTTCTTTTATCCTTTGTAAATGCTTGCCAAGTCCAAGACCGGGGAAGTATCCCTCTTTTAGCATCATGTTAAGTACTGGACGCGTTCCGGAGAATGGAATCGCCTTGGAATAGTCATTTTCATTGCGCACCTCTACCATCCCTACATTACTTTGCTTTCGGAAAAGGTGAGAAATTTAAAAGAAGCTATCTATTACTAAAAATTGAAATTGATAGGAGGGCATGCTCTCACCCACAATGATTCTTAGGTGAGTAGGATCCCTTAAGGAATAGAAAAAGAAACAACTAGTTTAAAAGGAAGAAACGTCTAAGCTATGAAAATGAGGTAAAAACTAGTCTACTAAACTACTAACTAATGTAGTGGAAGAGGAGCTTGAGGTTTGGACCCCTCATTCTTGATCACGAGGCCGATCCCATCGCCTATTATATGTAGAGTGCCTTGGTCGATAAGATCTTGGATCTTATCTCTTAAGTTATTGCATTTGTCAGTGTGGTGACCGCGGTACTGATGGTAGTAGCAATACAGGTGCAAGGCCTTTCCGGCTCCCTCATATTTGGGTTTGTACCCCCTCATAGGTTCTAACTTGCCTTCCCTCTCAAGCTCTTGGAACACCCTACCAAGTCGGATTTGGCTCAAATCGGTGTAGACCCTTGGTGGCTTGCGTTGGAGGCTTTGCATGATGCTCTCATAGTGGTCCCTCATGAGATTGAGGTGATGATTATGTTCCTCTTCCATTTGGTTCTTTAGGTCTTGATAAAGTAGGCTGATGCAGTTACCTACCTCATTGTTGATGACCTTATCTTGGTTGTCCTCTAAATCTTGGGCTCTCTGGACAGCGGCATTGTACCACTTACTCATTTCATTGTATTCAGTTTGCAACATTTCAAGCTTACTGCCGTCGATCATTCTCTCGATTTCGGCCCAATCCTTTTCGCTTTGTTCGTTACGCTCTTTGACTTGGTCATGAGCATGATAGGAGGTATAGTCGAGCCCTCTGAAGAAAAATTCTTGCATGACGAAGGTTTTAAGTGTATTATTGATAATAAGCAAGGCAAATGTTGCCAATGCTGTGGTGGCTAAACTAAATTCCCAAAAGGATGTAATCTGTTTCCACTGCAATGAAATTGGTCATTGGAAACGTAATTGCAATGCTTACATGTAAGAAAAGAATAAGAAAGGAAATGCGATTGCTTCTACTTCAGGTATCTATGTTATAGATATACTCCTTTCTACTTATAGTTCCTGGGTATTAGATACCGGATGTGGATCTCATATTTGTTTAAATGTGTAGGCACTAAGGAATAGGAGGCTACTCAAAGATGGCCAAGTAGACCAACGTGTGGGGAATGGAGCCAGAGTTGCTGCATTAGCCGTAGGAACCTATGATGTCATTTTATCTAGTGGTTTAATTATTATTTTGAAAAATTGTTACTACGTTCCGCATTTAAGTAGGAATATTATTTCAATTTCTTGTTTGGATAATGAAGGTTTTAAGTGTATTATTGATAATAAGAAGTTTCTATTTATTTAAATGATATGCTTTATTGTATTGCATATTCATTTAATGGCCTTTATGTACTTGTTGTTGAGAATGGAAATAATGATGATATCTACAATGTAAATAATAAATCCAAACCTAATGATGTAAATCACACTTATTTGTGGCATTGATGTCTTGGTCATATTAATGAGAAGCGTATCTCAAAACTCCATTGGGACGGACTTTTAGATTCACATGATTTTGAATCATATGAAACTTGTGAGTCTTGTTTACTTGGGATGATGACTAAGGCACCTTTTACTAAGAGTAGTGAAAGGGAAAGTGACTTATTAGGACTCATACATACTGATGTGTGTGGACCAATAAGTAGCAATGCTAGGGGAGGATATCAATACTTCATAACATTCACTGATGATTTTAGTAGATATGGCTATGTATACTTGATGAAAAACAAAAGTGAATCTTTTGAGATATTTAGAATATTTCAAAATGAAGTACAAAATCAACTCGGCAAAACTATTAAGGCACTTCGATCAGATCGTGGTGGAGAATATTTAAGCCAAGAATTTGATAATCATCTTAAAGATTCTGGAATTGTTTCACAATTAACTCCACCTGGAACACCATAATGGAATGGTGTGTCTGAGCAGAGAAATAGGACTTTATTAGATATGGTCCGCTCGATGATGAGTCAAGTTGATCTTCCTTTATCCTTTTGGGGACATGCATTAGAAACTGCTGTACTTACACTAAATAGAGTTCCAACTAAGTCGGTTTAAAAGACTCCATATGAGATGTGGACTGGAAGAAAACCTAGTTTGTCTTTCATGAAAATTTGGGGTTGTGAGGCGTATGTTAAGAGACTTATCTCTGAAAAAATTGTACCAAAATCTGACAAATGTATTTTTGTAGGTTACCCTAAGGAAACTAAGGGATATTACTTTTACAACCGTGCGGAAAACAAAGTGTTTGTTGCCCCATGGTACCTTTCTAGAGAAAGAGTTTCTCTCCAAAGGAATTAGTGAGAGTAAAATTAATCTCGAAGAGGTTCGAGAACCTGAAAATAACATATAACCGATGGTTGGATCTGAACAAGTTTCACAAGGAGTTGTGGAACCTATTCAGAATACTCAAGTTCCTCACAGAACTGGTAGGGTACGATCCGAACCTGAGAGATATGGATTTCTCATGACGGATAGCAATGAAGTAGAAGTCATTGATAATGATGAACCTACTTCCTATCAAGAAGCGATGTCCGCTCTGATTCAGATAAATGGCTTGGAGCCATGGAATCTGAAATCAAGTCCATGTATGATAATCAAGTTTGGAACTTGATAGGTGCACCTGAAGGTGTAAAAATCATAGGATGCAAATGGGTTTTCAAAAGGAAAACTAACATAGATGGAAAGGTGCATACTTATAAAGCTAGACTTGTAGCAAAAGTCTATAGGTAGATTCATGGTATTGACTATGATGAAACTTTTCACCTGTAGCAATGATCAAGTCCATAAGGATTTTAATTTCCATAGCCTCATATTTTGACTATGAGATATGTCAAATGGATGTCAAAACAGTGTTCCTTAACAGGAACTTACTTGAGGATATGTATATGACACAACCTGAAGGTTTTGTAATTCCAGAAATTTCTAATAAAGTATGCAAATTGCAAAGATCCATTTATGGATTAAAGCAAGCCTCTAGGAGTTGGAATCTTGGATTTGATGAATCGGTCAAAGAGTTTGGCTTCATCAAATGAACGGAGATGAACCTTGTGTATACAAGAAAATTAGTGGGAGCGTAGTATTCTTTCTAGTGTTATATGTTGATGACATATTGCTCATTGGAAACGACATTCCTGCACTTCAGTCTGTAAAGACTTTGTTAGGAAAGTGTTTTTCAATGAAAGATATGGGAGAAGCCGCCTACATCCTTGGCATAAAGATCTATCATGATAGATCTAAGAAGTTGATTGGTTTGAGTTAAAGTACATATATTGACAAAGTTCTTAAAAGATTCCGCATGGAAAACTCTAAGAGATGAAATTTTCCAGTTGCACATGGGATAACTCTTAGCAAGAATCAGTGTCTTAAGACAGGTGATGAGCGTGAGAGAATGAATGGAATCCCATGTGCTTCTTCAATTGGATCCATCATGTATGCCATGATATATACTAGACCCGATGTCTCTTATGCTTTGAGCATGACGAGTAGATACGAATCGGATCCTGGTGAGAGTCACTGGATTGCTATCAAGACGATTCTTAAGTACCTGCAAAGGACTAAAAACTCGTTCTTGATATATGAGGGTATGGAAGATGATCTCGTTGTAAATGGTTACACGGATGCAAGCTTCCAAACTGACAAGGATGATTCAAGATCGCAATATGGATTTGTGTTTATGTTTAATGGTGGTGCTGTAAGCTGGAAGAGTTCTAAGCAAAGTACTGTAGCTGATTCTACAACTAAAGCTGAGTATATAGCTGCATCCGATGCTGCTAAAGAGGCTGTTTGGATTAAGAATCATTGGTGAACTAGAGGTGGTTCCTAGCATTGCTAATCTAATTGACCTTTATTGTGATAATAATAGTACTATTGCTCAAGCAAAGGAACCTAGATCGCATCAGAAATCCAAACACATACTTAGCATTTTCATATCATTCGAGAAATCATTGATAGAGGAGACGTGAATATATGCAGAGTACCAACTGAAGATAACATTGCTGATCCATTGACAAAAGGTCTTCCGCAAGCGAAGCATGATGGTCATGTTAGGTATATGTGTATTAGATACATTAATGAGGCCTAGTGCAAGTGGGAGATTGTTGGTGTGTATGCCCTAGGCACGTTATTTGAACGATTAATGTTATCATTTGCTTTACGATTTAATAAAGATATTGAATGTTTGATTATTATATCTTTTGTATGTTTATTATAATAATCTCTGTCCCTAATAATTATGATTAATTACTAGTGTATGTTTAATAGATAATCATATGATGATTATGTGTATGCGATACAATTAGAGTCATGGGTATTTTTTGGAGAACAAATACTAGACTGACCCCTATGAGATTTATGTCATGGTCAAATGTCATAATTAAGTCTCATATAGTTATATCACTTGAATCTCTAGACCTGAGGTTATTACAGTCTTCCACATGATGAACATTACGTTTGATTTATTCAAACGTTACCCTTAACCGGGTAGCTATAAATGATATGATTGGCATAATCGGAATTATCTAGGGAAAGATAATAATACAAGAAGGGATTTGTTCCTCATGGAAAACTCTAAAAGAGGAAATTTTCCAGTTTCACGTGGCATAACTCTTAGCAAGAAACAGTGTCCCAAGACAACAGATGAGCGTGAGAGAATGAATGGAATACCATATGCTTCTACAATTAGATCCATCATGTACGCCATGATATGTACTAGACCCGATGTCTCTTATGCCTTGAGCATGACGAGTAGATACCAATCGGATCCTGGTGAGAGTCACTGGATTGCTATCAAGACGATTCTTAAGTACTTGCGAAGGACTAAAGACTCGTTCTTGATATATGGAGGTATGAAAGATGATCTCGTTACAAATGGTTACACGGATGCAAGCTTCCAAACTGACAAGGATGATTCAAGATCACAATCTGGATTTGTGTTTATGCTTAATGGTGGTGCTGTAAACAGAAGAGTCGCCACCTCATTTTATTTTAGGAAAATAAAGATAAAACCTTTGTTTTGAAATAAAAGTGGGTTCGGGGGCTAAGTTACGAGAGGAGAAGTTGTTAGGCACTCTGCTCGCCCTTTCGGTCTCTAGCATGCTTCCGCCTACACTTGATTTTATTTACCTTAACTTTGAGAAAATGTCTTTTATGCCCTAACTTTGAGAAAAATGTGTGTTTATGTACAAAGGTGTCTTCCTAGTCTAGGTCGATTCATTTGAGTCGCAACCGGGAACTGGTTTGGGTGGATTCCCGATTGGTTTTCGAAAATGATTGTGAATCATTTAAAAAAATAGAACACAAAATAGGTATAGAGGGTTATAAAAAAATTATACAAAAAAAGGGAGACAAATAAATAAATATCCAGGCATAGGGTATGTTCTTGATGTCCAAGACTGCTGTCCGTTCCATCTCAAGTGTACCTGTCCAAATCCAGAGAAATAACTTGGGATATTTTCCCAACATGTTAGAGATCAATTTTAAAGTTTTTTTCTATTTATGGAATAATTTTTGGAGCTCAAATCATGGCAAGAACACATGTGTTAAAAACAGTTCAGAACAGGAAAAAATAGCATGTCAGATATTCATGGAAAATTTACTCTATCATGGCTTGAGAATCTGGAAAAACACCAAACATGAAAGTTGTATCTAACATATCATGTATTAAGTGTGTCAAATTTGAAGTCCAGAATGCATGTTTAGCTATCTAAAAATACCTCTGACACTTTGGTATCAGAAACTTAAAAGAACTAATCTGAGAATTATCATTTGAATCAAAAATTGGAAAGAAGTCTTTACTGAGGTCATAAAAAAAATTTCAAAGCATGAGTGTTTTAATAAGAATGTCAGGAACACAATTTTTCTTTGGAATTTAGTTTGAAATTCAAGTTTTCATTGAGTTTAAAGCATGATAAGACAACATGGTACAGAATAAGACACACAGGGCAGCAGATATGGACCACGGAAATGTTCATGAAAAAGTGAGCTAAACATGTAATCTAGCTTTGAAAATTAACATACTTATGTTTCAATATGTTTGAAACAAAGTTAATGTTTTGAGCTAAGCCCCCATAAATGAAGTTATGATGGTGTAAAAATCACATGAACAAGTCTTGTTTGAATAGAGTATTTGTACAGATTGCATGTGGCACAAAAACAAGCATGGAAGCATGATCTAAACTTGGAATAAGCTCATGAAAATTGGGGAACTTGTTCATTAACATGTTATTAACATTATAAAAATGTTTATTTATGAACAAACATGAGCCAAAACTAAGATAATCATGGGAGAACAAAAAGTGGAAAGATTGTAAACAACTTGAGAGAAACATCATTTTCATGCTTGAATATTTCATTTAAAGCTTGGAAATTGGCATGAGATGAACATATAACATATACATAAATCATGAATCAGAAGTTTAAACATTTATAACATATTTACATGGAGATTTACAAACCTAAAACATGGATTACATGAAGAAGATAGGGGTCTAGCCATTCTAATGGCTAGACCCTATTATGGGCATACAAAGTTTCTACATTTCTTAAACTTACCACTTACAAGAAGTGATTCTTACCTGCGTTTAGGGAGGGATGATGTGCTTCCTTTTCTTACAAGGGAAGGCTTTAGTTTTGAGTATGATTTGGAGTTGTTTGAAAGGTTGGATTGAAGAGTTGGATTGGAGGAAGTATTGTGTTTGCTTGAGTTTATCTTAGATTGGAGAGTGTTTAGATGGTGTTTGAGGGTTTTTTGGAGTGTTTAGATAGTGGTTGTATAGTGGTGTAGTGGTGGTTAATGGTGGAGTAGTGGTGGAGGAGTGGTGGTGTTATGAATGTGGATGAGGACTTAGAGTGCTCTTGGAATGTAGGTTGTGTATAATGTGAGCCCCCCCCCCATTTCTTGGATCAAGAATGGAGTATATGAGAGAGGTAAGAGATTCTTTTTGTGACCAAAATACCCCTACTAAAGGGGTAGAGGAGAGGGGTGAAGGTGATGGCCGGATTGATGTGATTGAACTCCAATAATGCACCTTGGAACAACAAGAGGAAAATAAGGCAAAGGCTGTCCTGCAGCAGAAGGCATAGCCGTACTGCACCATAGTTCCATACGGTCACACTTCAGTCCCTGATCATTCTTGTTTCGCCACTTGTCGCTTCTCGGTTGATCCACTTGTCGCTTCTCGCTTCAAATACATACAATATGAATACTAGAATACTAACCCTTGATGACTTTGAATTTTAGCCTTTGATCTTGGTAGAGACTTTGAAGCTTGATCACGAACAAGTAAGAACACGAACTTTGAAGATGATGAGCTTCACCCTCTAGCGGTATCCACACCTCGAACGAATATCAAGAGCACTTGATCTTGGTTGCTAGACCAAATAGAGAAACACGTTTTCTCAATTGTATTTTGACTATATGGAATATTATTGTGTTTGTTCTTGTTCTTCAATCTAGGGATTTCTTAGAACAAGAAATAACTCTCAAAAACTCTTTGGAGGCTTGCAAAACACATGTACAGATTTTGGGCGAATTAGGACTGTTTAAATACTTGGTAGACCTATTCCAAATAGGTAAAAATTGTCTAAACCCGCAAGAAAACGGATTAAGGAAAGTTCCTGCCGAAACCGACTGGTCCGGCCGGGTATGGCAAGTGGTCCGACTGGACCCATCATGGTCCGCCCGGGTCCTTCCGCTGGTCTGCCCGGACCTCCCCTTTTTCCACTTTTCTTCCTCTAATTTCCTTAAATCCCCGAATGGTCCTTCGACCTAATATTCCAATGTAGTCCTTATAGGATTCGTTCTATTGTGTGTTAGGATTACACTAAGTTGGCAAAGGGTTCAAACATGAAACCATAAGATATTAGGTTCTAGCAAACCGTCATACCTACCCAAATAGTATAACTAGATACAAGTTCGCATTCCATTTAGAATATGTCATAATCCTTTTGTCCACGATGTCATTGAACACAAGTCATGGTCAACAAGTCAACTTGTCTTTGTTCAATACTTTCTCGATTCCGAATATGTTGATAATCCAAATGACATTGATCCAATCAATTCATTTGAGTCCGTCCGAACATTTTCATCAGTATCATTCCTACGAGAGGCCCAAGCTTGACATCTCTCCGAAGAGGGACAAATCCATTTAGCTTATTATTCTTCCCTACATGAATCCGATTATGCCAATCATACCCTTTATAACTACCCGGATAAAGGTAGTGTTTGAATATGTCAAACATAATGTTCATCAAGTGGAAGACCATAATAACTTCATGTCTAAGGATTCAAATGACACAACTAATATGAGATATATGTATGACATTGGCCATGACATAAATCTCATAGAGCGGGTCATGTCCAGTACTAAACAAGTACCCATAAATCTAACAAGATCATCCCATGATCACTTAGCCTTTATACTAGTGCTTAACAAGTACTAGGGACGGAGATTATTATAAGTAAACATGAACAATAATAATAATCAAAACATCTCTTTATTAATATGAAAAAAATGATAACAATTACAACGTTTATTAAACGTGCCTAGGGTACCAACACCAACATTGCAGCCATGTGTCACAAATTTGTAGAAGTATAACATGCATGGATTGATCTTCTTTCTGGCTCCGTGTTCCTGCTCCGCAACTGCTCCGTCGTGCGCGCTCCGGTGTCCCTGTTGTCTGCGGGTCTAACACAAAAGTTGCTCCTCTCAATTTTCTAGTCACAGCGGCATATATATAATATGTTAATAAGCAACGAAATAATATAATAATATAATTTTAAATGCAAGGGATGTCTGGTAAAAGGCACTCTTAGGGTTGCGGGCCCCGCCATAGGGTCCCGACGCTTGATTTTCGGAAGATATGTCTATTTACTCGGTTTTGATCCCTGATCACTGATCTGGACTCGGTTTTTTCATCCGATGCACCAATAAGGTGGTCGGTAGTCCTAAACCGCCCTATCTAGGGAATTCGACGATCCACTATAGACAGCTGATCTCATCTAGGGTTTAACGGTTGGGCCCATGGTAGGGATTCCTACGTATCCCTTGCGGGAATCAAGCCTCTGTAGTTCTACTCAAGTAAACTTACAAACACAAGCATGGTCGAACCTGGATTCCTAAGTTTCCTACGTATCTCTTGCGAGAATCAGACCAATCGTAGTTCAGCTGGATGCTAGGGTTGGCATTGAGAAGTTGAGTTACTCTTTGCCGGGGATTGGAATGGATGAACGGCTTATAGGTTGGTGATATCACATACATCTCGGAGTCAGGTTTGGCATTGAGGTCTTGAATCACTCTCTGTTAGGGATAGGGGTATCATGATTCGATTTAAGAGAACGGGTGACTGAGCTCTTGCATTCGAGCTACCTACGTATCCCTTTCGGGAATCAAGTCAGGGCGTAGTTCTGAGGGAGGTCCAAACCGGCGCCAGAATGAACCATGAGGTCTATAATTGGTGGTGGCGAGATCTACATTTTCTCAATCCGGAGGTCGATCTATAATTGGATGATGAGATCTACATTTTCTCAATCCGAGAGAGGTCGGTCTATAACTGGATGGTGAGATTTACATATTCTCAAGCTGGGAAAGGTCGGTCTTGTTAGTACCCGGCCTGAAAAATAACTTAAAACCCTTATTAGGACCTTCTAGGGACTTCTTAGACGTTTAGGAGTATCTAAGGACCTTTCTGGGATTTCCCCCAAAGCCCTCCAGGGACCTTAGAAGAAACTTAGGGAGCAAGGTATGGTACTGGAACCGTACGGTGCTTAGAGAGGCATACGACTCTGAGCTTGCCGTACGGCTAGTCTCTCCAGATCTTGTTTTTTCCTATAAATACAGCCCTCCTCAGCCTCATTCAACACATCTTTCACATACTGGAAAACCCTAGCAACTGCGATTCCCAGACTGCTTCTCTCCCTCTAAACTCCCTGAAAAACCCTCTTTTTCCACCTCTCTTTGATCTTCCAAGAGATCCAAGATTTAGTTCTTGCCTAGAAAGGTAAGTTCCCTTACTATTTTTATTATGTTCTTAGGCTAGATCTACTTTATGCATGATTTTGTAGATACCCCAGGGGCGGAGGACCACGGCCTTAGCTAGAGCGGTGGTTATCCTAGGATGTCTAACTTGATTTTAGAGTCGCCACCTATGTTTTTAGAGGAACATAAGAAAAACCTAATATCGCCTAATGTTTGTTATGAAACCAAAGATTCTTTATGGAGTTTGGAGGTTAAGTTACGGAATGGGAAATACTTAAACACCTATTCCGCCCGACTAATGTCGGTCTTGCAAATAAGTGTTCTATATGATTTAAAAGAGTGTTCTTCCTATGCTTTTTAAATATGATTTTAGGGTAAAATAATGTTTTGAATGTGGGGAGATAACTCCTTGGTTAGCTTCAATGAAGTGAAGTAACCATTGGCGTCATGTCCCAAAGATGTTTGGGTTGATTGCACGTTAATGAAAAAAAGAAGAAGAAGGAGATGAAGTAAAGAGAAAAAGAGAGGAGAAATACGTAAGCATTCTTCAAGCACTTCAAAGATGGGAGAAATATATTTTAGTCTTTTTGTGAGAATTTTGTTATGATTCAAAAGTCGTGTCCCTTGTAATGGATGAAGAAGGGAGATATTTATAGGTGAAAAGGGGTGTTTTTGGTGCCAAAACTGAGTTCACAAACAGAGAATTCTCGGGCAAAATCAACATTGATGAGCAAGGGAGGGATTCTTGGAAAAAAATCTGTAACGGACGACACCCAGAAGAGCGCGCCTCAGACCCAAAAGGGTGGAGGCGCCTGACTCTTAGAAAGATTTTTTGATATAATGGACTAGAAAGTTAGAACTGTTATTCAGTTCAGCCCCTAGAACTGACAGAGTCAATCAGGAACTTAACAGAAGTAACAGGAACTAACGAAAAACACTTAAAACAAAGTGAAAACACAAATTAAGCGTGCAATTGGGGTGAGCGGTCCAAGGCAGGGTGTCTACAGATTTTTTTATGTTTATTCATTCATATTCATATGTTCTTCATGTGTTCTTCATGTTCTTAGTCTAAATTCATAATATATGCCATATTTAGGGTAGCGATCTTCATGTTTTACATGTTCATTCATATGTTTTCTCGATGTTATTATTATGCTAGATCTAAGACTTATTCTGCGTAACATATTAGATCTAGGGTTTTAATCCTTATTTATGTACACATAACATGGCCAATGATGATCCTAGGGTTTCATCAAACCCTAACACGATCTAGGAACTACAACTAAACCCTGATCTTTAGATAAATACTCCCTCTCCCTTATGCATGATCTCGCTTCATCTCTCTATTCTAGTTATCAATGAAATACGCTGACCTGAGCTTCTCACGTTGAGAAAAACGTAGGCAATCCTCGGATCCGGTCTCAAACACTAAACACACACACGTACACACAGTGACCATGATAGAAAGACCGATTCGTTGGGAAATAGGAGTGATCACATTGTTGGTAGTGGTGCCCTAGGTACGTTTAATAAACGTTGTATTGTTATCATTTATTTCAATATAAAGAGATGTTTTGATTATTATTGTTGTTCATGTTTTATATAATAATCTCCGTCCCTAGTACTTGTTAAGCACTGGTATAAAGGCTAAATGATCATGGGATGATCATGTTAGACTTATGGGTACTTGTTTGGAACCAAGGTACTGGACATGACCCGCTGTATGAGATTTATGTCATGGTCTATGTCGTACATATATCTCATATTAGTTATGTCATTTGAATCCTTAGACATGAAGTTATTATAGTCTTCCACTTGATGAACATTATGTTTGACTTATTCAAACGCTACCTTTACCGGGTAGTTATAAAGGGTATGATTGGCATAATCGGATTCACGTAGGGAAGAGTAATAAGCTAAATGGATTTGTCCCTCTTCGGAGAGATGTCAAGCTTAGGCCTCTCGTAGTGTAGACACCCCGCCTTGGACCGCTCACCCTGATTTCACATTTGATTTTGTGTCTATCCCCATTTTAAGTGTTTCTCGTTAGTTTCTGTCACTTCCGTTAAGTTCCTGACTGACTTTGTTAAGTCCAGGGACTAAACTGAATAACAGGGCTGACTTTCTAGTCCATTCTGTCAAAATTTCCTTCTCTGAGTCGCGCGCCTCCGACAGGAGGAGCCAGGCGCGCGCGCCTCCCGCCCCCAAAGCAGGAAGCGCGCGCCTCTGGGCGTCAGTTACAGATTTCTGGCCAGGATTCTCTCCCTTGCTCAATTTACAGGATTTTGCCCGGGAAGGATTTCTTGGTGACTGAGTTTTGGCACCAAAAACACCCCTCTTTCACCTATAAAAACCTCTCTTTACCTCCATTTTCAGGGGACCGAAAATTGAACTTACAAAAACTATACCAAAATCACTTTCTAAAAGCTCTCAAGGATTTCATCAAGCAATACTTGAAGGTCTTCAAATTGTAGGTAAAAGTCCATTTTCTTTTCTTTTCTATTTCATCTCCTCTCTCTTTTTTACTCTAATCAAATGTGCAATCACCCAAATCATTTTGGGACATGACTCTAATGATCACCTCATCTCATTGAGGTTGGTTAAGGAGTTATCTCCTACATTCCAAATCATATTTTAAACCCCCTTTTTATGACTTAAAGAAGAAGAAGAATAACATTTTCATTCATGTAGATTTTGATCAAGCAAGACCAACTTAAGTTGGGCGAGATGGGTGTTTCGGTACTTCCCATCTCGTAATCTAACCCCCGGACCTCAAAACAAAGAATCTCTGTTTTCGTAATCAAACTTAGGCTACAATCTATAGGTTTTTCTTATGTTCCTCAAAACATAGGTGGCGACTCTAAATACAAGTTAGACATCCTAGGATAATTCACCGCTCTAGCCAAGCCATGGTTTCCCCGGGGTATCTACAGTGGCGACTCTGCTGGGGACATCTATTTGAGGGTTAAACTTGCATTCTGATCGAAATCTACATCTTTTCTGGGCATTCTGTTTCCTGATGGGGGAGGCGCGCGCTTCTGGCCCTTTAACCCTAAGGCGCGCGCATCCCGCATCAAGAACCAGAATCGCCCACATCTTCATGTTCTTCATCTTCTTCTTCTGTTATTCTGCACTAATCACTTCTGCAGGGGTTACAATATGAACATGGGACCAGGGCAATCCCCTGAGTCCAAAGTCTGACATTCTGACAGGTGTGCCCCAGAAGCGCGCGCCTCCCATGAGCATTGCGCTATGCGCGCGCGTCCCACATCAGCACTCAGAGGTGCACGCTTCTGGGTTGGTTTCTAGAACAGAGACAGGTTTCAGTGACTGAGCAGTACAGTGGGGTGTGGGCACAGTTGCCTGCATCAGAACAGAATTGAACCCTCAGACTGTTTTAATTTTGTGTTTTATTTACCGGTCACACGGGTGATTCGGGAGTTGTAATTTTATGTGCTTATGTGTTTTGTGTGTGTTTTTCTTTCTTTTCAAAAAAAAAAAAAATATAAAAAAAATAAAATTTGTCACTTGTTAGACCCCACACCACATGCACATATTCCTATGAACTGCTCACTATCGAGTCGCACAAGTCCAACCCCAAACCCGTCGAGGCCCGTCCTAGAAAGTTTCAAGCTCTACCAGACCTTGGCTCTTTCGAAGCGGTAAACCTCAGCCCGTGGCATAGTTCAAGACTACATGCCGGGGGTGACCTTTGAGCCTCATATTCAAGCCGAGCACAAACCACACAATTCTAGTTAGGGTCTAACACTCCGTGACTCAAGTCGGTTTCCATGTACCGAGATTTCCCTAAACTAATGTCTTCAAATCATACATGCCAACTTGTTGAAAGGGACGCAATAAAAATCTGTCCCCAAAAAGTGGTTATTTTGGACGAAAATAAAAATCCGTCCCCGCATGTATGCTTTACTACATTAATTTAGTCTAATCCCGATACATGTAGGATTCACAAGCGCGATGGAATCCGATGAGTATATGGGACCGCGAGATGGTCTATATACTAGTGTGACGATTCCATTATTTCTTAGAAACCCCAAAAGGGATTCCATTCCCTCCGACTTATAAAAGAAAAAAAAAAAAAAAAAAAAGAGTCTTTTCTTATGTGGTTCGAGTCGTGTGCCCAACTGTGTGTTCTAAGCCTCTTCATGGACCGCAAGTGTTACTCAAGACTGACAAGGGCCTCTTCTGCAATATAGGTTCAATTGGTACTTACAAAGTCTACCGGGATTCAGTAAATCGGTTAGTCCGTGAAGAGATCACTCCAACAGCTCCAACACCAACCATGACCCGCAGCAGCAACACCATGTCTCTCGAACAGCTCTCAACTATGGTCCAACTCCTCCAAGAGTAAGTCTCCACCCTTAACAAGGAGGCACAAAGCAAAGACGACATTTGGCAATCCCACCTCGACAGCCAAAGGGAGGCCCACGAGGCCGAAATGGAGCTAATGAAAGAAAAGCTGACCAACCTTGCCAAGGGAAAGAACAAGAACAATGATGATGAATCCGAATGGACCGAGGGTTTGTTCAAGAGTCCTTATGTCAACACCCGCACCAAGAAAATGGGGGAACCAAGTTCCGAGAACAATGAGCCCAAAATGGTGGATTCTATCATGGCCTACATCGACCAAAAATTCAATAGGCTCAACATGGGGAAAGGCTCCGACACAAGCCTTTATCAATCATCCATCCTCATGAGTACTATGGCCGCTCTTCCCGATAAGTTCAAGATGCCCGACATAAGCAAATTCAAGGGCAACTCTTGTCCTATAGCTCACATTGAGACTTATATTTGGGCAATGGTTCCAAAAAAGGTCTCCACCAAGGTGATGGCTCAATGCTTTCCTCTCACTCTCGAGGGGGCGGCAAAAGATTGGTATGCTACTCTCCCGCTCACTGTCCGTCTTGATTGGGACTCCGCCATGCTTGCCTTCAAGAACCAATACCAAGGCAACACCACTCACCGGCCCACAAGGAAAGAGCTAGAGAACACTACGCAACGAGACAATGAGTCCTTCATCGACTTCAAAAGGAGATGGAATGACAAACTCTCTGAAATTGTTGAGAGGCCGAACACAAAAGAGCAAATGGACATATTTCTCAAGTGTCTCAAGATTGATCTCCGCACTGACCTAAGTGGGGCTTGCTACTCCGACTTCTCCCAAATGTATGAGGCGGGGGTACGCATGGATGACTTGATCAAGGATATTAAGAAGTCCACTCCTACTTACCGCTACAAGGCCGCTTCCAACTCCACAAAAGAGGCCTCGGTCAACGCCGTCACTATTGACAAGGGGAATTACAAAAGGTTCCTCCACCTCAAAGGAAGAAGTCCCGAAGTGACCGTGTCTACACGCCTCTCCAAGGCATGACTCAAACCGAAGTGTTCGAGGTCCTCAAGGCAAAGGGTCAAGTCACACCCGTGCAAGGGTACCAACCCAAGACGATCCTCTCCAATCATGCTCACCACAAATATTGTGGCTACCACCAATATAGTGGCCACACCACCGAGGATTGCTTCGTTCTCCGCAATGTCATTCAAGATCTCATAGATAAGAAAGAATTTGTAGTGACTAATGACGAGCATGTCAATGTAATAGAGATAGGAGAACTCGAGGGGACCACCCATTCAATCCCAATTGTGAATGGGGGCCCCAATGTTATGAATAAACTTGACAATTCTTGTTATGTAGTGACTTATGATGAAGTAATGAGGGAAGTACTAGAGAATAGGAAAAAGAAGCAAGATGGGAACGTCAACATGCTAACTCGATCCGGTCGAGTCATAGCAAGCAACCCTTCCACTTCCGCACCGAGCTCCTCTTCTCAAAGGCTGCAAGCTCACAACACTCCCGAAGATCCTCTACTTGTCCAACTCAAGAAAACTCAAGCCAACATCTCTATTTGGGACCTCATTGCATCCTCAAAGAAACACCGAGATCTCATCATCCGCAATCTCGATGATACATCAGTTTCTCCCAATACTACTCCCGAGGACCTCACGGCAATGATTGGTCACATTCATTTTAGCAACGCCATCACCTTTGCCGATATGGACCTTCCACCGTTTGGTTCCGAACACAACGAAGCTATTTACCTCAAGGTACGAGCAAGGGGGAGGCCCGTCTCAAGAGTCTTAGTGGACGGTGGTTCCGCGCTCAATCTCATGCCTGGTAGAATCATGGGCATACTGGGGCTTAAGGATTCTGATTTGAAGCCTTCTACTCAAGTAATCCGAGGTTATGACAGCACCGCCCGTACAGTCATGGGTATGATCGAAATAGACATTGAGTTTGGGAGCATGGTCATGTCCGTTCCATTCCTAGTACTTGATATCCCGGCCTCGTTCAACTTACTGTTGGGTCGACCATGGATTCATAGTGCTAATGCCGTACCTTCAACTCTCCACCAATGTGTCAAGATCCGAAATGGTGATGAAATAGTGACCGTAATGGCTGAAAACATCACTATCCACAGAAAAGGTGAGCCCGTCCACCAAGTTCAGCATGGTGTACCAGACTCCACTCTCTCCGGCGTTCAATCAACGCCATTGATAAAGAAGGGGGAAACGGACCATGGACCCCCAGCAATCACAAAGTCCTCCGCATGATGAGGAATATGGACTACTTCCCTGGTTTAGGCTTAGGGAAATATCAACAAGAATCCTACATCCCGTGCAAGTCCTATTTGTCAAGAACACCTTTGTTTGGAGTATGAGCCTTCCAAAGAAGACTTGAAACAAGAGCAAGCAATCAAGAACGAAAAGGCCCGAGCTCGTAAAGAAGGCCGTCACTATGAAGTCCCTAATCTAAGGCCTTACCGCAAGACATTGAATGGTTATTTTGTCCGCCAAGGGAAGACATTCCATACATGATCTTTCCCGAGCCGTGGGTTAACAATAAAGGTGTCAAAAAGCCCGGCCTCGAAATCTTCTCCGATTGTGAGATCCAGAAATCCGAAAGGGAACCAACTCCCATGTCGCCCCGTGAATGGTGGGGGAGGAAGATGACTATAGAGTCCGAGACAGAAATCACCGTGGGAGAAGAACTGACAGATTTAGCCTCCATGTTTGAAGAGCTTGCCATGATGAATGAATGCCAAGTTAACGCCATCCATGACACCGTCATCATGAACGAGACTATCAGTGAGATCCCGCCAAGCTCCGAGCCGATCAACAATTGGTATTCAACAAAGGGCCCGTGGTATCCGAGGAATTCTTAGTCCAAGAAATGGGTTGCATACCCCGCACAGCAACAAAGGAAGAGCAGCTCACACTTACTTTCGAATCCGAGAGTGTCTCTAATACCCTCACCCAAGAGGATTTGGAGGCCATAGCCGAGCGTGTGTTTCCTTTCTTTGCTAATGAAAAATTTGATATTTCTGAGTACCCTGAGATTCCAAACATCATAAATGATGAATTAACTAATAATGAACAAGTTAATAACGATTCAAATTATGATGAAATAGACCACGAAAACATAACATACTTAAATGAACTTGCTCAACAAGTCCGTAGTCATGGTGAGAATGGTCCAAAGGCTGACGAAGAATTGCATGTTGTTAATCTGAGTACCGAAGAAGAGCCAAAAGAAACTAAGATTGGAAGCTTCTTCAAGGAGGACGACAGAGACAGATTGACTGCACTACTACGGGAGTTCGTGGATGTGTTCGCATGGTCATACAAAGACATGCCGGGTTTGGATAGAAAGGTAGCAGAGCACAAGATTCCGATCAGAGAAGATGCCAGGCCAGTAAAGCAGAAGCTCGGAAAGATCAAGCCAGAATGGTCTCTGCAGGTCAAAGAAGAGATTGAGAAGCTCCTCAGTGTGGGTTTCATCAAGGTTATCGAGTATCCGACATGGTTAGCCAACATTGTGACAGTCAGGAAGGCAAACGGCAAGGTTCGAGTTTGTGTAGACTTCCGGGATTTAAACAAAGCTTCCCCAACGGATGATTTTCCACTCCTAATATCGACATGCTGGTCGACTCCACTGCCGCCTATGAGGTTCGCTCATTCGTGGATGGGTTCGCTGGGTACAATCAGATTCTCATGGCCGAAGAAGATCAACATAAGACAGCCTTCATAACACCGTGGGGTACCTTTTGCTACACAGTCATGCCATTTGGGTTAAGAAACACTGGGGCTTCCTACCAAAGAGCCGTGACAGACTTGTTCACGATATGATTCACAAAGAAATCGAGGTCTATGTGGACGACATGCATTCACTCCAAAGGGCCGACGGTCAACATTTAATCGATCTCCGCAAGTTTTTTCGAAAGGCTTCGTCACACACAAGATGAGGCTCAACCCTGCAAAGTGCACGTTCGGGGTTATCCGAGGCAAAGTTCTTGGTTATATGGTCACTGAAAGGGGAATTGAAGTAGACCCCTCCAAAATCAAGGCAATCATTGACATGCCTCCTCCAAAGACGCAGAAAGAGATTAAAAGTTTTATGGTCAGACTACAATACATCAGTCGGCTTGTACACCAACTCACTTCCATGTGCGAGCCAATCTTCAAGCTACTCAAGAAGAATGTGGCTCTAGAATGGACCGATGCGTGCCAAGAAGCCTTCGACCAAGTGAAGCATTATTTAACGTGCCCTCCTGTTCTAGTTCCGCCGCACAAAGAGAAACCCCTGTTGCTCTATCTCACTGTCAATGATGAAGCCCTGGGGGCTATGTTAGCACAAGAGCAACGAGAGTCCACAAAGGAGAACGCCATTTATTTTGTCAGTCGCCGATTCCAAGGAGGCGAAAAGAACTACTCTGTCTTAGAGAAGTCATGTGCAGCATTGGTTTGGGTCACTCAAAAGCTCAAACACTATATGGAAGCTTTTCCGATCAAGCTAGTAGCAAAGGTGGACCGCTCCGCTACATCTTCGAGAAGCCTTTCATGTCAACAAGAATAGCCAAATGGTACTTCATGCTCGCCGGCTATGATATCACTTACGTCACACTAAAATCCGTCAGGGGGAAAGTGTTCAGTGACCAGCTTGCCGAATTCCCGTGTGACGAAGTGAAGGGGGAAGATGCACAGTTCCCCGACGAGCATTTAATTTGTACTGCAACCGAGGAAAACACAGTGGCAACTTTTTTTCGATGGCGCCGCCAATAAACACGGTTTTGGTATAGGGGTATTGCTTGTCGATCCAAAAGACATCTACACTCCCATTGCATACGCCTGGAATTCGAAGCTACCAACAACATTGCCGAGTACGAAGCGTGCATAGCAGGGCTCGAAGCAGCTCTCGAAAGAAACGTCACGGAACTAGAAGTGTTCGGTGACTCTTTGCTCCTTATCAATCAGCAATCGGGTAAATGGCGAACCCAAGACCCGACTCTCCGACAATATGGTCAGCACCTTGAAGAACTGGTTGAACAATTCCATGAGATCACTTTCAACTACCTACCAAGGGATAAGAATCGCTTCGCCAATGCACTGGCCACTATAGCTTCATTAGTCGAAATCCCAAAGGGAAAATGGTGAAGCCCTTCAAAATTGCTCGAAGGAACAGTCCGGCATATTGCATGAGTATCGAGATTAACGAGATGCAAACAAACTCTCCGTGGTATTCGGATATCATGAACTTCCTCAAAGAAGGCACTTATCCCGAGAATAGCAATAAGAAGTCTCAAGTAGCTCTGCAAAGGATAGCCTCTCGGTACGTACTGATTGGGGACCGAGTCTATAAAAGGCACCACGACGGGATCAATCTCTATGCGCCAATAAGGCCGAAGCTCAAGAAGATAATGTGTGAAGTGCACGAAGAGAATATGGACCCCACATGAATGGGTTTATGCTAGTCAAGAAGATACTTCGCATTGGTTACTATTGGAGCACTATGGAACGAGACTGTATCGAGAAAGTCAAAGGTGTGCCAAGTGCCAATTCACGCTAATCTCAACATGCTCCACCCTCACAACTTTACAACATGGTCACACCTTGGCCTTTCTCTTGTTGGGGGATAGACATCATCGGTAAAGTTCATCCTGCCGGGAGCATATGGCAGTCATTCGTCCTAGGGCAGTCGACTACTTCACAAAGTGGGTCGAAGCACAAGCCTATCGAACCCTCACGCCAAGAAAGTGGCCGAATTTGTAAAGATTAATATCATGTGCCGATACGGCGTGCCTCATGAAATCATTTCCGACAACGGTTCTCACTTTGAGAAGGAAATGGATGCACTTTTGGTGGAATACAAGATCACCAAGCAACAGTCATCTCCTTACCGGCCCCAAGAAATGGCGCAGTCGAAGCAGCAAATAAGACCATCGAGACCATCGTCAAGAAATGGCCTCAACAGGAAGGGATTGGCCGAGAAGCTACCATTAGCATTGTGGGGCTACCGCACATCAATACGATCCTCAACGGGAGAAACTCTTTATGCATTGGTCTATGGTTCTGAAGCCGTACTCCCTATCGAACTGAAGTCCATCTCTACGGGTCCTCCTCGAGAATC
>JAOWBW010000448.1:807269-1023902 GCA_026119855.1 Campanula takesimana | reverse complement strand
TTGGAAGCGAGACAACAGCGAATGCCTCTCATCAAACGAGTCAAACGGCGGCGCGAATCATAAGTCATGCCCAACGATGTTCTCATCTTGATTTGTCACGGTCTAATTTGAGTTTAAATGATTTGTGAAGCTTATCTAAATGAAAACTAAATACTAATCTGACGCTATAAGGGTTCATCTGATTTTGAGGCACTTGACCATTAACGCTTGTTTAAGTCTTGAGTCTTTGATTTCAATGTGTAAGCATACTTTTCCCGATATAGGGGCTTCCCCCTACCCTCGTCCTTCCGTCATCTAATTTCTGCGCAAACACAATGTCGGAGATCCCAACTGGGATTTTCCTTTGCTTCTCAAAACACATGGCCTCGTGCCTTCCCCTGCCAACTCCTGCAGTTGTCACAGCAAAAGAACAAGGAATGCTATCCTTAAATTCAAACTCTCAATGTCGGCAAGTGATCTCGAATGAATGAGCACGAACTGGGGCTGCATGTCAAAGTTTCGGGTTTGTTTCAAGAGCAATGATGTGGCTTCATGACAGTACGATTTGTTGAGAATGGTTTTGTTCCGGGTAACACAGGAAATTCAGATCGCGAATGCCAGGTATAAGACAACTCTCAATGACAGTTGATTCCTCAAGCCAGGGTATTGAATTCAGAAACATGTGAATCATGATCAACAGCAAAGCCTCGAATGTGGGATGACTCTCATAGACAGTCGATCCCTTAATGTGGAATCAATAGAAACAAGTGCCATCTCGGATTGTCAGTATGGCCTGCGAACTCAAAGCTCTTTCTTCAGCAACATCGGGATTGCGTCCCGCCGAGCAACTCCTCAAAGACCTAACCCGACTGATTGGGTATTGTGTATCAGAAATTGTGAATTGCCTCCACAGCGAGGACATCGAACACTTGAATAACTCTCAATTACATTTAAGCCCCCAAGGTTGAAATGCCAAAACATGAAGTTGTTCCAAACGACAAATGCTACAAGAGGTTCATATGCCTGATTCAGGTTGTTGGGTATGCCCACACATATCTTAGTTTTTAATGTATTAGGATTTATTAGATTTGATTGATCCATCACCTAAGTTTTATTTCATGGACTTTAGACCCACATGTAAGAAGTATTTATACTTCATTTTTTAAGTTGTCCATTGTTATAGAATAGGCTTAGAAATAGGGCAAGAAGATCAAGATTCAAGATAAATCACAAGTTCAGTTTGAGCCACGCGCCTATGCGCCCCTTTATGCTATGCGCCATGCGCCTTTCAGCGCGCGCGCATATAGCCTCGCGCCTCAAAGATCCACGCGCGTTTGTTACGCGCCTCAAATGGACCATGCGCTCTCTTGGCTCAACGCGCCTCATCATGGTTGATTTTACACCTCAGTGATTTAATGAAGACTCGAAGACTTGAAGAGAATTCAAATTACGCCAATGATCCAACGGTGGTTAAAAGATGCATATACGCCCAATCTATTGACACGTGTCCATAACGGTCACATTTATGTTGAGTGTCAAAATGGCTATAATATATGCATGCTCCAATCAACGAGCGACAGCTCATCTTATCCACAAAGATTTCCAACGGCTAGTTTTTTGAAGTTCACTATAAATACCCATAACTTCAACATTTTGAAGTTGCTGAGTTTTGCTAAGAATTTCAAGAATTTCTCTCTCAAAGCATTTGTTGAAGATTTGAAGATTGCCTTCGTTTTTCCAGATTTCTCAAGAACATCTTCATACCTTCATCCTTAGCCCAGATCTTCAAAGCCTTAACACTTTAGTTTCTTGTGCTCTCCATCTCAAAGATCTAAAGAGCCTTGATACTAAGAACACACACGCACCTCTTTAAGATTAATCATTTAGATTCATCTTTTAGAGATACACCGGTTATTGTTTTGGATTTGTTCTTTCATAGTAATAGATCTTGAGTTAGTGTATAAGCTCAAACATTGTAATTTGTAACACTCCTCATTATATAAGATCTCGATTAGAAATCCAAGACTAACCATCTTGGTAGAGGACGTAGATCTTTCATTGATCGAACCTCTCCAAATAGCTCGTGTTATTATCTTGTTATTTCTTTCAAGTTATTATTTTCACTCACTACTTGCTTGTTTACTCATTGTAGATTGTTTGAACTGAATTGTGTTGTGTTTGTTATATCATTTGCCTTAGTTCCTTATTTCACTCACTTTGAGCCAAAATACTTAGTGTGTGTGTTGCGCTCCCTTTATCACTTTGCGCCTATTTTCATTACTAAATTCCGCTGTGCATTTCACTCACTCACTTAGGCGCATTTCATAACGCTTACTTGATAAAGTGCGCATTCGCAATTGAGTTTTTCAAGGGTACGAAAAGAATTTTAAAACAGCTATTCACCCCCCCCCTCTAGCTATTTTCATACCCTTGTTGCCCTTTGGGACCAACAAGTGGTATCAGAGCAAACACCTTTATAAAACATTTTCGTTTTTCAAGCTTAACAGCTTGGTGCCGATTCTAAATGGCAAACTCAAAACCTATGGCAACTGCAAACTACACTCACGTTCCGGTCTTTGATGAAGATCATTTTGACGTGTGGAAATTCAGCATATTGACTCATCTCAACTCAATCGATGAAAGGCTCCATGACACCGTCGTTTATGGACCTTATATTCCGATGAAGGCGAATCCAAATCCACGCACCAACGCTGCTCAACCTACTGTCCTAAAACCAAGGGAAGAATGGACCGAGGAAGAAATTAGAAGAGTTGCAAATGATGGTAAAGCAAGAAACATTCTTCTAAGCACTCTAAGCACGGCTATGAAACAACAAGTCATGCATTGTGCTACTGCAAATGAGCTATGGGATGCTATTGAAGAGCATATTGAAGGAGACACCGTTTGCAAGGAGAACAAGAAATACGAAGTACAAAAGAGATTCAACAATTTCTCTCAACTCCCCGGTGAAAACTTGAGGCAAACTTATGAACGCTACTGTGAAATTATCAATCTATGTATTTCACTTGGCATGAAGTTTACCAACAAAGATTTGAATGTAAATTTTCTACAAGCTTTTGGATCAAGATACCTACATAAATCTAGCGCTCTTGAAGACGCTGGAACTTTAGATGTTTGGACTTTAAGGAACCTATATGCAAATCTCAAAGTTTACGAACTCAAACTCCAACGAATCAGCGAAACTGAAGGAAAGTCAAAATCTATGGCTATGATGGCGCACAGAGAAGCTGCGCCTACACCTGCGCCTACTCCTGCGCCTGTACAAGATGAGAAAAGCTCCGATCCCAAAATTTCTACTTCTGAGCTATTAGACATGGATGATGAAGACTTCGCTTTATTTGTGAAGAAATTTCAAAAGTTCAGAAAATTCTCAAGACCCGGCTCAACCAACAAATTTCAAGGATCTACCAGCAAAGCTCCTCAAAAGTTTTCAAGGAGCAGTGATTCAAAAAGAAAAGAAGATCTTGTTTGTTTTAATTGCAGGAAACCCGGACATTTTGCATCAAGCTGCCCGATCCCCAAATTTGAATATATGCAGAAGAAGAGCAGCCATACTCCCAAATTCACTCCCAAGTTCACTTGTCACAAGGGAATGGTTGCTGAAGAAGAAGCACCAGCAAATGAGCACAACACTTGGATTGAAACAGACTCCGATGAGAGCGATGAAGATTCCGATGATGGACTCGTCTGTTTGATGGCAAATGATGATGAAGTTGATGCTTATGATTCTGATGATGACTTCTCCAAGGATGTTCCCGATATGAATGCCTTGAATAAACCTATCAAGAAATCTGCAGGTTTTCAAGAAGTGAAAAAGAAGAAAGGACCAACCATCAGCGAGCTCGTTGAACAAGGATTTCTCACTCCGGCTCAAAACGATGGTGGATTGTTATTCTCACGATGTGATCTTGGAGCAAGGAACAAATTGAGAAAAGGAGCATACATTAGACCACAGGTTGAACCAACTGCTCAATCTCCAAAATCAATGATGAAGTGATTGCTGAACAAGAAAAATTGTTCAAGAAGGCTGAAAAGGTAATCACTAGATTTGATAGTATGAAGGAAGCTTTAGCACTATCATGTGATGAAATTTCCCAGCTTAAGACCGAGAAATCTCTACTTAAATCTGAACTCACCCTCCTTAAGGAGCAGATAAAGAGCATGACTCCTCTTACTGTTAAAAACACTTTTCTAACAGAACAGAACTCACTTCTTAAAGTTCAAAACGATGAATTGGTTGCTCAAATCACTGATCTTAAAAAGATACAAATGAGTGGTCCAATTCTCGTGTCACTATGGAGAATATATTTGAGTCCCAAAAAGTCAGTGGTGATAAAAGTGGCTTGGGATTCTCATCAACTAGTGACAACTTTAAATGTGATGTCTGTGCTGAAAGAGATAGTGAATTTACCAACCAACAAACTTTTGAAATTCCCAAGGAAAAACATTCTAATTCAATGGGTAAAGGACAGGAAAAAGTCAAGAGACAAACATTCCACTATGTCTACCCAACGAAGCAATTTGGGAAAGCTAATGGGAAAGATATAGCTACAGATGAACCATCTCCTAGCAAAATCATTCTTGAAAATAGGCGCGCTCCTTCTCCGAGTGCTCATTATGCGCCTAAGAGCCACGCGCCTCATCGCCGTGCGCCTCCTAGCCCTATGCGCCCTCCGAGAAAAAGCGCTCCAAATTTCAAAAGAAAGATTTTGTTAAGTCTAGTTCATCTGACCCAAAGAGAATGCCATCCTCAAGAAAAGTAAAGAGTTTGTGAAAACTCACGTGATTGGTGGCTTTCATCATTGTTCCATTTGTGATTGTTCAGGACACAAGGCCGTGGAAATGCCTTTTGCGATTCATCCCAATGCCAAAGGACGTAAAAATCCTAAGGTCAAGCAAGAGTGGGGTTGTCAAAGTTGCTAACCCTAGGACCCAAAAGGAATAAGGGACCTGCTTAAATGTCTATATTTCCGGTTTCTTTGTTTCATGGCTGGATCTTCAAAAGCTAGAAATTATGAATGATTCTCGATAGTGGGTGTTCAAGACACATGACTGGAGATGATCCTTATTAGAAGATGTCCATGAAGAAAGAGGTCCCTCCTAACATTTGGCGATAATAACAAGGTCAAGTTGTAGCATATGGAAAGCTCAAGAAAGACAAAGTGTGCATTGAAAGAGTCTCACTCGTCGAAGGGCTCAAGCACAACTTATTATCCATATCTCAATTCTGCGACAAAGGATTAGAATGCCATTTCACTTCAACGCAATGTCTTATCAAGAATGGCAAAACTGGAGCTATCTTACTCACGGGATATCGTAAGACAAATTTTATATTATTGATTTCCATAGTTGAACTCTAGTACTAATCTTTGTTTTGTAGCAAAAAGTGTGAACGAAAATAGTTGGCTGTGGCACAAGCGCTTAAGTCACTTGAACTTCAAGTATCTATCTAAACTCAGCAGGAATAATCTTGTCAAAGGACTTCCCAAGGTTGCTGATCATCATGACAAAAAGTGCGCCGCATGTCAACTTGGCAAACAACCGAAGCAGTCATTTTCAAGCAAGTCTAATCCTTCAACTACAAATGTTTGCAACTGCTTCACATTGATCTATTTGGACCAGTTTCCACCGCAAGTATTAGAAGAAACAAGTATACTCTAGTTGTGGTGGATGATTATTCAAGATAACATGGGTAGAGATGATGATTACAAAAGATGATTGTTATGATATTCTCACTACTTATTTCGACTGCTCCAAACCCAAAAAGAAGATGACATCGTTAGTGTTCGATCCGACAATGGAACAGAATTCAAGAACAACGGTGTTGCTCGATATTGTGAAGATCATGGGATAGATCACAACTTTTCAACCGCCGGAGTCCCTCAACAAAATGGCGTTGTTGAACGAAAGAATAGAACGTTGATTGAAGCGGGAAAGACGATGATAGCTGAAGCTAAATTGCCTAAGTACTTTTGGAAGAAGCTATCAACACCGCATGTTTTACTCAAAATCGTTCCCTCATCAACAAACTTCACAACAAGACTCCGTATGAACTTTGGCGTGGTAGAACTCCCAACATTGCATTCTTCAAGATATTTGGTTGCAAATGTTATATCCTCTACAACGGAAACGAACATAGAGGTAAATTCGATGCCAAAGCCGACGAAGGTATTTTTGTTGGGTATGCCAAACACTCTAAAGCTTTTCGTGTTTTTAATAGAACCACATTAGTAATAGTTGAATCTGTACATGTTACATTTGATGAACATTCTCTCCTTGAGCCACATTTGGCTCCAAATGTTGCTGATGATTCTATTGAGCTAAATGATGCAGGTGCTCCTATTTATGTTGCGCCCACTCAAGATCAGAATCTATCAACGCAAGGAAATCCATCTACATCAAATGCGCCTAATTCAATGCATTATGCGCCTGTTGAATCCTCTATTGCGCCTCACTCAAATGATGCGCCTCATGATTCCTCTTACGCGCCTATCTCTACTGCTGCATCTGGTGTTAACCCAAATTTCAATTCTGAGCCAGTTCAACCCCCAAATTTCAATGACTTTGAATCTGGTGAAGATGTACCAATTGAAAACCTTCAAATTACTACAACTCAACCTAACTTACCTCCTGAAATTCGTGAAGTTAGAGGTCACCCAATTGCTAATATCATCGGTGATCTACAAGTTGGTGTTCGTACAAGGAGAGCTACAAACTTTGATGCTTACACTGCTTTTATCTCTCAAATTGAACCGAAGAAGGCTGATGAAGCGCTCCAAGATCCTAATTGGGTTGTTGCAATGCAAGAAGAACTCAATCAATTTGAACGATGTAAGGTTTGGACTCTAGTTCCAAGACCAAATGATCATGGAGTGATTGGTACAAAATGGGTGTTCAGGAACAAGATGGACGAGAATGGAACCATCACGAAAAACAAAGCAAGATTGGTTGCACAAGGCTATAGGCAAGAAGAAGGAATTGATTACGATGAAACTTTTGCGCCCGTAGCAAGACTTGAAGCTATCAGATTATTTCTAGCTTACGCCGCTCACAAGAACTTCAAGTTATATCAAATGGATGTGAAGAGCGCGTTTCTAAATGGTGAACTCCAAGAACAAGTCTATGTGGCTCAACCACCTGGGTTTGAAGATTCACAATTTCCAAATCATGTGTACAAACTCCAGAAAGCTTTGTATGGACTCAAACAAGCACCAAGAGCATGGTATGATACACTATCCAAGTTTCTCATCGAAAAAGGCTTCACTCGCGGTAAAATCGATACAACTCTTTTCATTGCCAAACATAATGGTCATAAATTACTTGTTCAAATTTATGTTGATGATATTATATTTGGTTCAACTAATGAATTGTTGTGCAAGCGTTTTGAGAAACTAATGAAGAGCAAGTTTGAAATGAGCATGATGGGAGAACTCACATTCTTCCTCGGGCTTCAAATCAAGCAAATGAGTGAAGGCATATTTATCAATCAAGCCAAATACACAAAAGACTTAATCAAGAAGTTTGGACTTGAGAACGCTAAAGCATACGATACTCCAATGGCCACAGGCAACAAACTCGACAAAGATCTAAAAGGTAAACGTGTTGATCAAACGCTCTATCGAGGTATGATTGGCTCACTCCTTTATCTTACTGCTAGTAGGCCCGATATTATGTTTAGTGTTTGTGTTTGTGCTCGCTATCAATCCGACCCTAGAGAAGCACACTTAATTGCTGTGAAACGTATTATAAGATCTCTCTGGCACTGTTAACCTTGGACTTTGGTACACCAAAGATTCGAACTTTAAACTTGTAGGTTACTCAGATGCGGATTATGCAGCGTGCACAATTGATAGGAAAAGCACAAGTGGCACTTGTCATTTCCTCGGATATAGACTTGTGTCATGGGCAAGTAAGAAACAAGCTTCTGTATCTGTTTCAACAACCGAAGCCGAATATATCGCTGCGGGAAGTTGTTGTTGCCAAATACTCTGGATGAAGCAGCAATTGGTGGACTATGATATCATCGAAGAAAATTGTCCCATCTACTGCGACAATACATCAACAATTGCAGTTTCTGAAAATCCTGTCATGCACTCAAAGACCAAGCACATCGACATCAAATATCACTTCCTCAAAGACCACGTGTAGAAAGGCAATATACATTTGGAACACGTGGGAACCGACTATCAAATCGCCGACATTCTAACGAAAGCACTCGACGCGAAACGGTTCATATTTTGAGAGGCGAAATGGGTATGCTTGAACTCAACTAAATTCAATATAGTTTTGTCAATACTAATGATTTTATGTTTATGTTGAATTATGAGTATATTAGGTACAAATGATTAAATCAATTTTTCAAAGTTTCAAGGAAACTATGCGCGCCTAATACTTCTGCGCGCTCAACTCTTTGCGCGCCAAATTCTAGCGCGCGCCTAGCATTCAATGCCTCTTAAGTCATTTTGCGCGCCTAGATGAGTATGCGCCCTGTTAAGGTAATGCGCTCCTTCATGCGCGCATTAACTATTGCGGCTCAATCATTTCTCAAAATTCAATTTCAATGATTGAACGTATTAAATACACAAGTACCAGGTATGTTCATTCTGTTCATTTATTATAGGAATCTATGTCTTTTGACATTCCATTAATTGTTCAAGGGTACTTGTGCAATTAAATTTTTCCCTCGTTTTACGCTTTTCGAAAATTTTATTTTCTGGGGATTTATTTCTTGCACCCCAAACTTACACCAAAATAGATGTTTTTGGGTTTGTGCAAAAATTAGTCAAAATTGCTCATACACTTAAAGGGAAAGTGGAGCAGTTTTTCTTTTACCCAATATGTCACATCATGACTCTTTATGTCATTCTGCATTTAATGCCCTTCAAATCCATATATCCCTCATTAATGCGCCTTACACATGTCATGATGAGCCGCCGTTTTTCAAAATCCCTCATAAATACACATCCTTTCAACTTTCCATCTTTTTAAATTTTTGACAGTATTATTTCCATATCAGTGCAAATTTTTTTCCCAACCTATATATACACTTCCCTTCTCTCTCTCTCTTTCTCACCAACTCCCTCATCTCTCTGCACCTCCCTACACTCTCTCTCTCTCCCAGTCTCTCCGTTTCTCTCTCTCTCTCTCTCTCTTTCGTTTCTCTATTTTTTTCTTATATATATCGTTAATGGGTCCGAAGAAAGCTACAAAATCTACCCAAGACGAAATGGTAATGAATTCTAACTCTTAAACTCTTTAAATTTCTGAATTTTTTTTCCTGTGTTCGTCTTTTTCAAAAAACCCGAATGCCCATTTTTCTTGATTAATCTTGCTTCGGTGATCCGTTTTCAAAATCGTTCGTTAGGTTATGTTCGTTTTGCAATTTCGAGTCTTTATAACTAACTTTTTCAACGATCAATTCGCTATTTGGTGCGAATCTGAAAAATCACCATTTTCGACTTTTCGGTTTTTAAGATCTTTGAATCCATTTTTTTGGATTCGTTGTTGATTTTTACTTGTTTTGATTTACATATTTGTTATCCTTGTCTTCGTGCGGTCATTTTGATATATTGTATGCTTGATTTGGTGAAGTTTCACGAATTATGTGTTCTTGGTGTTCTTGGTGTTCTTCGAGCATTCAAGACATGTTCTTCGTGTTCTTCATTATTTTTGCTTGACTTGGGTCTCATAAATTTTCAAAACTTGTTTTTCAAAATTTTCACTTTTTGATTCTGAAAAATTGCATATGTATGTTTGCATGTGTTTGTGTGTTTTTATACTCAGTTTACATTTCTACATAAGTAATGCGCCTATATATGAATTCATGCGCCTAGTATGATTATGCGCACATTGACATTATGCGCCTCAAAGAGATTCTCGCGCTCACATGCGTTTGCGCCTCAATCCTTTATGCGCCTAATATCATTATGCGCCTACACTTATTATGCGCCCCAATTCATACTTAGTCAATTCTTATGTTCAAACTTTTCTTAGTATATTTCATAGAACCTTAAATATGCGCCTTGTATTTCTCTGCGCCTCATAAATTTCATGCACCTACCATAATTATGCGCCTAGATTCATTGTGCTCTCTTATGTTCCTATGACTCTTTGCGCCTAATTATTCTATGCGCCTCAAATTTCATGCGCCTGGTATACACTTTGCTTGTTTATGCTTCTATGCGCGTAATTCACACTAATTCCTTTAAATGTTTAATTTGTCAGGATCTATCTAACTTCAGACCTGGTGAAACATTTGATTTGAACGAGCTATCTGCTGACCCTATGGGTGTTGAAATTATGGATTATATCAGACTGGCTGGTCTTCTCCCTTTGTTCACTCTGGAGCAACCTTTCTACTCTCCGCTCCTCGTTGATGAATTTTTCTCTACAGCAGAATTTGTAGAAATTCCAACAGACATTGAAGGAATGGTGCGCTATCGCATTCGCGCAGTAGTTCAAGACGTTGAGATAACCATGTCTGCCGGCACTATAAAGAACGTTGTCAACTTCAACAAAACTGGCCCCTTGGGTGTAGCTGGCAAAGTCAATTCCTATTCAGCCGCCGCTCAAAACATTATGGCGCGTTCCCTTCTTCGTATTCCTACGCTTCAAAACAATATCAAAACGGTGGAAATTAGAGATGGTGGTGATTTATTGGCGCATATTGCGCATCTGGTTGGCACTTCCATTATCTTCAAAACTGGAAATGTCAACAGATTTACTATGGAGCAGTGGGAATTCACAGCTGCCATCATGGCAAAAACCATCCTCAACTGGCCTCCGATCTTATTTACTAATCTTCAGGACCAGATTGACAAGTACAATAAAAACAAAGCTGACGGCAAGACAAAGTTCAAGACTCACTGCCGTATTCTCACTAAAATCTTCCTCTCCTACCCTGCGCTTGCAAATTTTCTTGCTGAGAACCCAGCCTACCAGACCACTGATGTCCCTGTTTTTGGTAAGGACAGTTTAGTGATGAAGAGGCGCAGAAAGCGCATGGCCAAGCGCGCGCCAAGGGTGAAAGGCGCTCAGTTGGTAGATGAAGCCATTGAGTCAGATGAAGAAGCAGCTGGCGCAGATGGTGAAGAAGAAGCTGCAGTAGCGCCACGCGCAGAACATATTCCTGGCGCAGTGAAAGGCAAAGGCAAAGGGATTGCTGAAGAACCAAGCAGACCTGCTAAGCGCCCCAGAACGGACACTGAAGAAGAAAAGGAGCTGAAACGCGCTAAAGAAGCCAGTAGACTGGAAGCGCAGATAAAAAGAGATGAAGAATTCAGATTGAAACAGGCTGCTGATTTATCTAAATCTGAAAGGCGCAAAGGCGCAGGATCTAGCGCTGATGCACGCGCGCCTGCCCATGATGCGCCTCCAACCGTTCATGCGCCTACTCAAACACCATCTTTTGATCGTCAACAAGTCAGAGATAAAATTTCTGCAGATTTATTTGGTGAAGATATTGAGGATCAAGCTCAGGGGGAGCCAGATCAGTTAAGGCGCAAACCATCATCTGTGCGCCCAAAGGCTCCTGCGCCTCATCCTGAAGAAATTTCTTCAAGCGCAGAATATATTCCATCTCCTCCCCGCGCTCCTACTCCGCGCCCCTCTACTCCTGCGCCTCCTCCTCCCACTCCTGATATGAGTGTGGTTATTTCTCTTCTAAAGCAACTCCAGCAAGGCCAGTCTCAAATGAACTCACAGTTGGAGCTTCATACTTCAATGCTTACCCAGCAGGCTGATGAGATTGCTGCCATTAAGGGGGAGATAAAGCGCATAGATGCCAACATCAAGGACAAACATTTCCTGACTCCTCAACAATGGAATGACGCTATTGATCAAATGAATGAGCTCTTCAAAGGCACTCTTACCTCCCTTCATGAGCGCATAGATGGTGGCATCAAACTCACTGATGGCCAAGATTTCATTAATGCTATAAGGGAGGTAGAGTTGAACATAGCGGGTGGTATAAGGAAGTTGTTTGAAATGGTGGCTGGAGATAGCCAAAAATTGCTGAGTGTGGTTGATAAACTCAAGGAAGTTAAGGATGAGCTAGAAATCCTAAGTTTAACTGTGTATGGTGCTGATCCTGGCGCAGAACCCAAAGCTTCTGAAACTCCTGCGCCTCCAGCTCCTGAAACTCCTGCGCCCTCTTCCAGCTCTGCTCCCAGCGCGCCTGTTGACATTAACTCCCTGCTTTCAAAGATTGATGTTTTGAAAGAGTTAGTTGTCACTCACTTCAACGCCGCACACTCCAGCGCAGACAGGCGCTCAGATAGGATTTCCTCTGACATTGTTTCAGCGCAGGCTGCTATTGAGGCTAACTTTCAGAACGTTGCAGAAAACGTCGCTCATCAGCAAGCCATTACTCAACGCACCATTGATGAATATCAAAACATTAATGTTGGTCATTTGCGCTACCTCAGAGACGGCGTCACAGACACTCATGGTTTAGTGAACCGCGCCTATCAACTTTCTAAACAAATCCAGCGCTCCGTTTCTGAAATTGAAGAAGGTTTGAAGGAAGATGACGCGCCTCCTAATCATTAGTTTTCTTTGATTGTAAGAATTTTTTTTAGTAAATCCCTTTTGAAGATAGTGTTTTTAGTGCTTACTTGTTTTAGCACATCTTTTGTCCTTGTTCTATTCGAAACTTGTAACTTGTAACTCCTACTTCCCAAGTTTTAATAAGAACAATGCATCACTTATTATCAAACCTTGTTCACTCAAACTCCTTGTTTGTAGAACAATGAATATTGTTTAAATTCATATGCATCATATTGAATTGTTTCATACTTTCATGCATTAAGTTTAAACTTGGTTTAAACACATTTCAAAACTGAAAATCATATATCATCTTGAATGTGTTAAACTGTTGTTCCTATCTTTCCATATGTAACTCTTTATTCTTATTGGAATAGATTAGGAATCTATATCTTGGACTAGTGTGTACATTAACTTGAGACATGATTTACCAATTTCATTCATTTGGACATGTTTTTATCAAGCATAATGTTTGTCGTTGATATAGTAGGTAATGGCATCAATCAAATAGGGGGAGATTGTTGGGTATGGCCACACATATCTTAGTTTTTAATGTATTAGGATTTATTAGATTTGATTGATCCATCACCTAAGTTTTATTTCATGGACTTTAGACCCACATGTAAGAAGTATTTATACTTCATTTTTTAAGTTGTCCATTGTTATAGAATAGGCTTAGAAATAGGGCAAGAAGATCAAGATTCAAGATAAATCACAAGTTCAGTTTGAGCCACGCGCCTATGCGCCCCTTTATGCTATGCGCCATGCGCCTTTCAGCGCGCGCGCATATAGCCTCGCGCCTCAAAGATCCACGCGCGTTGTTACGCGCCTCAAATGGACCATGCGCTCTAATGGCTCAACGCGCCTCATCATGGTTGATTTTACACTCAGTGATTTAATGAAGACTCGAAGACTTGAAGAGAATTCAAATTACGCCAATGATCCAACGGTGGTTAAAAGATGCATATACGCCCAATCTATTGACACGTGTCCATAACGGTCACATTTATGTTGAGTGTCAAAATGGCTATAATATATGCATGCTCCAATCAACGAGCGACAGCTCATCTTATCCACAAAGATTTCCAACGGCTAGTTTTTTGAAGTTCACTATAAATACCCCATAACTTCAACATTTTGAAGTTGCTGAGTTTTGCTAAGAATTTCAAGAATTTCTCTCTCAAAGCATTTGTTGAAGATTTGAAGATTGCCTTCGTTTTTCCAGATTTCTCAAGAACATCTTCATACCTTCATCCTTAGCCCAGATCTTCAAAGCCTTAACACTTTAGTTTCTTGTGCTCTCCATCTCAAAGATCTAAAGAGCCTTGATACTAAGAACACACACGCACCTCTTTAAGATTAATCATTTAGATTCATCTTTTAGAGATACACCGGTTATTGTTTTGGATTTGTTCTTTCATAGTAATAGATCTTGAGTTAGTGTATAAGCTCAACATTGTAATTTGTAACACTCCTCATTATATAAGATCTCGATTAGAAATCCAAGACTAACCATCTTGGTAGAGGACGTAGATCTTTCATTGATCGAACCTCTCCAAATAGCTCGTGTTATTATCTTGTTATTTCTTTCAAGTTATTATTTTCACTCACTACTTGCTTGTTTACTCATTGTAGATTGTTTGAACTGAATTGTGTTGTGTTTGTTATATCATTTGCCTTAGTTCCTTATTTCACTCACTTTGAGCCAAAATACTTAGTGTGTGTGTTGCGCTCCCTTTATCACTTTGCGCCTATTTTCATTACTAAATTCCGCTGTGCATTTCACTCACTCACTTAGGCGCATTTCATAACGCTTACTTGATAAAGTGCGCATTCGCAATTGAGTTTTTCAAGGGTACGAAAAGAATTTTAAAACAGCTATTCACCCCCCCCCCCTCTAGCTATTTTTCATACCCTTGTTGCCCTTTGGGACCAACAAGGGGGTTGTCCTATAGCATGACTGGGGCTTCCGTAGCCAACATCTGAGGTTGATCTTTGCGAGACACTGGGGCTTCAGCAGCAAGAATGTTGGGGGTCGATATCAGAAAGAACAAATGGGGTTTCTTCAGCCAGCAACTGGGGCTGACCCAACTATAGCATCCGGAGATACCGTTGAGTAATCTTGATCAAATGGGTGTTCGAAATTGACCTTTTGAGTGCGCGCGCTAGGATTTCGGCTTCGCTTTACCATACACATATCCATACTCCTCATTTTCGCAAAAATGCAAAATTCATAATAAAGTGCAATCCATTCCATTCATGATTCTCCCTCTGATTCATTCATAAGCTTTCAGTCATTAATTGATAACAAGCAAAGTTTGAGATGCGAGCGATGCACATGAGTCAAATAAAAGAAAAAAAATCAAAGAAAAATCAAATGCAAAAGGAATCATCGTGCAAAAGGAGAAATTTGACTTTCACCCTCCAAATGAAAAGCGGTTGCAAAATGAAAAGGGAATGTATTCTTGTCCCAATCTTTCTCTGAATCTCTCAATTTTAAGGATTCCAATCCGTGTATGTGTTCTAAAACTTTTGTTGCACATGAATGACACTCTCGAGCACATTAATGTCAAAGATATATTTCGCTTGCTCTTGGAAATCTCTTGCAGGTACAAATCGCACACCCTGCCACATCGTGGTCCTCAAAAGAAGTTTCCTCATCAACATCAATGCTAAGGGAATGAGATTTCCCTATGCCCTTTCTGCAAAATCAGTTTGACTTGCCAACTTCGAACTACGTTGGTCTGATTCTCGAAAGAGATACGTAGGCAGCTTGAATTTTCAGGCACGACCACATACTTGCAAAAAATCTTATGCAGGTACACATCATCCATTCTGACACATCGTGTTCTTCACAAGAAGGATCCTCGACAATATCGACGCTCATATTCTGCGTAGGGAGCGAAATTTCCCAGTGACCTTTTGAAAAATAAAATGTTCGACTTGATAACGTTGAACTACGTTGGTCTGATTCTCGAAAGAGATACGTAGGCAGCCTGAATTTTCAGGCACGACCACATACTTGCAAAAAATCTTATGCAGGTACGAAGTTGGAACCACACAATGAATCACATCTTGGTTTCACAAAGAGGTTGCTCATTGCAAGCGATCAAAATCCCACAAGAGTTGCAGGAGCTCCAAAAGCGAAGAAGCTTAAACTGTGAAATAATCAAAAACCCCTATTAGGAGAATCAGGGATCCAAAATGAGGTTGCAGCACTCAAAACAGTACCGATGGGTCACGCGAAGCGATGGTTCATTGCTTGATAAAGCACAAAAATCTCATCACACAGCAATTCAAAGGCAGAGGAATCTGAACAGCGCAGAATGCAGCGTATCCTTGATTTTATTTTGTGCATATAAATAGCTTCAGTTGTTTATTGCCCTTGGTCTTCTCGAAAGAGCGAGATTACCTCCCTTGAACTGCGCAACGTCGTATGTTCCCCCTTTGAAATGATGTTATTCCACCTTGGTCTTCTCGAAAGAGCGAGATTACCTCCCTTGAACTACGCAACGTCGTATGTTCCCCCTTTGAAATGATGTTATTCCACCTTGGTATTCTCGAAAGAGCGAGATTACCTCCCTTGAACTACGCAACGTCGTATGTTCCCCCTTTGAAATGATGGTATTCCACCTTGGTCTTCTCGAAAAAGCGAGATTACCTCCCCTGAAACTTCGCATCGTCGTAGGTCCCCCCTTTTTGAAAAGATATGTTATTCCACCTTGGTCTTCTCGAAAGAGCGAGATTACCTCCCTTGAACTGCGCAACGTCGTATGTTCCCCCTTTGAAATGATGTTATTCCACCTTGGTCTTCTCGAAAGAGCGAGATTACCTCCCTTGAACTGCGCAACGTCGTAGGTCCCCCCTTTGTGAAAAGATATGTTATTCCACCTTGGTCTTCTCAAAAAAGCGAAATTACCTCCCCTGAAACTGCGCAACGTCGTAGGTCCCCCCCTTTTTGAAAAAATATGTTATTCCACCTTGGTCTTCTCGAAAAAGCGAGATTACCTCCCTTGAAACTGCGCAACATCGTAGGCCCCCCTTTTGAAAAGATATGTTGTTCCAGCTTGGTCTTCTCAGGCACCCGAGATTACTTCCCCGAACTGCGCAACGTCGTACGTTCTCCATTTATGATTCCCATCCCCTTGCAAAGAGAGATCGAATCTCAATGCACCCCTTTACTCGGATTGTACCTTGCGTCAATCCTTGAGTCGTGATTGGTCTTAAGCCTTCTCTTAAATTGTGTGAGTCGGTTCTAATCAGAACTACGACTCGACTTGATTCCCATGGAGGGATATGTAGGCAGTTCATAACGTTGGACTCAGTCGCCCATTCTCGCAATTTGTTGGTCAAATACCAACCCCCCAGAAAAGAGAGATGGAATCTCAATGCTCCCCCCCCCCCCAGAAAAGAGATATAGAATCTCAAAGCAATTTGTTGGTCAAATACCAACCCCCCAGCAAAGAGAGATGGAATCTCAATGCTCCCCTCCCCCCCCCCCAGCAAAGAGAGATGGAATCTCAATGAAATCCCCAGCAAAGAGAGATAGCTTCTCAATGCTACCCCCAGCAAAGAGAGATGGAATCTCAATGCTCCCCCCAGCAAAGAGAGATGGAATCTCAATGCTCCCCCCGGCAAAGAGAGATGGAATCTCAAGGCTCCCCCCAGAAAAGAGATATAGAATCTCAAAGCAATTTGTTGGTCAAATACCAACCCCCCAGCAAAGAGAGATGGCTTCTCAATGCTACCCCCAGCAAAGAGAGATGGAATCTCAATGCTACCCCCAGCAAAGAGAGATGGAATCTCAATGCAACCCCCTGCTTTAAATTTTAATAAACCTGAACTACGTTTGGTCTGATTCTCGATAGAGATACGTAGGTAAACCGGGAAACCGGAACTGACCATTTCCTGTGTTTGATTGATTGTTTGAGTTAGAACTACGGAGACTTGATTCTCGAAAGAGATACGTAGGAAGTCCTACTTTGGACCCAGCCGTTACACCCTAGACGAGATCGAGTGTCTCTTAGTGAATCGTAGAATCCCCTTTAACAAAGAGATTCGACGAGGGGCTCTGTAGATACCCCGATCTCGCACCCCTTTTCAAACCCCGAATCGGTCTAAACCCTGAAACTGACCTAGAACCCTCGATTTGGCTGTGCGGGACTGCCGTGATCCTTATCGGTGCATCGAATGGACGAACGGACTTCAAATTCATGATCAGAGCGAAAAAACGAACAAACGGGCAAAAAATTCTTTTTTCGAGGTGCGGGACCGGAAACGGGGCCCGCAACCCCCCGAACTGCTCGCTGTTATCCATTCTGTTCATTAAAAACATATTATTACCTTTCCTTGCTAATTGACATATTTCAGATATACCGGCGTGACCACAAAATTATTCCAAGCAACTTTCATGTTGGGTCCGCGGACAACCGGGACACCGGAGCGCGCACAACGGAGCAGTTGCGGAGCGGAAAGCCGGAGCTGAAAAGATGGTTATCCACATTGCAAAATATCTCAAAATATCTAAGCGGTCAAGAAGAGGAAAAAATATATTATTGTCGTTCCTTGCTCATAAAAATATTTCAGATATACCGGCCTGACCAGAAAAATATTCCGAGCAACTTTCATGTTGGACCCGCGGACAACCGGGACACCGGAGACGCGCACAACGAAGCAGTTGCGGAGTTAATGCGGGAACAGAGATAAGGAAGATGACTTGAATCCTTAGTGTAAAAAGGATAGATAATGATATAAAAAAATCACCTCCCTCCTCCAATTTACAACCTCCCCCCTCCAATTTACAACCAATTTACAACCTCCTTTCTCCATATTACCATCTCCCTCATCCATTATTTAAAAAAGAATTCATTCACACATCACACACACGCCACTCTCCATATTCACCACCACCCTTACTTTCTCTCTCTCAAGTAACCCTAAAACACCCTCAACCACCACCACACCACCACCATACCACCATAGCACCACCACCACACAAACACTAAACTCAAACCCTTTCAAACACTAAGCAAAAGCCTTAGAAAACAAACTAAAAAAAAGACTTCCCTTGGAAGCAAAGGGAGCACAACCTAGGCCTTATTCTCACCTTGTAATCACCTCAAAGGGTAAGATGTAGTGTTCTTATGTAATTTCTTGAGAGGTTTAGCCACTTGTTAGGCTAAACCTCCATTTTATATTCAAAGATACAATATTAATACTCTTGTTGTTTTTTCTCTTCAAATGATATTATAATGATGTTTTGAGCTCTTGAGCATGCTATGCTATTGATCTTGTGTATATATATCATGCATGAATGAGTATCAAATCCTTGTGTGTGTTTGATTCAAGGGATTTTCAAAGAACCAACTTGTTTCCCCTCAAAAAACCTTGAATCTGTCCATAGCTTGTAATATCACCTTGTGAGAACTCATGTAATCTGACTTAGAAGCATGGATAAATGTTTTTTTGTGTTGTTAATATGTATATATATGCATGTTCAAAGTTTCATGTTCATAGCTTTTCATTTGAGTTAGTTCTGATAGGTGTTTTCATGACATAAGTGAGATGCTAATAATCTGTCCATATGGTACCTTACTGTCTTGTTGCTTTGTTTGGGCATAGAAAACTTGGGTTTTGGTCTTAGACCACAAAAGAGAACTTGTTCTAAACAGAACAAGGAACATGAGTATGTATATAGAATATTCTTAGGCTCAGTGGAAGAGGCTCTTTCCAAAAAAAAATTTAGCTCTCTGTTCTCAGATTTGTGCTTGTCCATTTCTGACATCAAAAAGTCAGAAGTGTTTTTAATGACTTAAACTTGTTTTTTGGACTTGAAACTCTCCAGATCTTAACTTTGACATGTTAGGAGAAACTTTCATGTTTTGTGTCCCCCATGATTCCCCCGTTTTGATGATGAAAAAAGTGGATACGTTAGGGATGTATGAAATTCTGTCAGACTGGGCTGTGAAAAGAATTGCCTTGCATGCTTTGTTTTAACACCATAACATGCCCCTAAAATCAAAGGAAAAATCATGGTAGATTTTTAATGTGTTATGAAGTTTTCTTGACCTTTACTTTCCAGATTGGATGAGTACAAGAACAGGTACACAAAGAAAGGTGCACAGCAGTCCCTGAAAATGTTTAGGGACGGAGTTTCAGACATTTATTTGTTTTGGGAATTGTTTCCCTTTTTGTGCAAATGTAAATATTAATCCCCCACCCCTTTATGTGTTTTATTCACTGTATATAAATGATAAAACCATTTTCTAAAACCAAGTGTGAGTCCACCCAAATCGACTCCCATTTGTGAATAAAAATGAACCTTCCTAGAATAGGAAGACCTCCATATATTAAACCACCATTTTTTGTTAGGGCACAAAATAGCAATTCAAAAGGCATAAAATGAATCTACGTGGCACGCATATAGAGACCATCATGGGCGAAGAGAATGCCTAACCCCTTCTCTCTTCGTAACTTAGCCCCGAACCCACTTTCTCTAAAAAAGGTTTTTTCTTCGTTTTTCCTAAAATTAAAATGAGGTGGCGACTCTTGCAATTAAATCACAGCATCAAGAGGAAACCATTGTGCGGGAACCGAGCGCATTTCCAAAAGCGCATCAGCACGAGGCGAACCCGAATCGCTTTCGCGAGCGATCATTTCGAGGTTCGGTTTCGAGCGCGGGCTCTCACAGAGATGAAGTAGAGAGAAGAGATAAGGATGATGTTTACCTAAACTTCAAGTAGCCTCAAGTCCTTCTTTGGAGAATGCCTTGAAAATACCTTTTAGAAGTGTTTGTGTATACTTTTCTTATTCCAAAAAGTCCTCTTTTCCAATGGTGAAGAAGAGGGGTTTTTATAAGTAGAAATAAGTTGTTTTTTGTGCCAAAACGAAGTCACAAAGATCAAATTCTCGGGCAAAATCGTGTAAATTGAGCAAGGGATAGATTCTTGGACAGAATCTTTAACTGATGCCCAGATGCGCGCGCCTCCGGCCTATAGAGGCGGAAGGCGCGTGCGTCTGACCTATGGAGGCGGAGGCGCGCGACTTTGAAAAGATTTTTTTGACATAATGGACTGGAAAGTTAGAACTGTTATTCAGTTTAGTCCCTGAACTTAACGGAGTCAGTCATGAACTTAACAAAAGTAACAGAAACTAATGAAAAACACTTAAAACAAAAAGAAACACAAAATCAAATGTGCAATCAGGGTGAGCGGTCCAAGGCGGGGTGTCTACAGAGCTCCTCGGCGGCGTGGATTGCGAAGCAAAACGCGCCGACGAAAGAAAGACATCCGCCGAGGACATCACCAAGAAAAAAGCAAAGACTCGATGAAAGCAGGAATTTGAAATTACAAGGGATAGAAGTGCGCTCCCTGTGTGAGCGAAGAGGTACGGTGATATGAGACGGCCCACCGTGGCCAAGGTTTAAAGTCTGGTTAGCAGACTGAGGCTGGAGCCGTTTAGTGGAACCGTTATTCCCATTTAGAGTCCGTTGAGCGGACTGAAGCTGAAACCCGTTTAGCGAATCTCGTTTGCTGATTTAGAGTCTGGTTGGCAGACTGAGTTGAGCTGAATCCGTTTGGCGAACCCGTTATTTGCTCTTTTAAGAGTCCGATGAGCGGACCTAGGCGGAGTTCTGTGTGTCGTACCCGTTATGCCCGTTTTATAGTCCGTTGAGTGGACTGGCTTAATTCGTTTGGTGAATCTGTTTGCCGGTTTATAGTCCGTTGAGCGGACTAAGGCTGAAACCCGTTTTGCGAATCCCGTTTGCTGATTTAGAGTCTGTTTGGCAGACTGAGTTGAGCTGATCCACATATTGTGCTCTTTGGATTGTAATTCTTCATGACAATGGCAATTGATGTTGGGCTTTAGGCTTAAAATAAAGAGAGCAGATGGGGCAGGGCAAAAAAAAAAAAAAAAAAAGTATGCGGGCCGGGCGGGCACGGGTTTTATAACATTCGGGCCGGGCTGGGTTCGGCATGAATGATCAGTTCCTCGGGTCGGGGTCGGGTTTGGGCAAACCCGACCCGTGCCCGACCCGTTGACATCCCTAGTTGTGATTCTCTTTCACCTTATTTGCATTATTATTGATGGAATGTGACTTGTACTTGGATTTTATGAAATTAATTGTTCACTCCGCGTATCAAACCAACATTTAGCATTCTTCCAACACAACACTTTTACAATGGTCTCTCCCTCTCTCTCTATGCATATTCACTCTTTCTCACAGCAAGTCCCACAATAAGGGGCATATAAATGCGCATGCACAAAAATTAATGAGTAAGTATTTATACGCACCAAAATTAATGAAGAAGTGCTTATATTCGATCCCTCTCTTTCTCTCTATTACATGCATATTCACTCTTTCTCACAGCAAGTCCCACAATAAGGGGCATATAAATGCGCATGCACGAAAATTAATGAGGAAGTATTTATACTCACCAAAATTAATGAAGAAGTACTTATATTCGAGTATGGAAAGTAATATAAGAAAGAGAAAGTGAGGTAGAGAATAATGAGTGGACGTTGTTGTGAGTATGACAATTGAGTCCCATTATATAAATAAATATCAAAAACTTCTCATTTTAGATAATGTGACTAATCAATGGGACACTTGAAAAGGAAATTTGTGTCCCTCATCATATCATGAGATTATTATAAGGAGAAAGTACTATATATCCATACCCAAATATGAGTGAGAAGTGTTTCGAATACCAAAAACTACATTTTTTTTACAAGCTAGTTACATATCATTCGTTCAAGGCAATAATTATCGTGTTACAAACTCCTATTAAATCTATAACAAATCTATTGCCTAGTCTAGTACAAATTCTTGTGGAGTTTCACAATGATTGGAACATATTACAGCGAATAATACTGCCTCTCCAGAAATCTCTCATAAAAGTCCCTCGCCATCTGGTAGTCTGAGTACTCCCTTCCCTCTCTTCATTTTCAAGAAAAGTGGCTCCCAAAATATTTTTTACCAATTTTCGTTACTAGTCTATTTAAACTTATAAAATTAAATGTATGGAAACAAATTACAAGAATATATGTATGAATTTTTGCCACAAGTAGAGACTTTCAAAATGTCCCTTATGTAAAAGAAACAAGCTTTACAATTAGGGACGCAGGGAGAACTATTTTTATTGATCAATGAAATTTTAAACCTCAAACAGATTCTCTCAAGCTATTATGTCATGAAAAGAAACAAGCTTTACAATTTTATCACCTCATGTTAAGAGTTGCACTAGAGAGATTCCTAACATTACTAGGATTTACAAGCTTTGTCTCGCCATCTTTCCCAAGTGGTGAAGTTCAAAATATGAAACCAATAGGACCATGACCAAGCAAAAGAGTAGGAATCATCTTTAGATGGTACGAGCAACAAATTTGGACAATGAAGATTGCATCATCAAAGAACCGTGTCTATCAAGAGGCTGCTCAAAACACTAGGCAGTCATATTTTCACAAACCGGACATCACTTTGTCCAAATGCAGCTCCACAACCGGGACACTTGCGATGGCGGATCTCTAGATTTCTTTGAATGCACGGATTACAAAATAAATGATAGCATTTGACAATCACAACCTGCCAAATAAGTTGCCAAATCAAATTCAAAATTCCATGGTGAAACCAAAACAACAAGAACTAAAATTTCCATCTAGAGAATTCATTCACATTCCAAATAACGATCAAACTCATTAAATTAAACAACGTAAGGTCAAACCCCAAGGAGAAGTCGCTAAAAGGATAGAAGGGTTCCAGAAAATATTTTTTTTATTTTTCGAGGAAAAGTTGACGAGGACACAATGTACAAATGCGTACATACCTCCTTTGGACGATCAAAACACACCCCACACTTGAGAATAGCCTTGCAATCCTTGATTTCATCTTGGAGTTTTTGAATCGCAGCTTCTCCACTCCCAGAAGTCAATTCAGCAACTTCTCTATTCATTTCCTCGAGTTCTTCATCAAGCTTCCTCCTCTCTTTTCTGGTATAACATGAACTTCCTTGGTTAAACAATTAGGGATAATAGAATATCAATGCACAAGGAACTTTTTTTTATCCTTTACAAAAGTGATGTCAATTTCATATGCTAGTTACTCCCCTAGTTTCAAAGTTGTTGTTAACTAAAGGTCAGGCTCCCCTCTCCATATGACGTACAGATAAGAGTGAAAAGCAACTATCACAATGTTACAACTCCTAAAGTTTAATCTCCACCTAAGGGCTTAGTAGAAGGGTCAGGTTGCTGTATTTTAACGGTGGGCTCAAACTGCACACTCTAGCAGCAGGGGGGGTTACTCACTCTCCTCCCAGAACCCACACTAGTTCTGTGCCGCAAATTGAGTCATACCCCTACAAAGCCCCTTCCAATCCAAGATAAAGGAGGATAGTTGCATTAAGTAGCCTAACAGCCAACAAGCATAAAGCTAGGTAAAACCTTGTTGGTCACAATAAATATTAGCAAAGCCCAAGAAAACTGTGAGTAAAGCTGGGCTGAGTTGTAATGTTTACTCTAATTTAACATGGACAAATTAAACCTCAAGAACGTCCATATACAACCCATATCTTTGCCTAGGGGAACAAGTTTAGGTTTAAAAAATGAAAGGAACAAAAAAAGACCGTAGCGCAGCCCCACCCACCAAAAAATATACAGTGAGAAAATGGAAGAAACAGGACGAGAGAACCTTTCATTGTCCAATTCCTTTTGCACTTCATCCATCTTGCGGTGAATCAGATCATTTTCTTTGTCTGAAGAAGAAACAACTGATCTCAGCCACTTCAATTCCTTTTCTGCATCTGCCAGTTCCCACTTGGCAGTTTCCAAGCTCACAGAAAGGTGCCTGTCTTGTTGAGTAGACTTTATAGCATCAGCAATGTAACCCTTCATCTGCTTAAGATTCGAATCTAGTTTAGATAGAGAAAGATAAACAGTACAGCAGCCCAAACATTAATCGGAACTTGCCTGCTCTTCCCACTGAAAAATCCTTGATTTCACAGATTCTACTGCAGCATTAACCTGTTCAAGTTGTGTATCTAATGATTGCTTCTCAAAAACTAGAAAGCTATGTGCTTGTCTTGTCTTCACACTTTCAGAAACTAGCTGCACCAAAATGATCACAACTAAATCAGTAACTCACCAGCTTCAAAATATCATTTTAGCGCACATATTAATCAGAAACACTTATACAGAGGAGATGAGAGAGACCTTGATATTATAATCATCCCTCTCAGTCACCTGCTGCAGAAGATGTTGATTCTGTGTCTGCATGTCCTCATATGCTTGACCGATAGTCTGCAGGTGATCAAAGTATGACAATAAGGTAATGGCAGAAATTACCAAAAGAAAATGGTACTACATTCAAAAAATGGATAAACAAGATATTTGGAGTAATTAGACACCTCAATTTCAGAAATATAAGATTCTGCCTCTCCATCTTTGATTTTTATGGCTTCTGTGAGCTCCAACACATCCCTGTAATTAAATGAACATAAAGTATACTCAACAACTGATACAAAAGACTATAACATTCTTTTTTATGTAAATGAAAAGGAAAAGAAACACCAGAAACGGATAAATGAAAATATTCATAGATAATATTTGTAGGGCAGTGGGTTTACACATAAATTAAGTACATTTTTGGTACAACATAAATTAAGTATTACAAACAACTCAAAATAACACAAAAAAATTGCTTTCATAAACGACTACATGCATATGTGGCACTTGTTATGAAACTGTTAATACAAGCGTTCTAATGAAGAAAATATCCATGTAATATATATGACAATTTTCTAATCTTTATAGTCCCTCCGTCCAAAAATGTTGTTCCCTCCTTTTTTTTATTTATGTTAGCGCGAAGGAACTTTGAGCAATAATTTTACTTTGATTCAATTATCCTAATTTTATATTTTCATTAAGATAATTAAATTAAGCTAAAACTACTATTCAAAAATCCTTCGTACTAACCTAAAAAAAAAAAGAGGGTTCCCTAGTGCTTGAGAGGCAGGCATTGATAGTTATTGTGTCATATAACAAACCAATTCCTTTTCTGGAAGCACCGCATTATGAGATTAAACATCCAACTTCCACAATTTAACTCTAATCAACGTACACTACAGTCCAGAGACCTGGACTGAGTGATTGTGTCCAAAGAAAATATTCACTCAAGCAACACTCATTCATATAGGCATATCAGTCGAAGACACTTTAGGTCATCCCTTCTGTTGGTATTCGTATTCGCATATCCTTCTCAACCCACATTCCCTAACTGAATCAATTATGGGCTTTAGATCATGTGCCCAAAATCTCAAGTTATTTTCTCTCATTCTGAGTCCTGTTGGGATTTGGGGCTAATTGTGAAGTTCTGAAATATGTTAAATTATGAAAAGAGCGAACTGTTTTTTAACCATTGTACAATTTGGCGTCATCAATTTGACCATCCAACTTTCAAGTTTACAAATGTCACATTTGTACTACTCCCTTCGTTCCTTAATATAAGTCATTTAAGGTTGTCAAATTTGTTCCAAAATATAAGTCATTTTAGCAACTTCTCTCTTTTATCTATACAGAATGTTTGGTGGAAAATGAGGCAAAAATGGTACTCCAAAGTCCCAAATTATCTTTAAAAGTCTAACAACATTAATTTGAAAGCTAAAAATTTAAGGATACATTGGATTATCATTACTACATTTACACATATTTTAAACTACTTTAAAGTGTGTGAAAAACATAAAATGACCTATATTTAAGAACGGAGGGAGCATAGTTGTCAAAGGCGACCGCCCGCCTCGCCTTTTTGGCGCCTTGGGGGGTCGGTCGCCTTTTTGTAGCAAGGCAGGCTGATGTACGCCTTTCTTCACGAGGCGTTCGCCTTGCTCGCCTTTTTGCCGCCCGCCTTTTTTTAATCTTTTCTTTTCCTCTGTTTTTCAAATTTTCATTTATTTTTGCATGACTTTAAAGCTTGATTTCGTTTCTCGATAATATTTAATGACTTATGTTTATTTCACTTGCTTAAACCAGTACTTGTTTTGTTGATTAGAACTTCGTAATTTTAATTCATGCGCCTTTTGTTTTAGAACTCTTGCTTTTGAAGTTTGAACTACGTTAGGATACTATTATGTGTGGAATTGTGAAATTTATATATTATTTATTCTTGTTCATAACACTTTTTATGCTTTGTTTATGTGTTGCATGTATATAGATATATATTTTCTATTTTTATTAATTTTTAGTTCTATTTTACTCCTTGCCCGTCATTATGCCGCCTGTCATTTTGCCGCCCGCCTATCACCTTTCGCCTTTGACAACTATGGGAGGGAGTAATAATTTAATAGCAAATGTCACCCGAATTACTAAACCGTTAATACTTGACGGAAAAAAAATCTCCGGCCTTGAACTTTATTTTTATATGTTCTCATCCCTAATTGTGTGTTTTTTTTTTCTCTCTATGGTGTCCTATTTGAATGATAATGGATAACTGGATCCAGTAACCATGCCACCACCCGCCACTATTTGCTGCTACCACCACCTGTTGCTCCACCACCCAAGTTTTTCCTTTCAATATGACTTCATCACAGCCCCAACCACCGTCTGCTTCCCAACTCAATCGTCCCCTCCCATATGTAATGTAACTTAATATCATAAAAACTCCTTTCCAGTTTCTTAGAGAATCCACAAATTAGTTCTAACTTCCTTAATACCCATAACCCCAAATTGTGATTCCCTAATCCAGTTTATTCCAAGAAAATCAAAGGAAGAAAATTAAGGGGAAGTTGGGGGGGGGAGGCCATAGTAGAAGCAAAGGGACGGGGAAGGGGAGGATTCTTTGTGTGATGTTAATGGGGCGGGGCTGCTTTGAGTGGATGTAATTGAGAAAGAGATGTATAATGGTCATTTGTATCCAAAACATGAGGTTTTACTAGTCATTTTATATTCAAATGTTGAAGTTTTATTAGTTACTATATCCATAAGTTGAGGGTATAACGGTCATTTGATATCACAACCAAGTCATCCATTCTTTTAGAACGGTAATGTAAGAAAGAAAAACGTTGAAGGATGAATACATACAAAAATAAAGGTTAGGGGTGAAAATAATATTATTATCGTTAAGTATTTACTGGTCGTTATTAATTTGGGTGACATTTGCTATCAAAACAATAGTACAATGATGACATTTATACATTTGAAAGTTGAATGGTCAAACTGATGAAGCCAAATTGTACGATGGCCACAAAAGTAGTTCACTCATTATGAAAATAATAAGTAATGCATTGTCATCATTTCCTCCTTCCTATCTTCAAATGCAGAGTGCAGAATACTGTAATAAGATCGAAGAAACATTCTGTAGCATGACAAATAGCTCCATAGCACCTCATTATTATAAGGATTATCATGAAAATTCAATCAAGTAAAGGATGCAAGGAATTAAAAATCAGCAGATATGATACAAACTATCTAGAATTAGCCGGTATAAAATTATTCAAAGAGGTTATGTGTAAAAACAAAACCTTTCAGAAGCATCCAATTTGATCCTCAAATCAGCGATTTCCGCTTCAGCAGCAGAAAGCCTTTGTTGGCAAGCAACCTCAGCCTCTTTGGCAGCTTTAACTCTCAATTCTAGACCATGCTCATTTAGAGCACTTCTCAAAACGTCAGCTTGAGAATGAGCTCTCTGTTCGGATTCTTTAATTTCTACCAAGTCCCTTGACACCAAAAAAGAAAAAAGGGTGAGAAATAAATATCAGCGGCACAGAATAGTCGAGTCCATGATAATGGAAGAACTTCAGGAAGATAAACTACTAAACCATTATTATATACAAGAACATATCAAGTCATGGCAGGACAAAAATCATTGAGTAAATCATAATTTTACAGAAAGAACATGCGGTATAGTTATGAACCAGCTTTATTATAGCAAAAATTTAATGGAAGGTGATAATTAGTTAATGGCTTTAGAGATGATCCCATTGACTCGATCCATCATCAGGTCCTTAAGTTCATGCCAAAGAACGATACCTAGATGTATAAATGGTGTAACCCTATTTCACATTAGAACAATGGCAAAACACTTTCCAATAAGCTGAAACTAATAGCTGACCAAAAAATATATGCTATATAGTTGGGTCATTATTAATGATTAACATTATGTTCCTTTCCGTTTCCATTCTCATAGGAAAGAAGAATTTTAATTGTAAGAAATAGTAGGAAAGTAGAACAGCTTACTTAAAATATAAGCAAAAATACTTAATCACAGGACTTAAAGTCTACATCTCAGAACTCTCATAGGCTTAAGATGCAATCACACGATATCATAACTAGTCAATCAGCACTCTTGCAGTCTTCTGTGAATACGAGTCACTTCAAGAAAGAAGCAAAGGAGCAAAACTGATAAGGGCTACCCATGTAATATAATTATGAATACGTCTATCCTGTTATGTTCATGAATTTACATGGACCATCACTTATCATACTTTATTTATTTTATACATCTTGTCATGCAGATCTTAAATACCTTACCATGAATCTTTAACACATCTAAAAAGGCCAACTCCAGAAAGTGGGTATTGGATGATCTAGCATTCATAAATATGATACAACCAACACAACATCCTGATTCCGGGCACCAAACTGTATGTACATACCTGTTATCATATATTTGTTGTCCCAGAATATCCAAAAAGATTTGCAATTCTAATTTTTCCTTCTGCAACTTCTCAATCTGCAATAAATCATCCCCGCGTAAATATAAGTTACTGGTTTGAGCTTATTTATCACAATGCTTAGAACTTCAAAATTATTATATTAAAAGATTCCATAGAATAAACTTCAAATACAGACACAAATAAAATCTAAATGAAGACTAGAATAAACATACTTACGAGTTCCTGCAAAGATTTGATCTCCGTAGACTGTTGAGCGCACTTATCTGACAAGATCTTCTGTTCACTAGTCTACCACCAGATAAAAAATTACTTAAATTAAGGAACGCAATGGCAATTAACAAGGAATATAACATCTACAAAAGGACTAAAGGTAGCATTGGATGCACATAAGAACCCAAGTTTAGTTTGAAGATCCGAAAAAGATTAAGAGGGGTTCATTAATTAAAGCATACAAAACGTAATACACACCCAAGTTATTCATCGGAAGTTTAAATTTATTTGGAGGATGGATGCTGCCGGATCCAAAAGGATCCCAAGCCTAATCATGGGTATTGTACCCCATTAGAGATCAGATCCTACTACTGAGACCTAAAATTCAGTAAGGAATAATAAATAGTAAGAAAACGAAACCTTTCTCCTCGTGTCATGGAAGGGGAGTGAGGTTGAGCTTAAAAGAATCATTTGAGAAGAAGACATGAATCAAGCAGAAGGAACATTAAGATCAGTAAAGGAATTGAATTTGGGTTATCGAGAGTTAATATGCACATTTACTTAACTTTCCAAATTGAATGGTCTAGAAATGAGTCTGAAGATCATTTAGGTTTTTAATTGCCTTTGCCACTATATTCAACCTACTTTAGATTTATTTTCATGACTTTTGTTCTACTAGTATTACTCCCGTGCGATGCACGGGACGTTATTTGCATAAAAAAGACAAAAAACAAAATTATATTTTAAAAAAATAGATTATTTTTGTTGCATTATGAAACACTTCCTTGAATACTACATCAGCAATACATAAATCAGATACACCACGCTTATTATCATTACAGACTATTCGAACTTTTGACTCAAGATAAAGCAATAAAATCCTTTTTAAAAAAGAGACTACAGGAAAATTAATAATAAATAAAAAGAGATGAAAAATTAACTCAATCCAATCAACATTTTCATTCCCATACAATTATTTTGAAAATTTCAACACGTGTATTTATAGTTTTTAGAATTTATACACAAACAAAAAATTATTATCACAAATAACATGAAATTTATTACAACAATAACTTAAAATGTACCGTTAAATTTTAAAATAGAGGCTTCAATTAATAATTATTTTAATTTTATTTATTTATTAAATTCAAGATATGAAACATGTATATACTACTATAATGTTTTTTTGAAGCATACTATTATAGTGTCAGTTAATATAAATCGAAAATAATAATGACAATTTGATTAAACTTATAAATAGATATACAGATTAGGCCATGAATATGTGCAAGTCAATATAGATTTCATAAAATGAGTTTATTACTGGATTAAGTGTTAAGTTTGAAATTAGATGAATTAGTAAAGTTTGCAAATAAAATTTAATTTTTAAGACAAACTGAGGAGTAAATATAAAATCACAAAAAAAATGCCACAAAATATGGTTTACAAAATGATGTGTCAAGATTTTATTGGTGTTTTTAATTAGTGTGTGCCGGGTTCACTTTCGATGTAACCTGTAAAATATTGCCACCTCATTTTGTATCCATTATTTTGTGAACTTCTTTTGTGCCCCTAGCATTGCCCCAAACTCAGAGTTACACAAATAATTTGGCAACTTAAGGAAAAGAGGAAAAACTAAGCCAACTATTGCAATATTTCTGCAAGATATATATTGAATGCTTTTCATTCCATCTAAAAGCAAGAGTCATATATTTACAAAATAATAATTTTAAACATTTCATATCTTCTTAAATCACATTATGAAAACTAAAATTCTTCTAAAAAATATTAATATTTATTTTTGGTTAAAAATAATATAATTTTTCTAAACATTTAATTATAAAACAAATAACAATTATTATTTAATTTTTCACAAAACCAATCTTTATTTCACAGGCGAAGTAGGAAGGCCGCACTTCAATCTAATTTTTTAACCGCCATGGACTGTTTTATCATTATGAATGACTTATTTCTTGTTTTTCATCAAAGAATTATTTATTTCTTTCATTTATCTATCATACTATTTGTCTATATTTTGATAGGTGAAAAGAAACATACAAAATGTAATACTCCCTCTGTCCAACTGTCTAAGAATAAGAGATCTACTTTCTATTTTGGTACTCCTTCCGTCTCAAACTTGTCGCTACTTATTTTCGTTTTTGGCGTCCAATACGTATTGCTACTTATACAAAATATTCAATTATCTCTCTCCTACCCATTCACAACAACTATCCACTAACCTATTTTCGCTCTCTTACCTACTCACAATACTTACTTCTCAAACAATTTGGTTAATAGCAAATAAGGAGGCGAGATTTTGAGGGTATAAATTTCATCGGTCAGTGTGCACTGTTCTCTCAAGTAAGCTTTGTTTGCTTGTGCGTGTGAATTTGGTATTCCACTTTTTCATAGCAAAGTCTGATGGCCAAGGAAAAATTGTACTCTAGTTTAAATTTCAAAATGAAAGTCAGCCTTTTCAGTCATTGGAATTCTGTAAAATTTCTTGTATTTGAGTGAAATTACAATTATGTCCAAATTTCTATATAGAAGCCAAGTTTGCGCAGGATGTGGCTGTTTCTATTTCTAGTATGCATTGTTGTTATTATATATAGAGAGACACCAAAGAAAACACATCAAACAACTCGGAGTGCTTATCACCAAATGGGAGATGATAATATGTTTTAACCAAAAAAACTGCTTAATGCTAACCCTTTTAGCATGGATGACGACATGAAGTACAAGTTCCTGTTCTTATATTAGACTTTCAGAAGTAAATTCTACTCTAGTTATCATTAGCTTAAGCATTCTACATAGATTTGAATCTAACCTAATCAGACTAATGAGAAGTCACGGGTTTCCTTTAAGCCATATCATGACTCTGGATGATCCTAGACGAAGTAACATTTTGCAAATAGGAAACTTCCTCATTAAGATAATCAAGAGCCGTAGAGCATCATATACTCAAAAGAAAGATGGTACCTTTCTGCCCAACAAGGCTCTCAGCGACTGGGCTTCCTCGCGTAATGAAAGAGCTTCACAAGCTGTTTCCTTCCACCGATTCAACTGCGACTCCATCAACTCCATTTCTTTAGACAAAGCCAATGCCATGACCTGAAACTCTCCCTTAATGTCTTTTCGACCTAAAAACAATATCACCCTTCAGAAAACGACATAATAACTTACACCGTCTAACGCCAATAAATCAACAGATAAACCAACTCAACCTGAATCTTGCATGGCTTCCTCCATCTTAATTTCCAACTCATTCTTCTCGGTAACGTGCTTCTCCAACTGATGTTCTAGGTCCTCAATCTTTGAATCAGCATTGTTCATGGCATTCCTCACAGCATCAACAGACTCGGCTTTGGCATTCAGTTCCTTCTCCCTTCGCAAGGTGAAAGGCCTGTCAGCCTAGAATTAAACTTTTAAGAAAGACCTAAGAATGAAGCAGCTTCTTAACCTATTACATGTAAAAAAATAAATCAGATGTACCTGCAAAGAATCAGCCAGAACCCTGAATCGCTCCACTTCAGCATTCCAGTGTTGGAGTTGATCATTCAGTAGAGAGTAAGGACGGGATGAGTATACATATTTGTCATCCTTCAGTTCATTCTACAAAAAGGCATCATCATGAATAAGATTTAAGAACGAAATACAACAAAAATGTCCTGAGCTTTGCCTTTAAAATATTACATTAATGACTCAAAAGACTGTGACTATTACCTGAAGATCATGCAATTGTTTCGCCAATATCATATCATCCTCTTGTGCATCTTGAAGCTCAGAAAGTCGGTCAGAAGCCAGTATCTAAGTAATAATTTGGGTATTAAATTTATGTGTGTAGGTGGAGAACAAGAGGGAGGGAGGGAGAGAGAGAGAGAGAGAGAGGGAGACGACAAAAAGATACCTTTGCTTCCTCAAGGGAATCCTTCAAATCACGCATACCCATAGTTCTATCAACAGGCTTTTCAGGTGACAACCTTCCATTCACAGCACATGAAACTGGAGTTGGAACGCTAGATGCTCCATCCTTCTGCATTTTCAGATTGACAAGTTTCCTTCTACTTTCCTCAAGTTCTGCCATGGTTTCCTCCAAATCGCCTTTCATGTATAGACATACAGGAAAACATAATCAAACATAGAATCCTAAATGTTGAAATTATTAGTCTAAGCATGTTACATTCAAGTGAGTATGTTAAAGAAGATATCCTCAAACCTGCAAGACGTTTTATTTCAGATTGATCCACTGAATGGTTACGAATATAACACTGCATTTCATCAGCATACTCCTTGTGCTTCATATGGAGAGCCTCAATAACCACTTGCAGACGTTTAGCCTCCTCTCTCATCATATCGTCAATCCTATGCAATTGGATGACAGCATCTGAAAGCTCCAAGATGTGGTATAAAGAACTATCAATATGTGCTGATGACAGTAATATTAGAATAATATTAACTTAGGGGGAAATAATAAGTAAAAGAACTGGATTTCTCAAACAGGTCTCTCCTGACCTTCTGCAGAGGTCTTTCCATGCAAATCCTGGCTTATTCTCTCAGTTTTAGCTCTCTGCTCTTCAATGGTGTTCTCCAGAACTTTAAACAATTCTAGAGTAGATGAATGGCGCGAAGCAAGAGCCTCTTTTATGGATACAAGCTTCCCCTCACTCCCATTGCTTTCTATAAAATCTGATTCCAAGAGTCTGCAAAGAAATATCTCTTCCGCCGCACATGATGGAACTGAACCTAGGAAGTAAAGCCAATGTGTTTAGCACTTTTGAAGAACTTATACTTGCATTAATATTATCATATCGAAGCATAATATTCAACTAGAATGTGTTGCAAACTACCTCGAGAACGATCTACATGATGCAAGGTTTCTAACAAACTCTGTCCTGCCCCAGCTCGTAGTCCAAGGAGGATTAAATCATCAACCAGCTATAAAAGATGTTGAAAAAGATTAGATAATCTTAAGGCAAAATTGCATCAAAAATCACCCAACTTTATGGCAATTGTGGTTTTCATGCCTAAACTATTTTTCGTTCCACTTTTTACACTAAACTATTTTTTCGTTGCACCGGAGGTCACTCCCCCTAACGCTGTTTATTTTTTACCGTTAAATTGGCCATGTGACTTGCACGTGCCTCTTTTTGAGGGGCACAAATGGTAATTCGCAGATGTGTAAATTAAAAAGGGGTTAATATTGTAAAACATTGAACTTCAGACCCTATAAGTTATTTTTCATTATAAAATGGAATAAAAGATAAAATTATAATTTGCAAATAACCCCCACCCCTCCCCAAGCGTTCCTTCCATTCTTCCGTTCCTGTTCCCTTTCCCCTTCATCTTCCTTCCTACCCTAACTCCGCCCAACCCCCACCCTTTCTGCCTTCATCTCCGCCCCAACCAACCGTCGGCCCCCACCCTCCCACACCATCCCTTCCTTCTAGGTCACCTTCCCTCCCTCTATCCTGAACGACCAGGCCATCACTCACTCCCCAGCTGCCTCCTCCCCTCTCCCTTCTACTTCTTGTCCATCAACATCGTCAGAAATTCCCCACGAATTGCAAATAACCCCCCTCACCCCACCCTGCCACACTCCCCTACTCTGCCCTAGCCCCTGCCGCCGCTCCCCTTCCGCATCATCTCTTATCCGGCTGATGACGTCAGTAATCGTGCCCAGTAAAAGTTGGCGTTTAAATTTAGATCTGCAAAAGGGTCTCAGCCATTTCGATCTCCATGGAAAAATTTGCCGACTTGGTTGCCGTAATTGGCTTTTCCGCAGCAGAAAACACTTTCTTCTGGTGTTAGCCCAAAAGAGTTTGGGGAAAAGAGCGGGGAAAATTCAAAATCGATTTCCCAGGAGTGGTCTTGACTGGGAAAGGATGATGATTGATATTGCACCTGAATAGGTTTCCGATTGAAGAGCAACAACATATATAGAAGAAAGCAACGGTTGAGGAAGAACGATTAATGGGAGGCTGAGAAAATTGTCAATTGGGCAAAGCAAGGAAGAGTCTTTCTGGGCTTGAAGATGATAAACCAAGTGATCATGAACATATTCAGGAGTGGTCTTGACTGGAAATTATTCTGCTTCATGAATCCCATTGATTTTGGTTTTGTTAAATCTGGATCTAGTGCATATTTGATTTTAAATTGTTGTTGACAAAGAATTGTGATGGGAGTGTTTAAGAAATGAATGGTGGAGGTGGTAATGGTGGTGAGTATGCATTCAGGTTGTGATGGAGGCAAGTGATGTTGGCGGCAGTGGTGGTGTGGTGGCGATAATGGTGATAGGTGGTGGTGGGGGTGGTGTAAAGGTTTGGGGAAGATGAATGGATTAACATAAAAAAAAAAAAAAAAAAAATCATGATACTAAATAATTAAATAATTTATAGATTAATGACTAGATTGTAAAATATTTATAAGTTTGTGACTAAAATGAATATTTACCATCTTGTAAACTTGTTCTTCCATTTTTACCCCTTAAAAGTGGCATGTGCAAGTCACATGGCCAATTTAGCGGTAAAACATAAACGGTGTTAGGGGGAGTGACCACCGGTGCAACGAAAAATTAGTTTGGTGCAAAAAGTGGAACGAAAAATAGTTTAGGTATGAAAACCACAATTGCCATAAAGTTGGGTGGTTTTTGATGCAATTTTGCCTCACAAAAATAATAAAACAAGTGGATGCACATGTGTGTTGTTTGAATTTATACACACGCACATACATGTACATATGCATGTTGTATACTCCCTTCGTCCTATATATGGTAGACTATTTACCTGAAAGGTTGTCCCACCCACTAAAAATTACACTATCTCAAAATGGAAACTTTAAAATACTTCTTTATTTAATGGGACCCTCTTGCATACTCACAACAACTATCTACTTACTATTCCCTACCCACCTTCTCTCTCCTGCATTTTCCATACAGCACTTTAGGGACGTTTGTTTTTTAAGTGTTAAGTCCTTCAATCTGAATTCCATCTGAAATTGGCTGAAATCATAAGCGTCTGGAAGCTGATTTCTGAATTATTCAAGCTGTTTGATTACTCCTTTGAATTCACATCTGAAGTTAGGATTACGATATTGAATGGAGTTGAGAGATGACAGTAATCATTGTTGATTTAGTGTTTTGGTTGGGTATCCTTAGAATTACGAATTTAACGAACGGATATATGAAAAAGTTTTAAATTCATTTTCAACCACCGTACATTATCCGGACGTTCACTTCAACCACTATACTTATTTTTTAGCACGAACACCACAAAAGTTTTGGAAAACTATCTTTTCATCGACAAAACGTGTCTAATTAGCGCCTAACCTGTGTCCTTATCCGCAACTTTGTGGCAAAAATGATAGTTTTCCAAAACTTTTGCGGTTTTCGTGCTAATAAAAATGTAAAATGGTTGAAGTGAAAGTCGAGGTAAAGTGCAGTGGTTGAAAATGAATTTAAACCTACCAAAAAAGATCAATTCATAGGCAAATAAGTCTCATTTTTTCATATGAAAATTAAGAGGACTTTGAGTGGTATCCAATCTGATGGAGGATAAAACAAACAGACGATATATTTATATGTCTGAACGAATCAAACACGGACCTAATTAAGAGCTGAAGCCTGAAACTAAAAACAAACGAGCCCTTTCACCACGTACACATTTTCATAGTCCCTGTGTCCAAAACAAAAGGGTAACCTATAGAGGGACGGAGGGAGTATAGAGGATTAACCTGATTCCATAGGCTGTTCACAGTAATCAATATGTCATCATAAGAAGCTTGCTTGTCTCTTAATTCTTTAAGCTTATCTTCGAGATCATGCAACTCATGCTTCTGCACATCTAATTGTTGAACTAGTTTCTGATTCTGGTACTGAAGAACTGCAGCATCAACCTACAATCGCGAGATATGTTAAAGCTGGCAATCATTAGCAAACAATGAACAAGTCAAGGTAAAAATAAATGCAGCTTTCAAGAGTACAGCTCATAAAATAAACAAAAGTTGACAAATGAGAGAAACAGAAGCATGACACAAGGAGCCCACCAGATACTCTCTCTCATTACCTTCATTGACTATCAAATTATTCCAATATTCAAGATTATGGTTATGACACAGCTGCTTCATGTTTTACCCAAATAAGAAGTCCAAAGGAAGAGACTGGCGATATAACTGCCTCAACCAATCTGGACAAGAGCGTTATCACATGCACCTTGCTAAGGGAAGGGAGAGCCTCCATCGAAAAAGCAAGGCTTCCATAAAACGTTTTGTGCCTTGGCCTAATTACTGTGAGCAGTTTCATCCTTTATACATAGTTAAAAAGAAATATGGCATTATTGTAAGGACATGTAAAGGAACTTCTAAAGTTCAGGCCATGATTTAGCACAACTGGTAGGTGCAGTATTTCCAAATAAGAGTTCTATGCATTAGGTTAATTACTGTGAGCAGTTTCATTCAATATTCTAGTCAACTCCCTGTTCCAAAAGTAGTCTGCGAAAGGCACCATCACAAGCTACCCATAGTTATCAAAAGCCCACCTAGGCGCGCGCCTAGGTGCGCTCCGGGCACACCTTTTGCGCCTTGGGCCTTTAATAACTATGGGACGCACCATAGTTATCAAAAGCACGCCTAGGCTCTGGGCACACCTTTTGCGCCTTGGTGCGCCTTGGGCCTTTAATAACTATGAAGCTACCTCAAGTACCCATATAACATAGGGGAAATGACAATTTAGGGTCCAAAGTGTACCGGGGGTGTGCTAATCGGGGTCTAATGTTTCAATTTTGTCAATTTAGGGTTCAAAGTTAGCAACGTTAGTCAGTTAGGGGTTTTCCAATGGAATTGTAGGGGGGCAAAGTCAATTTGGAATCAAAAGTTTAGGGGGTATTTGTCAATAAAGGATCCAAACTTTAGGTGGTATGTGTCAATCAGGGTCCAACTTAACGGATTTTTCTGATAGTTCCGTCAAAAAACCCCTAACTAAAACCCCTAACTGACTAACGTTGTTAACTTTGAACCCTAAATCATAGTTATAAATACCGTTTCGGTCGGCGCACCGGTTTTGTTACTAGAACGGAACGTACCGGTTCCGGAATGCACCGGCGCACCATTCCGGATTTACCGCACTTTTTCAGTACTCCCTCCGTCCCACCACAAGTGAGACTACGAGTCAATTAGTGGTCAACTCAATTAAACTTTGACTAATAATTTAAATAAAAATAATTGTTCCGATTAAAATTTTAAAAATTGATATTGAAAGTATTATAAATGGTGATACAATAATAATTGTTAAATTTTCATTAGGATTATTACATTATATTTAAATTATTAGTCAAAGTTTAATCAAGTTGACGACTAATTGACTCATAGTCTCACTTGTGGTGGGACGGAGGGAGTATATTTCATAATAGATACATATCAAAAATATACCAACTAAAACCTTATTACAACCTCCTATTTTTTTCGACAAAAATTGTTATAACATTGTTTTTGAAGAATAATCATCAACGTAATTAAAAAATATTTTTTTTAAAAATGGGTTAAAATATCACTTTTTCATAGTTATAAATATACATCTTGATGATGTTTAGTTTAGATTAATTAATTTTTTAAATAAAAATATAGTTTCTTTAATTAACCATCAAATTTATATCTTTTTGATTCACACATTTCATTTAAAATAGGTTTAAAATGTCAGTTTTCCGTTCCGAGCGAAACACGCTCATCTCGGCCGGTTCCGACCGGAACGAGCCGGTACAGGCCGGAATTTAAAACGGAACGGAATTTAGCTTGTACCGCACCAACTTTTGATCGGAACGGTGCGTTCCGACCGGAATAAACCGGAACGGAATTAAATTTATAACTATGCCCTAAATTGACAAAATTGGAACATCAGACCCCGATTAACACACCTCCTAAACTTTAGACCCTAAATTGTCATTTACCATAACTAGTATTGTTGCCATACTTACAAATCATGTCAAGATACTTCCATCTGACCACCATGGCACGATGCAAAATTCAAGAGTACAGCTCATAAAATAAACCAAAGTTGACAAATGAGGGAAACAGAAGCATGACAAAAGGAGCCCACCTGATGCACCCTGATTTCCTTCATTGACTATCAAAGTATTCCAAAATTCAAGATTAGGTTATGACACATATGCTTTTTGTTTTGCCCAAATAAGAAGTCCAAAGGAAGAGACTGGCGATATCACTGGCCACAGCCAACTGGACTAGGGCGTTATGACATGCACCTTGCTATGAGAAGAAAGAGCCTCCATCGAAAAAGGCTTCTAAATAAGAGTTCTATGCCTTGGCCTAATTACTGTGAGCGGCATCATCCTTTATTCATAGTTAAAGAGAGATATGATATTATTGTGAAGATGTGTTAAGGAAACTTCTAAAGTTCAGGCCATGATTTAGCACAGCTGATCGGCAGAGTAGTTGCAAATAAGAGTTCAATATTTCTAGTCATCTCCCTGTTCCGAAAGTAGTCTGCGCCATCACAAGCCACCTCAAGTACCCGTATAACATAACTAGTATTGTTGCCGTACGTACTGATCATGTCAAGATATTGCCATCTGACCACCATGGCATTATCTTATATAGTAACTTAGGAAGTGAAATGAGGGGGGTGTTGTTCACCCCGTAAATAGATTGCTAAGAAAAAGTGACAGTTAGGGTTTTAAGCTCCAAAATTGATCGAGAGAAGCAAATGGATTAAGGAGGGTACGCCGTATTATGGAGAACGCTGATTCAGATGAGCCAGAGAAGAAGCGGCCTCACCATTTGAACTCACTCTCCCCAGCAATGGCTCGCCATTCCAACTCTTCTCCCGATAATCGCAACGTTAGCTCATTTTTCATCTTTTAATTTCTGCCTTTTGATTTCACATTCCCATCCATTTTAATTGTTACAATTCTGGAACGAAATTTATGTTCCTCTATCCTCAATTGGGGTTTCAGTTGGTTCTAAATCGCAATTCCTTTTGCCTGAAACTATATATTTTCATTAATCTGGAATTCAGTTAGTTTTGCAATTAGGTTTCAGTTGGTTCTAAATAGCACTTCCCTCCGCTTACAACTGTATATTTCCATTTATTTGGAATGTATGTAATCACGTGTATAAGTTAGGGTTTTGTTGAAATTGTTTAATTTTGATGTATGCTCAAACCGTTGGGGCTAAGTAGATACTACTATTTATTTTTTATCTAGAAGTAAGAAGGAGATTCTGAGATTCTTATACAAGGTTCGTTTATCTATTGATTGTAATGCTCGTATTCCACTTTCTCAACCATTGAATTATAAGATGAACTCGCCTTACCGTAGCATTGGGCAAAACAAAAGGTGATCAATTTCATTTTATAACGCGGATCCAAGACATTTGCTACAATTAGCACAAAATTCATACGACTGAAATCAACCCAATACTTTTCAAACTTGGTTGTCATATTTTTCGCCATACCACGCAATAAAATATCTTCCTCCATAGATCCTCTATTATTACTCCATGACCACAAATTAGATCTTACGGACATAAGTTCAACAAAGAATAGATTGGTGGTCACATAATTAGTACCGGAAAACTTTTTAGTAGTAAGGTAAAAAAAATCTTCAAAAATCAAATAAAACACCTTACTGTCTGCCATTGTTCCGTGCTAGGTGGCCCATTGCGATTATCAAAGTAATCCCCAAACTTCCCCTCATCTTTTAATCTATCAAAAGCCCGCTCAAATTTTTCGGAAGCCTCCAACATCAAATAAGTGGATTCCACCTTGTTTCAACATCAAGGCAAAGAAGGCTCTTACTTGGAATTTTTTCAGCTTCAACACTAGCTTTGAAATATTTTGTCCTAGCGGGAGAAGATCTCACAAACCTTACTACATTTCTAACCGCTGAAATTGATTCATCTTGATCAGTTAAACCCTCTTTCACAATAAGATTTAAATGTGTGCACTACACCTAACATGCATAAACTCATTGTCCAAGATGCACCCTTTCCAGCCTTTTGTTTTTCTTGACAAGTATTTAAGTGCAACATCATTGGAACTCGCATTATCAACCGTTACAGTGAAAATCTTATCAATTCCCCAATCTAGCAAACATGCCTCGACTGTCTTTTTTATGGTATCCCCTTTATGATTAGCAATTAGACACATGCTCAAAATCTTTTTCTTCAAATTCCAATCATCATCAATCCCATAGTTGTGAAAGGCGTCCGCCCGCCTCGCCATATTGGCGCCTTAGAGGGTTGGCCGCCTTTCGCCTTTGTGATATTAGGCGGTCGGTCGATGGCCTTATTCGACAAAGTCGTATGATGTTTGAATAGAAGCGAAAGCGAGAGATGTGGTAGGCGCAAATTGGGTTTGTCGAGTGTTTTTTTTTAAAGGAAACCTCGTCAACTTAGGTAAGTGAGGTGCCCCTTTGTAAAATCTAGCCCTACTTTCCAAACGATAAGAAGCGAGAAGTCGATAATACTTACCGCAATCTGCGCAACTATGACAAGAACCCTCCAACGACGACGACACTCTTCAACGAACTCGACTACTCAAACTCTGCGTCGATTTCATATTTTTCTGTATTTCCTTCTTTATTCCCTGTTCTTTCCTTTAATTTATAATTGCTCTCTTTTTTCTACTTAATTCCAGTTTTTCAGTCGTTTTCTATTTTGCTCCCTCCCCTTGTTGATTTTTTTTCTTCTTTAATCTAAGATTCCAAGCATATTTTTTAATTTTGTTTTCTTTTAAACATCAGTATCCTATAATTCTCACTTCTGAGGTCGAAATTATGTTAGGATACCATAATAAGTAGAAATGTAATATTTTCTAATATTTAATAAATTTTTGTTTTAATTTTCCGCATTGCTCGCCTTTTTGCCGCCTTTCGCCCGCCTCGCCTTTCGCCCTTTTCCAGGTACGTATCGCCCGCCTCCCGCCTTTCGCCTTTAACAACTATGGTCAATCCAATGAGCAGTGAGACATATAGTTCAAATTTTGAATTGAGGACCAAGTGTCTGTAGTAAGACTCACACGTTAAGACTTGAGGAGTTTCTTTAACTTGTGTTTTTCCTCAACATAAATACTCATTACATCTCTTGCCACACTAGTACGAGATGGTAAAGTAAACCTTGGATTTAAAGCACCAATAAAACGTTTAAAACCCTCTTTCTCAACCGTCCTAAAGGGCATTTCATCAATCATATTCATGATGCAAGCTCTTTCCTAAGGTCTGCAAGACTATAGTGGACTGCCTTAAGTGTAGCACTTGTACCCTCATCACTTCCCTCTTTCTTTATAGGCTGAAATTGAAGTGTTTTTTGTTTCTTATCTTCTTGAAGGTGCTCTTTATAAGGATACATCGTACATCCATTTGCTTTTGTGAGGTGTTTCCATAAACTAGAAGTGCCATTGGAATTTGAGTCTGCGGCATATTCACTAAAACAATAGTTACACTTTGCAAATGTTTGAAGAACCCCTTCTTTATTAACCTTTTCAAAACTTTCAAAATGATCCCAAACTTCAGATTTTTTTCCTTTTTCCTTTCTTTGCTGGAGTTCTCTTTTTCTTTTCAGGACGAATGAGGTATAGAATTGGAAGTTCAAAAGATAGTGAATAAGGTAGATTCTGCAGAATATGGTAAAAAGATAGAGACTTGTGTTCAATCGGAATATGAAAGGCAAGGTAGGGTGAAGCCTAAATAAGTATTCAGGCCCCCATGAAGATGGAAAGGATATCGATAGAACAGGTAATTCAAGATAATACAGCTAAATTTCTGGCTTATGTTCGCCTAAATCTATTACCTTAGAAGTTGCTGCTTGTGCGGGTGGGGCCGTGGAATTGGGAGACAAAAGAGCATCAACAGTGTCAGTTGGTTCCATCTACAAATAAAATATGAACATAATGACTGATGAGTACCATATTAATACCAAATCTGAAACAAGTAATTACTAATAATCTAAGATCAGGAACAAACAGAGATTCGAGATAAGTAAACCAATTTGAGACAAGTAAATCAAAGTATCAAACTATAAACTCAGTACCTTTCTTCGATTTAGAGTGGATTCACTTTCGTGGTGAGGCTGGGATGTCCGGTGTCGAGCTCACGGCGGCGAAGGCGCTACAGATCGAGGGCTGAAGCCATGGTCGATCGAGTGGGCTGATTCTTTAAGAGAGAACGAAGACGGGGGGGGGGGGGGGGGGGGGGTGAGAGAGAGAGAGATATATTTGTGAGTGAAATTTAAGTGTGAAACGGCGCAAATGAAAGCGAGAGAGAGAGAGAGAGAGATCGGGTTAGCGGATTTTGTGAAATTGGGTTTCCTCAGTTGGTTCGTAATCCGTAGAGACATTGTAAATGAGGGAGGGCACAAAATAAGTTGAGTTGGTTTTGAGGGAAACTAGTTTCCCCCTAATGTTAAAAAAAGACCGGTTTTGATATAGGAGAAACCGGTTTATATATAAATCACGGTTCAGGAGTATATGGTAAAATATGCGATCTTTTCGGCTGAGTTTTCCCAGCTTCCGCCGTCTCTATCTCTCTCTCTCTCTCTCCGTCGCCATTGCAGACGAAATGAGCTTCAAAAAAACGATTAAAAAGGTATGAATCCTTAAGAGTTTGTTCATCAGTTATCGCATTTTTTCTGTTTAAAATTGATATTCAAATGAGCTAATTGATCTTATTGAAATTGATTTTCTCCTTATAGAAGATGAAGATGGATATGGAGATAGTAGATCACAGATGTTATTGGATCAGAGGAGAGTGAGATTGAAAAAGATAATGAATATCAATTGGAAGAGATGTATATCTTCATTTGGCTCAAAAACACCAAATTTACACTTAATTTGAATCATGTGGTCGTTTGCTGCTCAAATTGAAATATAGATGTTCAAACTGTTGAAATTGAAATATAATTGATTTGGTGTAACTTGTTGTTTTAGTATAATAACTTGGTGTTTTGGTGTTGTGACTTGAAGTTTTAGTATAGTAACTTGTATTGTTTTAGTATTGTAACTTGGTGTTTTAGTATTTTAACTTTATGTTTTAGTACAATAACTTGGTATTTTATTAGTGCAGTCTGAGAATAATCAAGTTATGCTGTATCAGATCTATACTTGATATTTTAGTAGTGTAACTTGGTGTTTTAACATACAAACTTGATATTATAATAACCATGCAATTTCTATTGAAATAAGCATTTTGAACATCAACTGATAATATAACTTGGTGTTTTAGTATAGTAACTTTATGTTTTAGTACAGTAACTTGGTGTTTTATTTGTGCAGCCTGGTGGTTAATCAAGTTTTGTTGTATCAGATTTACACTTGGTGTTTTAGTAGTGTAACTTCGTGTTTTAACAGACAAACTTGGTATTATAATAACCATACAATTTCTTTTGAAACAAGCACTTTGAACATGAGCTTATAATACAACTTAATATACATGTTTAAAAAACAACAAGTTAATAACTTAAAATAATAAGTTTGGACTTAAAAAATAATAAGTTTGTATTTCAAAACAAAACGTTACAATTTCACTGATTAACACACTTTTTAGACCTAGTTTGTCTAACATATATGTTGCAGTCGAACTACCAGCTTTCTTCCTCTTCTTTTTCTCGTTGTCTTTGCTCCCAACAATCTTGTCAATGTGATCATGTTTGATTCCCGGAAAGCCTTCAACTTCATTCAACAAAGACTCCTTTTGCTTGTTCAAATCACTGAGTACCAAATACCAAACTCAAAATGCCTAATCAAGCATCACAAAAACTGAACAAAAAAGGCTTGAAATCAACACAATAATCGAACAAAATAGAGTGAGAATCAAGCGAAAAATCTTGAAATCAATACATACCTCCATCACACCCTGGCTTCACTACGCTTTTCCTCGTTATTTTGTTTTAAATCAAACGGTAGTTTGCGTCAAATAGAGTGAAATTAACGAACGACGCAATGAGAATCAAACAAATTTTACTTCAAAATGTAAAAACGAACAAAAGATTAGAAGGTTAAAGGTAGCCTTCATCGGTTTTAGAGAGAGAGAACGGTGCTGTGTGTTTTTGAGAGAGTGAAGGTTTGCGATTAGGTTTACCAATTTAGTAAACCGGGTCAAAACGTGGGTTTCAATACCGGTCTGCTATGCCGCTATGTGTGTGTCGGTTTCCCCTTACCAAAACCGGTCTTTTTTTAACATTAGGGGGAAACTAGTTTCCCCCAAAATTTTGTGAAATAAGTTTACAAAATCTTGCTCACAATATGAGATGGTGATATTTAATTGGTGAGAAAATTTTGGGGGAAACTAGTTTCTCAAGTTATAAAAAGTCTTGTTTTTATAGGGGTTAGGGTTTGGGGTTTAGGGTTTAAAGTTGAGGGTTAAAAAGTAAACTTTTTATAACTTATGAAGGAACTAGTTTCCCCCAAAACCAACTCTTAATTGGTTGCATCGATAATCGACCCGCCACACTCTAATTAAAAACACCAATAATATTATTACATTTAGGAATTTGTGAGCAAAGTTTTTGTGAGTTTTTTGTGCCCCTAGTATTATTCATTGTAAATTGTAATAAAAAATTATAGATACTGTACTAAATAATAATATATCTAAAATATTTATATATGTTATGATTGGTCCGATCCGGTCCAGAACCGTAATTTTTTTTTATCAAAATCAGAACCGAACCAATTAATCAGTTTTATAGAAATTTGGAACCAAAACCAGACCAACACTATTAAACCGGTCCCCTTTTTATTGGTCCGGTCCGATTCTATTTTTTTCTGCACAACCCTAGTTATAGGTGTATTAAATAGTTTTACAGGTGAACAACGACATCCATACTCCATACATACTTACTATCTCATAGCGTAAAATTGTTTTTAAGTATTTCATTAATAAATCACATTACTTAAGTTAAAATAGAAATTTTATAAAAAAAAAAATTAATTATTCCACAAAAATCATTTGTAATATTCACACAACAACAATTATTCATTACTATTTTATTTTCATTTTTTCTTTTCTACGTCATTTTTTGTACCCTTTCCATGTGTGTCTAATTTTATACCCTTTATTGTAGGACGGAGGGAGTATACTATTGTGCTTATTTTTTCAATCAATTAAAATAGGCAAATGATAAATGCAATTCTTTTCGCCAGTTAAGGGTTTTTGACAATTTGTGTCAAAAAAAAAAAAGTAAATTGAGTACCATGCGCGTGAGACGTGAAAGACACAATGGATGGATTTGTAACTGATACTTATCTTTTAGGGGCTTTAATGAATATATTGAAACTTAAAGGGTGAAAAATATAAATTAATTTATTTTTGCAAAAATAAACAATCAAATTAAAAAAATTAATTAATTAATTAAATATGATATGATATATAAATAACTAAAAAAGAAAATAAATATTTGATTACATATATGTGTGGTAAAAATAATTAATATATAAGAACTTAAAATAAATATTTCCTTTTTGGAGCAAATATATTTCTTTTTTATGTAATACTTAAATGCTTATTTTGAAGAGAAAACATAATAATTTCATTACATAATGTAAATTATACATTAGTACTCTTATAATAATATATAATATTTATTTTTTTAAAATAATATACTCCCTCACTCCCATTTTAAACTTCAAAATTTTTCATTTTGGGTGTCCTATTTTAAACTTCAAAACCTAAAAAATAAAGTTTTCTATAGGTCCTACATGTCATACTCACAACAGTTACACACTAACTATTTCTTACCCCACTTTTTTTCTCCTACTAAATCATCTACACTCACAACATATCACCTTTTTTTTAATTTTTGAACCCAAAATTTTTTTGAAGTTTAAATTGGGACAGTGAGAGTATACCATTAAAAAATAAATAATTATATTATTAATTTTTTATTAACAATATATAAAAAATTATTAGAGGAAAATTCTTTTTGAAATAATAAACTATTATCTTAATTTATTTCTATAGTATTAAAATTTTATTGTTTTATGTTGGCTAAATAGTATAAATAAAGAAGAAAAATTTACAACAACAAAAAAAAAGGGAATCTCACCTATGATCCATCTCCAAATTCATCAATCCACCCAACTCCACGTTTCCATTCTCTCTTCATCTTCAACTAGTGAACCACCCGTGCGATGCGCGGGCCAATATTTTGTTGAATTACTGAAGACGCAAATGATGATTATTTCGTTAGATGACATGTTTGTGTTGAATAGAGTATCCACTTCCAATACCATAAGTGGGCATAAGAAAACTAATAGGGATGTAGTTTACACTGGAACACTGACAATGGTACCTTAATATTCCAATAGTACAAAAGAAATTGAGTCCAATAGAACATCGTAAATGATAAAGCTCAAAATACATGAACAAAAATTAAGATTACATCACCCAAACACCAAGTAGGTTGACGATAAGCACTGAACCAAAATAAATACATGCAGTAAGCAAAGATCTTCTTCCATATTCAAAGCAGATGGCAAAGACAGAGTGGTAATTGGTGTAACATGTTTCCATTCTATCCTGGTACTAAAATCATAAAAAATTGAAAAATAAAAATGAGCATCATTCACATCATCACTTCAAAACAGCACACCTAGGAATCCATAAATACTACTCCCTCCGTTTCGTTTTAACTGTCGTTTTAGCTAAATTTCCACATATCAAGGATGCATTAAAAATGTATCATATTTCCAGAAACACCCTTTATCTCACTTATTAAATGCAGAAATAAAGAGGGGAAGTTTGACAAAAAAAAAAATGAGGGGAAGCAGGAGAGAGAAGCAAGCACAACTTTTCAATATCTCAGCTCTAGGCCACAACACCCACGCCCATTTCCCCTTTTCTCCTCCACCTTCCAAATCTGCTCCAAATTCGTACTTTCAAAATCGGCTCTAAATTAGCACCTTCCAACCCAAAATTTACAGCCATCGTTTCCATTTCACCTTCTAAATCTACAACCATGCCATATAAAACCGTCAAGAATCTCCAGTCGGGTTGAAATGATGTCCTCCAAGTCCACCATATCGGGTTTGATGATCTGCAGGGGATGCGATGGATCTGATCAAGAACTCTTAAGTGTTTATTTGGTTGATAAAATTGTTTTAGAAATTGATACGGTGAGTTTTGCAGAGAAATGAAGGGATGGTTGAGGAAGAGAAAAGGGGTTCTGCAGAATTTGGGGAAGGAGATGAGAGAGAAAAGGTAGATGACATTAATGAGTGAAGGGTAATAGTGTCCATTTAAGCTTTGTATTGGGAAAACTTCTCAGTCCTAAAACGACTGTTAATGTGAAACAGAGGGAGTATGTTTACCTGCAAATTTACAAAAAAAAGAAAAAAAAAAAAAAAAAAATATTAGATATGTACTAACCTCCAAATTTGCATAAGCGATACCCCAGTACCATTCTTTTTTAAAGTTGATGAGAAACTACAATTAAGACAATAAAGAAATAAGTTATACAACGGCACTAACCTTTGGTAGAAATCTGCAACTTCCTTTACAGTGGCTAAAGAATTCAATCACAAATCCATCTCTTAAAACCTTCTACTCTTTATCTTTTTCTAACTATCTTTTGCCCATACCTGATAGGAGAAGCAAAAATCTGCTCCCTAGCCATGGAAGAATCTTCATGTAATGTCCATATTCATCGCAACCAAAAACTCCCTTTCATCCCTGCTTCACAAACACCCATAAAAAAACAGATATCAGATTTAGAAAATGAAACTAAGATTTCAGATTCAAAATAATTGTAAACATGAAAAATAGGGAATTTGTAGGCAATTACACAAATCTGAACAGCTATAAGGGTGGACAGTAGAAGATTGTTCGACATACCCAATTACAATCTAACAATCTAAACATATAAATAGATCAAAACATAGAATAACCTACCTGTCCGCCATGAGGCTAGGTCTTGAGGCGAGGAGAAATTGCCTGTGTGTGTAAAATGGAAATCACCGCATGAGCACGAGATAACTTGATCTTGGAATAAGAAGCTTCATAGCATAGTGCAGAGCTTGTGGAGAGAGATAGGAAAGGAATGGATTAAAATTGGTAGGAAAATACCTTTCCGTTAACACCCATTGCATTTGTGTCTTCTTCGTGTTCAGCCGGGGGTGCTTTCAAAACCATAAACAAACGTTTAACACCGTTTTTGCTTCCTGCTTTCCTGTTAAATTGAATCGACTCCTATGGTGTGTGGTCCATCATTATTTAATCATGCAATAATAAGGGGAAAATAGTTTTATTTTGTGAAAGCACAAACAAATCACATTATACTGTACGTACTTCACCTCCCTTACCTACTTCCTCATGTGAAGATGTCAGTCCTAAAGTTAATGTAGACCTGAAGATAATGTAGGGATGCCTATTCTTGTTCCGTTCGAATTCTATTCTTCTACTTCTTCAACTTTGAAACATCCAATCAGTGGGGAAATCACAATCTAAAAGATACGCCCCCTGTCCCTAAATGAGTGTCCATTTTCAGGAAGTATTTGTCCCAAAATTAGTGTCCTTTTTTATCATAACTTCATCCCTAAATGTTTTTTTTCCAAATTTTTTTCACCGGTCTCTTTATACCTTTAAAAACTTGAATTTTGTCACCAAAATACACCAGAAGTTATGTCCCTTACAATGAAATTTGGACATTCAGTTAGGGACAGAGGTAGTAGAATTCTTTTCAAGAAAAACAAATTACTCACTTCCTAAGGCTTCAATAGCTGCTAAGAGAGGCCTCTTAAGACAAATTTATACCGCAAAATTGTTATCCATTGCATAGTTTAACAGTGAACACCACTGTTAATGTTCTTTTCCTTGTTTCCCTCTTAAACCCGTATTCTTTTATCATTCCGTAGGTATATTAATTGTCTTATGCATATTATGAAAACACAAACCTTATAATTATTGCCTGAGCCATCAATCTAGCAAAGCCACCTTCTGAGAATAATCAATCTATAAAAGAATTTTTAAAAGGCACTTTCAATGGCTGTGGCCAGCACATTTGAATAACAGCTATGGCCATTCCTCTTGCTCCTGTTTCGTCGGTACCTTCACTTCAAAAATTCCAGTTCACAATCAGATTTCACTCGTAATTGTAACCATCAAATGTTAATTCCACACCCTCAAAGCTATCTAAAATTTGAAATTCAATCCAAAACAGTTCATAGGGTGAGAAAGAGATGATTTCTAGAATATAGTTTCTCAGCACAAATTATGAAAACAGTTCTTTCTTTTGGCACAATAATTCCCATAAACAACTTCAAGAGGTAATAATTTTTTAAAATAACACACCACCACTCAAGACCTACACAAGCAAATAACCAAGACCATCATCACAACCAGCAAGCAATAACAAAACAAAAAAAAAATGTTTTACCTCAAACTCAAACTTAATTTATAAACCTAGAAGCACCAATAGATTTGAAGGAAGAATACATTCTTGATCCTTTAACTTCAACTTTATCTTCGCTTTTGGCCTACATAAATAAATAGAAATGAAAAAAATGTCAAAATATATGAAGTGAAAAAATAAATGACAACTAATTAGGAAATGAGTACATTAACAAACCATGTGAAGTAAAAATAACGACAATAAAACGCAACAGATTGGTAAAATAATATTTCATTCTGGATATGAGTTGAAATATGCGAAGCAAGAGAAGTGTTAAAGGCATACATTTGAAATTGTATCATACTTACATTGCATAGAAACAGAGAGAAGACATTCCAGCTGCCAGAGCATCTTCATCCCCAAACATCGACTTCAATATTCCACATCAGGTATCATTTTTCTTCTTCTCAACACCTATCTGCAAAGAAAACAACAGAATTTTAACTTATGTCACATAACAGATGAAAAGATTTTTTTTTTTTTTTAAAAAAAGAATAGCTCACGCCACTGAAAGAAAGAAAAAAAATCCAACAACGAAAACTAAAATAAGAACACAATTCAGACAAAACCCCACAAATAAAACATCAAAATTGAAAATGGATAGGTGAGAAAATAAAAAGCTCACCTGCATAAAGAAGGCCGAAATAACGTGTTTCCATGAGTGATTGAAAAAAGTACTACTGGAACATCCGTAACCGCCATGGTCGGTAGATCGTCGTATGCCGATGTGTGTTTGGTGTTTGAGAGGGAGAAGGAATATGAGGGGAAGAACTAAACAAAGGAGATTTTCAATACCAACAACAATTTCACAAAAACATCAGCTACATATTCCAAATTAGTCATTGATATGAGTTGAAATATGCGAAGCAAAAGAAGTGTGAAAGGCATACAATTATCATACTTACATTGCATAGAAATAGAGAGAAGACATAATTATATTGTACACACACCAAGTTTAAGCCTGCTTATTTGCATGATAGCATTCTTGTTAATTACTCGCACAAGTATTCGTAAACTAATATTGGGCAAAATACTTGATCCTCGCGAATGTTACCTTTCCTCTTCCATAATTTTAAGTGGGAAAAAAAAAACTGTCAAGAGATGCATGAGATTTGTCAATACTGTGCAAATGCTCGAAGAGTGTTCCATTAGGAGCATACTGAAAGACTATCATTCTTGTAAAGGGATCTGCCTCCAGACACTACCCCAGAAGGTTCAAAAAAAAAAATTATGGTTCACTTTTGATAATGTATCAATCTGAATTCAATGCAAATATCAAGCAAATGGACACTGGTATGACTGGATCAGAATAAATGAAAAAGCAAGAAAAATAAATTACCTTCTTTCTGATCTGGGCTTTAAAACTCTTTGACCATTCATTGGTAGACTTTGCTGCCACATTCAATTGAGCTTTTGGCTTCTTCGTTCTAACTACAATCTTCAAAAATACTGCAAATATGAACAATAGAAACATTAGTATTATGTAATTAAATATTTAAAGCATTTTTATTCCCATTTTATTGGGAAAAAAAGTTTCTTATTCATAAGTTGCAACAACCAGGGAAGAAAAAGGAAAAAAAAAAAGACAAATAAAATAACAAAACACATTCCATGCCATATACGCCTGCATTGTCTTCAGTTGGGCTTTAAAAAAAAACGCTCTCGCACAACAAATGTTCTACCAAAGTTCAAACGTAAATTAATACACAGAATATATAAAGAGAAATACAGTTTAACTTACGAATGCAAAACATTAAATACATTTATTAAGTGTAATTTTGTACTTAGTAAAATAAATTAGTTTTATAAAACAACTTGCTTTTAAAAAATGATGAGGAAATAATTTACCTGGATTTGTTGTTGATGTAAGAAAATGAGATTCAACACTATTTGATGGAAAACGATTAGTCAATATAACTCCCATTTGTTGAGAGTTACTACCCCTGAAATTAAATCTCCTTTTGTCTGGACATTAGTAATTATTTGGAAATCATTACCTTGTATCTGAGTACCTTCAAAAATTAAGACCAAAAACCATTTTTAGATTGAATAAGGGAATAAGTACATTAAGTTATGAAATTTAATGTATAGTTGGATTAATACATACTGTTAACCACACTTGTGGATGAGGCAGATGGATGAACTATATTTTCTTTATCCATAGAAATTGTTGACGAACTTGGGTATTCTTGTTATAATCTGCATATATGATAAAACAAAATTAAAAAAAATCATGATTACCTATTCAAATTACTGAAAAGTACATAGTGATAACCAAATAATGTACCATGATTTGGTAGTCATATGAAGATGCGATTCCTTACTGCTCGACGGAACTGGATTACTCATTAGAGCTCCTGTTTGTTGAGAGTTTGAACAAATTAAATTACGCCTCCTTCCTCTGCTTCTTGTCATGACATTATCTTTTTGAAAATCAAAACCTTGTACTTGAGTACCTAACAATAAAATCAAGGTGACCACATTAAATATTTAATATGAATAAGACAATAATTATTTAAAATATCATAATAAATTATAGGATAGAGTACAACTTACTGTCAAGCAAATTCGTGAATGAGACAGCCGTAGGGATTAAATTTTCTTTTTGAGTACAAACTGTTGATGAATTTTGGGAATTCTTCACATTGACTGCATGTAGTATGCAAATACATAATTAAAGTGTGATACTATCTCACAAAAGACTTTGTCATGAAAATAAGATAAAAAATTCAAGCTTACTATTATCTCCTACATTTGGATCTCTACCATTAGATATATGAAGGAAGTATGAATTTCCGTGTTTGTATCTCAATCCTTCAAATCAAAAAATGGAAAAGAAATTATGAAAGCACTAACATTCTTATAATTAACATATATACCATTTGTTATATTCTGAAACGGGTCACGAATTGGGTTTACGTTTTCTTTCGAAACATTTACTGTTGTCGAACGTACCGTCTCTAACAAAGAACCTGATTCAATACTCTCCTTACATATGTCTTCAAGCATAATGTTTCATAATTAGTTACAATATCTTCAAACAAAATTAAATTGGAAGATGGAAATACAAACTCAGATCTACACAATTGCAATCCGATGGTAGTGGGATGGAATATGTTGGATCTGAAACAAACTTTTGAGATATAGATAGTACATGTATACTCGCATTACATCTTTTGAGAAGCAGAAATTGGAAGACTGAATCTTAAAAATTTTGAAGAATGCACAGCACTACAATAATGAGATTATTTCTTCTTTGTCAATAATTATAATTCCACATGCATGGATAAAACTACTACAGAAAATTAAATATGTTATTCGGTAAATTGTTTTAAGTCAGAATCTTACCTTCACTCGTTCCTGCAGAACTTGATCTCTTCTTCCCAATCAAAGTTGAAAAAATAATTTTCATGATATATTGTTTCCTCTATACTTGCAAATTTCCTTGAAATGACAAAAATGACAAAAAAGTGCATCCATTGAGTAGAAAGTAGATTTATGCAGACTTCTTCATCGTCCCCACAAATCTCCTTTTAAAGAAGAAACTATAATACAGTAAAAAAAAAAAAAAACCTAAATCGCTAGCAACGATCACTTACCATTGCCGCCTAGCCGCAGCCGACCTCACTCCGACCGGCTAAACCCGGCCACCAGTTCCCTAGGATTCTTTCCAGAGCTTCCCCTCTTCAACCCATTAGATCTATATCTAGATCTAACTATCTCTCACCCTCCATTTTTGGCGGCGGCGATTTGCGCATGGTGATCAATCAGCTGTAAATGGTGGCGGTAAGACTTGAGATAGATATAGGAATCTGAAGATAAGTATGGTTTTGGATTACATACCTGGGTATTAGAAATTTTGCCGGAGACAACGGTTCGCCGGAGATGAAGCCTCGTCGGAGAAGATGTAGTAGGTGGATACTTCAGAAAAGGTGAGGGCCGGTGATAGAGACGGATATACGATCGCCGGAGACGATGGTCGTGAAATGGTAGGCGGATGATACGCGGAGAGAGAGAGAGATTATGCGGGTGGTTTAGAGAGAGAGATGAGGGAAAGTGAGAAGGGGGAGAATTCTAGACGGTTTTGATTGACATGATGCGAATTTCCCAGTCTACCCCTTGAAAGCTTGATGAAATTACCAAAATACCCTTGCGTTTTGGCGGGCTCCTTAGACTTGGTTGTTTTTATTATAATAGAGAATAGAGAATAGAGAATAGAGATAACCACAGCTGTAACACTCTTGACATTCCCAAGAACTAGTTGTTCCCCCGTGCGTTGCACGGCGGTAATTGTGTTATTTTATCGTAATTTAAATTGTTAGTATAAATAATGTCACAAAAGTGGGAAAAAATATTACTCCCTCCATCCCTAAATGAGTGTTAATGTTAATGGGAAGACCATCTGTTCACTAGTAATTTGGACTTGAACGAGTCAAAGGCAAGATGATAATTTTCATTATCATTTTCCTAAAACGAAAACAATATTGTCAGTATATGGTTCACATATACTGATATATGCTTATTTCAAGAGACTTGTTAGTTGTATTATTTCATACATTTGGACCAGGTTTTAAGATATAATAGTGCTCATCCGATTGGTGAATAAAATGGTGAGGTAAAGATGACTCCTATTAATACATTGTCTCAACTCTCAACTTACCAACTTCCAAAACCACCATTCTCTAAATACTCCATTCGTACATGAACTTACCTAGAGTCAATACTCCTCTACCAAAAGATTGCCAAAAGGAGTAAGACCAGAAAATTACTCCTTACATTATAAGGAGTTATGGAGTCCTTAGTACACACATATTACTCAATGCTTAAACTCACTACTAACTTAAAGACATGACTTCAACCACTCTATCTACGTACATAGACAGAAAACATGGAGACATTTCGAAATTAGAAACACTAAGCTAGACATCTTATTTCTTTGACCTTTGAAGGATTCTCAAACCCTCCATCTTTATTAAAATCACACATAATACAACGCTTCACACTTCTGGAGGTTCAGACCCCAACAAACCAAAAGACATTCTTGCCTTCCACGTACCCTTACCTCGTTCTTTTTCAACCATATATTTACCCTTGAAAGCAACCTATAAGAACATTTAAAAAATATGTTAGAAAACAAAAAAATATAATGACAAAGGATAGAAATATAATTTCAAGACACTCATGGCTAAAATATGTAGAAAATGTAAAACATTAAAACTGAGCATTTGTGGTAACAATACCATGTATCCCAATTAATCCTTGTTTACCTTTTTGTTCTTGCTAGTTTTCGAGCCATTCAACTGATCAACACCTTTGGAACATCCTTCACCGGTAACAAAGTTCCCAATATTCATGGGACGAAATTTAATTTTAATGACAGTATAAGGTTCAACTTTTTACCCCACTTAATAGTCTAACTTTGAAGAAAGTATCAAGTCCAACTATTTTATTAATTTCATCATGTGGTATCTAGAAAGAAAGAAGTAAATTAATTCATTAACTTATAGACAAAATAAGGAACGAAATTTTTAGAAACAAAAAAATTGCTCACTTCATTTTGTATGACTTCATGTGCTGACTTTCCAATTAGTTGGACGCATTCCTTACATAGGATCCTAAAGTACATAACATATAACTTAGGTAATGTATCAATCAAATCTAACATTAAAAACATGAGATATAAGTGGGCATACCAACATATAATATTTTAAAATTTGTATACCTTTGTATTTTTATAATTTGTATCGAATTTATTGTGTCAGTTCAAATTTTGAAAACTATCTCATTGATATGTTTTCCTTTTATATATTTATAATCAATTTTTTGAAAAGGGTAAATATAAAGTAAAAAAAAAAAGCGACACAAAATTGACTTACAAAATAATGTGTCAAAAATTTGTTTGTGTTTTGTATTAGAGTGTACAATCGATGCACCCCACCCAAGCCTTCCCCCCCCCCCCACTAAATGTACTGTAGTCTAACCCCACCTAATACAATGTGTTTTCCGGCCATTGAAATTCCCTATTTTTAACTTGAATCATGACTCTTAAAAATGGTGCAAATATTTATTCCAAAAACGGTGGCATATTTAGGCTTCCAAATTTTAAGTTTTCCATAACTCTTTGATAAAATAACGATGACACCTTTAGGCTTGATTTAGCTTCTTTCATCACCATTTATATCCACATTTCATACTTTAGTTTTCTATATAGTGAATAATGAAGAATACAAAATGAAAAATAGTTAGGGATAAAAGTATTTAAATAGATGTTACCGTTCTGAATCAAGATGTATTAAGTTTTTTTACTGGGGTAGACAGGTTGCTGGTGATAGTTCGTTTTTTTAAACATATTTATGTTCGGGATGAGTCTCCAACTATTATTGAGCATCATCTTCTTAATTTTTATTAATGCAATTAAATTTCTCCTTTAAAAAATACTACCTCTGTCCCTAAATGAGTGTCCAAATTTCATTTTAAGGGACATCTGAAACTTTCATATTTTTGTACAATTTGGTGGCAAAGATTTATATATAATATTGTAATCTCCTTTTTAAACATTTAGTTTTGCACGTATAAAGAGACCGGTGAAATTTTTTTTGGAAAAAAACATTTAGGGACAAAGTTATGTTCAAAAAAGACACTCATTTTGGGATAAAGATTTTTTGAAAATGGACACTCATTTAGAGACGGAGGGAGTAACAAAAGTTGCGTTACATTTTGAAACAGACGAACTACAATTTCTTTAAGAATGATCTCTCTTTTATTTTTTGAAAATAAATTATATTTCAGTCACATGAAATAAAACGAATTTCCGTTTTTTTTAAATAATATAAATATCTTAATCAAAATAATGAAATATTTTGTAAAAAAAAAAAAACTAAAATATGTCTCTAGTCTACCTACAATATTACTATCTTCTAACATTTTTTTAAAAATTTCCAAAGAAGACATCTTCTTTCCCATTTGAAACCTACCATCCGCTCGTGCCAAATCATTTATCCTCACTCATTTATACTAACGAAGTTATCTCATTTCCTAAAAACAATATGCCATTTCCTTTTTTTAAGAAATTATATACTACGGAGTACAATTTTTAGGGGGTAAATTCAATTAAAAATAGATATAAAAACTACCCAATGGAACTTTTCAACCATAAAATCCGCCAAACTCCCTTAAAACTAATAAGCACATCTCTTATCGTATTCAAATATCAACAGTGTGTATCACCGTTGCTTAAAAAAAAAAAACAAAAAAAAAACAAAAAACAATGTGCATCTCCAAGACGTCTCTCACATTCTCACTCCTTCCTTTTTGTATTCATTCACCCAATATTTATTCCTCCAACAATTTCTCTCATGTCAAGGAAAAAAATAGGCTCTTTTATCCCTACATCGTTCGATATTCTCCACCCACCATCGCAACAGCTACTTCAACGCCATCTCCGGTAGATCTATCTTATGCCCCCAAATTCTCTATAATCTGTGCGGTACACTATCATGCCCCGAATTCTCTCTAATATGTGGGGCAGCACCGACGGTCCCTTAAAACTCCATTTCTACCGGCGACCAAAGGTCAATCTCAGTCCGTCGTACACCTCGTCAAGGTCGTGACTCCCTAACCCTAACCCTAACCCTCTCCTTCTCATCTCATTCTGTTATACACCATCTCCTTAGCTCCCCACCACTCCTTTTATCTCTCTTTCTCATTTTTTTTTCTCTCCCCCCCTTCAGATCTGATTTTGAAATTAGATCTGATGATGGTGGTGAGTTTGAAATCAGGAATTCTGGAATTGCCTTATTAATTGCTACGGGGTACATTCAGTCACCAGAGCTCATTCTCTGCGACAATTGCGTCAATGTAAGATGATCGTAAGGTGTTTGATGAAATGCGAAAGAGAAATTAAGTTTATCATTTCTGGGTATTCCATGTTTGAAACTATGTGGTGATTCTTTGGGATTCATTTGGTGATTATCTAGACCCCTAAGATTTAATGCTTTTGACTGACATGAGTTGGTAACCGTCAATTCAAGTTTTCTATTCATCACCGACTTTCTGGGCAGTTACAATGCTAACTCCGTTGGCAGGCCCGTCTCCGTCTTCGAAGCTGACATCGAGTCCTCTTCAAGACCGAGAAAGAGAAGGAATAGCTAGAGTTTGCGGTCGACTTTTGGAGAGTCGGCAGCGTTTGTCGCCGGTGCTGGGGTGGCGAAATGTCTCAACTTTAGGCCGGAGTATATCGAGTTTATTGTTTGGCTTATGCGTTGAAAGGGAGAAGTAAGAAGGTTATAAAAGATTAAAAGTCTGTACAAATGGGTGTTCTTCAATTCAAATTTCAAATGTAAAAGAAGATGCTGCAAGATGATAAACCACGTGTCTCTCCATGTACTATATAAATGCCATGTGTCCCTTGACTGTATTTCTAGAATGTATTTTCAAATGTTAAATACCCAAAATGCCCTTGATTTTCAAACAAAACAAAGGGCGATAAGCAACCTAGGTGTAGTAGTGACATCACAATACAGGAAGTTTCTTTCATAAGAAACATCAAACCCACACATTTACTAAAATACCCTTCAAAAGTTCTTACAATGACAACTACCATCATAAGTATCGGTAAATTTGATAAACAATGTCAAAGATGTGTAAATAGAAGGGAAATTACAGACATTTTGGAGCAAACATCAACTCCATAAGCTATAAGTTTTTTGGGACGGAAAGAGTAATAAAATATAAATCCTCAAGTAAATGTACAACGGCCATAATGGAGTCCTTGTCCATCTAATTATTCGTTTGTGTCAAAAATGAGATGATGGAATTGTTGATCACATAGTTACCAATGGAGTCCTTGTCCATCTAATTATTCGTTTGTGTCAAAAATGAGATGATGGAATTGTTGATCACATAGTTACCAATATTGATTAGTTCTCCATATTGATGACTGCTAGTATGGGCTAGTGAATATGGAGATCCCTAAATTCCCCAACACTCCCTCTATTCCAATTTTATGGCTTCGCCTTCTCTCATCAAATTCACTCCATTCCATGCCATCTTATCTATAATTTGAGTGTTGTTGTTCACCCTCGTAAAATTATTTATTCACATTGTTGTACCATTTAAAACTTTTAGCATACTCACGGCGTACTAAATAATTTTATGGGTGTGAATAACAACACTCTTATTATTTTTATTTCAAAATTATCATGAAGAATAACAAATCTCAAACTCATTTAACTACTGAAAAATAATCAACAATGGTTACCAAAAATCACAAAAATAATGATTGTTGTCCTCTGAGCTAATCATTTTTAACTCCCAATACATGATCAATTGAACACCCCCATGTTGGGTTTTGATGCATCATGCGCAGCGGAATAAACAGATAAAATCAAACACCTAAGAGCCCGGATCCGTACATGTTGATTAAATTAAATACAAGATGAAAGAAAATAACCCTTGAAGATCGCATTCATGAACACGGACTTTAAGGTGCTAAAGGAAACACCCTCCATCGGTATCCACACGTCGAACGGATATCAAGAACACCTTCTTGATCTGGATTGCTAGACCCAAGGCTTGATGAAGAAACGATTTCTTCATCGAAATTATCTTGCTTCATTGATTATTGTATTTTGACGATCATGAATCTCACAATAAATAATCATACCTCTCTACAATTTATTGTTTCTAAAACAAAGGTTTGTGATTTCCAAAATCACCATTAGAGGCTGTCAAACCCGGCTGTATATCATATATAAGGGTTTGATCTAATTCCGTTTGGGATCGGGATTCCTTTTTTGTCCAGAAAACTGAACAAACTGGTCTGTTACGGGCACAGCAGCCGTACGGCTACTTTGGAGCCGTACTCCACCTTTGTAGCCGTACGGTGGCCAGTCCAGAAATCCCCGATTTTAGCCTTTTTCAAATCCGCTCTATTGTGTGTGACTGTAGACACCCCGCCTTGGACCGCTCACCCCGATTGCACATTTGATCTTGTGTTTCTCCCCATTTTAAGTGTTTCTCGTTAGTTTCTGTCACTTCCGTTAAGTTCCTGACTGACTTCGTTAAGTCCAGGGACTAAACTGAATAACAGGGCTGACTTTCTAGTCCATTCTGTCAAAATTGCCTTCTCTGAGTCGCGCGCCTCCGACAGGAGGATCCAGACGCGCGCGCCTCCCGCCCCCAAAGCAGGAAGCGCGCGCCTCTGGGCGTCGGTTACAGATTTCTGGCCAGGATTCTCTCCCTTGCTCAATTTACAGGATTTTGCCCGGGAAAGATTTCTTGGTGACTGAGTTTTGGCACCAAAAGCATCTCTCTTTCACCTATAAAAACCTCCCTTTACCTCCATTTTCAGGGAACCGAAAAACCTTGACCTTGACCTTGGACTTTTGACTCTCAATCTCATATTACAATAAACCAAATTTCCTACTTTCAAAGCATTTTCCAAAGGATTTCTCAAAGAAAATCAAGAAGAAGTGTTTGAAGTGTCTTGAAGTCTAGGTAAAGCTATTTCTTTCCCCTTCTCAACTTCATCGCTTTTCTCTTTCTTTTTTGTATTATCAAAGTGCAATCACCCAAATCATTTTGGGACATGACTCTAATGATCACCTCATCTCGTTGAGGTTGGTTAAGGAGTTATCTCCTACATTCCAAACTCTATTTTAAAACCCATTTTTATGATTTAAAGAAGAAGAAGAAGAACGTTTATTATTCATGTAGATTTTGATCAAGCAAGACCAACTTTAGTTGGGCGAGATGGGTGTTTCGGTACTTCCCATCTCGTAATCTAACCCTCGAACCTCAAAACAAGGAATCTCTGTTTTCGTAATCAAACTTAGGCTATTATCAATAGATTTTTCTTATGTTCCTCAAAACATAGGTGGCGACTCTAAACAATCTAAAACAAGTTAGACATCCTAGGATAATTCACCGCTCTAGCCAAGTCGTGGTTTCCCGGGGTATCTACAGTGGCGACTCCGCTGGGGACCTTTGAGGGTTAAACTTGCATTCTGATCAAAATCTACATCTTTTCTGGGCATTCTGATTCCTGATGGGGGAGGCGCGCGCTTCTGGCCTCTTCAGCCTAAGGCGCGCGCATCCCGCATCAAGGACCAGAATCGCCCGCTTCTTCATGTTCTTCATTTTCTTCTTCTGCTATTCTCCTCTAATCATTTCTGCAGGGGTTACAATATACACATAGGACCAGGGCAATCCCCTGAGTCCAAAATCTGACAATCTGACAGGTGTGCCCAGAAGCGCGCGCCTCCCAATAGCATCGCGCCAGGCGCGCGCGTCTCGTATCAACACTCAGAGGCGCACGCTTCTGGGTTGGTTCCCAGAACAGAAACAGGTCTCAGAACAGAGCAGTATGATGGGGGTGTGGGCACAGTTGCCTGCATCAGTGGTTATTCTGAACTTCGGACTGTTTTAATTTTGTGTTTTATTTTATCGGTCACACGGGTGATTCGAAAGTTGTAATTATTTGCTTATTTGTTTTTTTTTTTTTAAAAAATATATATAAAAAATATTTTGTCACTTGTTAGACCTCACACTACATGCACATATTCCTATGAACTGCTCACTATCGAGTCGCACAAGTCCAACCCCAAACCCTTCGAGGCCCGTCCTAGAAAGTTTCAAGCTCCACCCGACCTTGACTCTTTCGAAGCGGTCAACCTCAGCCCGTGGCGTAGTTCAAGACTACATGCTGGGGGTGACCTTTGAGCCTCATATTCAAGCCGAGCACAAGCCACACAATTCTAGTTAGGGTCTAACACTCCGTGACTCAAGTCGGTTTCCATGTACCGAGATTTCCCTAAACTAATGTCTTCAAATCATACATGCCAACTTGTTGAAACGGACGCAATAAAAATCCGTCCCCAAAAGTGGTTATTTTGGACGAAAATAAAAATCCGTCCCCGCATGTATGCTTTACTACATTAATTTAGTTTAATCCCGATACATATGTAGGATTCACAAACGCGATGGAATCCGATGAGTATATGGGACCGCGAGATGGTCTATATACTAGTGTGACGATTCCATTATTTTCTTAGAAACCCCAAAAGGAATCCATTCCCTCCGACTTATTAAAAAAAAAAAAAAAAGAGTCTTTTCGTATGTGGTTCGAGTCGTGTGCCCAAATGTGTGTTCTAAGCCTCTTCGTGGATCGCAAGTGTTACTCAAGACTGACAATGGCCTCTTCTGCAATATAGGTTCAATTGGTACTTACAGAGTCTACCGGGATTCGGCAAATCGGTTAGTCCGTGAAGAGATCACTCCAACAGCTCCTACGTCAACAATGGCCGGCGGCTCCAACACCACAATACCATGACTCTCGAGCAACTCGCAACCATGGTCCAACTCCTCCAAGAGCAAGTCTCCACCCTTACTAAGGAGGCGCAAAGCAAAGACGACATTTGGCAATCCCACCTCGACAGCCAAAGGGAGGCCCACGAGGCCGAGATGGAGCTAATGAAAGAAAAGCTCACTAATCTTGCCAAGGGGAAGAGCAAAAATGATGATGATGAATCCGAATGGACCGAAGGTTTGTTCAAAAGCCCTTATGTCAACACCCGCACCAAGAAAGTGGGAGGGCCAAGTTCCGAGAACAATGAGCCCAAAATGGTGGATTCTATCATGGCCTACATCGACCAAAAATTCAATGGGCTCAACATGGGGAAAGGCTCCGACACAAGCCTTTATCAATCATACATCCTCATGAGTACTATGGCCGCTCTTCCTGATAAGTTCAAGATGCCCGACATAAGCAAATTCAAGGTAAACTCTTGTCCTATGGCTCACATTGAGACTTATATTTGGGCAATGGTTCCGAAGAAGGTCTCCCCCAAGGTGATGGCTCAAAATTGATCTCCGCACCCACCTAAGTGGGGCTTGCTATGCGGATTTCTCCCAAATGTATGAGGCGGGGATCCAAATGGACGAGTTTCTCAAGGAAGTGAAGAAAAGTGCTCCTAGTTACCACTACAAGGCCGCTTCCAACTCCACAAAAGAGGCCTCGGTCAACGACGTCACTATCGACAAGGGGAATTACAAAAAGGTTCCTCCACCCCAAGGGAAGAAGTCTCGAAATGACCGTTTCTACACGCCTCTTCAAGGCATGACTCAAACCGAAGTTTTCGAAGTCCTTAAAGCAAAGGGTCAAGTCACACCCGTACAAGGGTACCAACCCAAGACGGTCAACCCCAATCATGCTCACCACAAATATTGTGGCTACCACCAATATAGTGGCCACACCACCGATGAATGCTTCGTTCTCCGCAATGTCATTCAAGATCTCATAGACAAGAAAGAATTTGTAGTGACTAATGGCGAACATGTCAATGTAATAGAGATAGGAGAACTCGAGGGGACCACCCATTCAATCCCAATTGTGAATGGGGGCCCCAATGTTATGAATAAACTTGACGATTCTTGTTATGTTGTAACTTACGATGAGGTAATGAGGGAAGTACTAGAGAATAGGAAAAAGAAGTGAGATGGGAACGTCAACATGCTAACTCGATCCGGTCGAGTCATAGCAAGCAACCCTTCCACTTCCGCACCAAGCTCCTCTTCTCAAAGGCCACAAGCTCGCGACACTCCCGAAGATCCTCTACTTGTCCAACTCAAGAAAACTCAAGTCAACATCTCTATTTGGGACCTCATCGCATCCTCAAAGAAACACCGAGATCTTGTCATCCGCAATCTCGATGATACATCAGTTTCTCCCGATACTACTCCCGAGGACCTCACGGCAATGATCGGTCACATTCATTTTGGCAACGTCATCACCTTTACCGATATGGACCTTCCACCATTTGGTTCCGACCACAACGAGGCTATTTACCTCAAGGTTCGAGCAAGGGGGAGGCCCATCTCAAGAGTCTTAGTGGACGGTGGTTCCGCACTCAACCTCATGCCTAGTAGAATCATGGGCATACTGGGACTTAAGGATTCCGATTTGAAGCCTTCTACTCAAGTAATCCGAGGTTATGACAGCACCGCCCGTACAGTCATGGGCATGATCGAAATAGACATTGAGTTTGGGAGCATGGTCATGTCCGTTCCATTCCAAGTGCTTGACATCCCGGCCTCGTTCAACTTGCTTTTGGGTCGACCATGGATCCACAGTTCTAATGCCGTCCCATCAACTCTCCACCAATGTGTCAAGATCCGAAATGGTGGTGAAATAGTGACCGTCATGGCCGAAAACGTCACTATCCACAGAAAAGGTGAGCCCGTCCACCAAGTTCAGCATGGTTTACCAGACTCCACTCTCTCCGGCGTCTCAATCAACGCCATTGACAAAGAAGGGGGAAACGGATCATGGACCCCCAGCAACCACAAAGTCCTCCGCATGATGAGGAATATGGACTACTTCCCTGGTTTAGGCCTAGGGAAATATCAACAAGGAATCCTACATCCTGTGCAAGTCCCATTTGTCAAGAACACATTCGGTTTGGGGTACGAGCCTTCCGGAGAGGACTTGAAACAAGAGCAAGCGATCAAGAATGAAAAGGCCCGAACTCGTAAAGAAGGCCGTCGTTATGAGGTCCCTAATCTAAGGCCTTACCGCAAGACGTTGAATGACTATTTTGTCCGCCAAGAGGAAGACGTTCCATACATGATCTTTCCCGAGCCATGGGTTAACAATAAGGGTGTCAAAAAGCCCGGTATCGAAATCTTCTCCGATTGTGAGATCCAGAAATCCGAAAGGGAACCAACTCCCATGTCGCCCCGTGAATGGTGGGGAAGGAAGGTGACTATAGAGTCCGAGACAGAAATCATCGTGGGGGAAAAACTGACAGATTTAGCCTCCATGTTCGAAGAGCTTGCCATAATGAATGAATGCCAAGTCAACGCCATCCATGACACCGTCATCATGAATGAGACTATCAGTGAGATCCCGCCAAGCTCCGAGCCGATCAACAATTGGTATTCTACGAAAGGGCCCGTGGTATCCGAGGAATTCTTAGTCCAAGAAATGGGTTGCATACCCCGCACAACAACAAAGGAAGAAAGGCTCACACTTACTTTCAAGTCCGAGAGTGTCTCTAATACCCTCACCCAAGAGGATATGGAGGCCATAGCCGAGCGTTTGTTTCCTTTCTTTGCTAATGAAAAGTTTGATATTTCTGAGTACCCTGAGATTGCAAACATCATAAATGATGAATTAACTAATAATGAACTTAATGAACAAGTTAATAACGATTCAAATTATGATGAAATAGACCACGAAAACACAACATACTTAAATGAACTTGCTCAACAGGTCCGTAGTCGTGGTGAAAATGGTCCAGGGGCTGACGAAGAATTGCATGTTGTTAATCTGGGTACCGACGAAGAGCCAAAAGAAACTAAGATCGGAAGTTTCTTCAAGGGGGACGACAGAGACAGACTGACTGCACTGCTCAGAGAATTTGTGGATGTGTTCGCATGGTCATACAAAGACATGCCAGGTCTGGACAGAAAGGTAGCGGAGCACAGAATTCCGATCAGAGAAGATGCCAAGCCGGTAAAACAGAAGCTCAGAAAGATCAAGCCAGAATGGTCTCTGCAAGTCAAAGAAGAGATCGAGAAGCTCCTCAGTGTAGGTTTCATCAAGGTTATTGAGTATCCGACTTGGCTAGCAAACATTGTGATAATCAGAAAGGCAAACGGCAAGGTTCGAGTTTGTGTGGACTTCCGGGATTTGAACAAAGCTTCCCCGAAAGACGATTTTCCACTCCCTAACATCGACATGCTGGTCGACTCCACTGCTGCCTACGAGGTTCGCTCATTCGTGGATGGGTTCGCTGGGTACAATCAGATTCTCATAGCTGAGGAAGATCAACATAAGATAGCCTTTACAACACCGTGGGGTACCTTTTGCTACACAGTCATGCCGTTTGGGTTAAGAAACGCTGGGGCTTCCTACCAAAGAGCCGTGACAGACTTGTTCCACGATATGATTCACAAAGAAATCGAGGTCTATGTGGACGACATGATCATTCACTCCAAAGGGACCGATGGTCAACATTTAATCGATCTCCGCAAGTTCTTCGAAAGGCTTCGTCAACACAAGATGAGGCTCAACCCTGCAAAGTGCACGTTCGGGGTTATCCGAGGCAAAGTCCTTGGTTATATGGTCACTGAAAGGGGAATTGAAGTAGATCCTTCCAAAATCAAGGAAATCATTGACATGCCTCCTCCAAAGACGCAGAAAGAGATCAAAGGTTTCATGGGCAGACTGCAATACATCAGTTGGTTTGTGCACCAAATCACTTCCATGTGCGAGCCAATCTTCAAGCTACTCAAGAAGAATGTGGCTTTAGAATGGACCGACGCGTGCCAAGAAGCCTTCGACCAAGTGAAGCATTACTTGACGTGCCCTCCTGTTCTAGTTCCGCCGCACAAAGAGAAGCCTCTTTTGCTCTATCTCACCGTCAATGATGAAGCCCTAGGGGCTATGTTAGCACAAGAGCAACGAGAGTCCACAAAGGAGAATGTCATTTATTTTGTTAGTCGCCGATTCCAAGGAGGCGAAAAGAACTAATCTGTCTTAGAGAAGTCATGTGCAGCATTGGTTTGGGTTACTCAAAAGCTCAAACACTATATGGAAGCTTTTCTGATCAAGCTAGTATTAAAGGTGGACCCGCTCCGCTACATCTTCGAGAAGCCTTTCATGTCAACAAGAATAGCCAAATGGTACTTCATGCTCGCCGGCTATGATATCACTTACGTCACACTAAAATCCGTCAGGGGGAAAGTGTTCAGTGACCAGCTTGCCGAATTCCCGTGTGACGAAGTGAAGGGGGAAGACGTACAGTTCCCCGACGAGCATTTAATTTGTACCGCAACCGAGGAAAATAAGTGGCAACTTTTTTTCGATGGCGCCGCCAATAAACACGGTTTTGGTATAGGAGTATTGCTTGTCGATCCAAAAGACATCTACACTCCCATTGTCGTCCGTCTGGAATTCGAATCTACAAACAAAATTGCCGAGTACGAAGCATGCATAGCAGGACTCGAAGCAGCTCTCAAGAGAAACGTCACGGAACTAGATGTATTCGGTGACTCTTTGCTCCTTATCAATCAGCAGTCGGGTAAATGGCGAATTCAAGACCCGACCCTCCAACAGTATGGTCAGCACCTTGAAGAATTGGTTGAACAATTCCAAGAGATCACTTTCAACTACCTGCCAAGGGATAAAAATCGCTTCGCCGATGCACTGGCCACCATTGCTTCATTAGTCGAAATGCCCAAAGGGAAAATGGTGAAGCCTTTCAAAATTGCCCGAAGGAACAGTCCGGCGTACTGCATGAGTATCGAGATCAACGAGGTTCAAACAAACTCTCCGTGGTATTCGGATATCATGAATTTCCTCAAAGATGGCACTTATCCCGAGAATAGCAATAAGAAGTCTCAAGCGGCTCTGCAAAGGCTAGCCTCTCGGTACGTACTAATTGGAGACCGAGTCTACAAAAGGCACCACGACGGGATCAATCTCTTATGCGCCAATGAGGCTGAATCTCAAGAGATAATGTGTGAAGTGCACGAAGGAGAGTGTGGACCCCACATGAATGGGTTTATGCTAGTCAAAAAGATACTCCGCATTGGTTACTATTGGAGCACTATGAAACGAGACTGTATCGAGAAAGTCAAAAGGTGTGCCAAGTGCCAATTCCATGCTAATCTGCAACATGCTCCACCCTCGCAACTTTACAACATGGTCACACCTTGGCCATTCTCTTGTTGGGGCATAGACATCATCGGCAAAGTCCATCCTGCCGGAAGCAATGGGCAGTCATTCGTCCTAGTGGCCGTTGACTACTTCACAAAGTGGGTCGAAGCACAAGCCTATCGGACCCTCAACGCCAAGAAAGTGGCCGAATTTGTAAAGATTAATATCATGTGCAGATACGGCGTGCCTCATGAAATCATTTCCGACAACGGCTCTCACTTTGAGAAGGAAATGGATGCACTTTTGGTAGAATACAAGATCACCAAACACAAGTCATCTCCTTACCGTCCCCAAGCAAATGGCGCGGTTGAAACAGCAAATAAGACCATCGAGACCATCGTCAAGAAAATGGCCTCAACAGGAAGGGATTGGCCTGAGAAGCTACCATTAGCATTGTGGGGCTACCGCACATCAATACGGTCAACAACAGGAGAAACTCCTTATGCATTAGTCTATGGTTCTGAAGCCGTACTCCCAATCGAACTTGAAGTCCCATCTCTACGGGTCCTTCTCGAGAATCAAGTCAACGAGGTCGACTGGATGCAAAGTCGATATGAACAGCTAGACTTACTCGACGAGAAAAGGCTAAAAGCACTCGAACGCACAAGGGCGTATCAGCAAAGGATGGCAAGAGCTTTCAACAAAAAGGTGAAGCCTCGAAACATCAATGTGGGAGATTTGGTCTTAAGACAACATCCTCCTAATGCCATGAATCCCCTGGGGAAATGGGGACCCCGATGGATCGGTCCGTACGTGGTCAAAAAGATACTAAGCGGCGGTGCAGTCCGACTCGTAGATTTAGATGGTGACCAGCTGCCAAAGGAAGTCAAACTCGACAAGCTCAAGAGGTTCTACGCTTAATAAACAAAGACCATAAAAAAAAAAAAAAAAAATCGCTCGCTAGGTTGAAAACCCGCAAGGGCGGCCTTGGCAAAAATTAGAGCACGTGCAAAAAAAGAAGCCCGCTAGATTGAAAACCCAAAAGGGCGGTCTAGGCAAAAAACAGGGTGCACACAAAAATAAAAATGGTCTTTGTTTGTTTGAACTACGGAGACCTGAGCCTCCCAACTGGAGGAACGTAGGCAACCTTCGGGTGCGGTCTAAAACATATCAAAAATACCCAATTCACTTCAAATAACAAGATGCAATTTTTATTCATTCAATGAACTATTCAAGCCATTACAACGGATTTATTGAGCAACAAAAGACATCAAAACACTAAATCCTAAAACAAAGTGGTCTAATTTAATTTCAATATCTTGGGGTACAAAGAAAAATCTAATCTTTCTTAGGTTTGGGAACCCATTGCTTCTTGTTATGCCCTTTAGTCTTCTTGGATGGGGACGGAACATTCTTGGGACCGCCAAGACGGGAGAAAACGCTAGGACGGGACGGAGCTTCATCAACGGCTTCCCCTTTACCTTTATCAAGCGGAGCCTTAGCGGGGACAACCATGGGACGCTTCCACACATGGGAGGAATTTCCCTTACCTTTCTTCTTCTTGGGAAAATGACGGGGTCTATAGTCCCGCACATGAACCACCGGTCTCACGGGGTCAACAACATCGTCATTGGGCCTTCCCAAACGATCAAAAACGCTCGGACGCTTCTCCACCATCGAGACGGACCCCACAGCTGGAACGGCGTTCACCATTGGAACAGACTTCTCACCCTCGGGGACGGAAACCTTGACTTCAAAAGAGAAAGTCATTGGGGCCATTATGACAAGAATTTTGTGGTTTAGGAGGAGAAAATATTTGCAGAAAAATGTTGTGTGACCATTCTGGTCGAAAATGGTTCGAAATTATAGCTGTTGGAACATTCTGATCAGAAAAAGAAAGGGGCTGTAATTCAGCAGGCCAGAAGCGCGCGCCTCCGACCAAGGCTTCACAACGCGCGCGCCTCCCACAAGCAAGGCCCAACGCGCGCGCCTTTGACAGCAGTTCAGACAGAAACAACCCTTGTCAGTTCAGAACAGAACCCAAGCACTTCAACATATCCAACCTGCAGTAAAATCAAATCCCAGCAGCAAAAAGGAGTTCAAGCATCAACAACAAGCATTCTTTGGGCACACATTTGTTTGTAAAGAGTCGACACCTAAGATCGAGTCGCTAATAAAGCATAAAATGAGTAGTAAGATAACTAGGATTGTAAATACATGTTAAATGTTATTACAAGCAAAAGTAAAGGTGTTTCAATCCCTCATCCTCTCAGCCACAATAGCTCGGGCACATCATCACCAGCACTGTGCTCACCCCCTGCTGCCGCTCTCGGTCTCCTCATCATCATCGTCTCCTCCTCATCATCATCGTCATCATCATCCTCAGAATCAAATGTCTCCACCACAACATCAGGATGGGTCCTCTTGGCAGCTCTCCCTGATGAACTAGCGCCACCCCGGCTCTGGCTACCTTCTCGGCTCAGACTCCTACTATGGCTACCTCCGTGGCTCAGACTCCTGCTCAGCGACTGCCTCGCCGAAGAGACAGCCTCATCAATGTCCAGTGCAGCATCCCTGCAGCCTCGTCCCATGCCCCGAGCACCTCGGGCAGCTCCTCTCGCAGCACCAGAGACAGCACCAGCAGCATCTCTAGTCATGGCAGCAATATCCCTGCACAGCTCTAGCACCCTCTCCTCCAGCTGACGGGGCCTCCGCCTCATCCCTTTGTTCTGTCTGCCCAAGTGTCTATAAGCAGCTACAGGTACCTGTTGCAACAGAGAACAGAAAAAAAGGAAGTTGCATCAATACAAAGGACAGAAAAACAAGACTGGAACTGAGAAATGCAAAGATGGTCAGGAAAACATACCATAGCAGCCTGAGCAGGAGGCTCTCTCTCCGGTGACATATCCTCAGGAACAATCTCCCCCTGCTCCTCAAAGACCCTGAAGTTTGAATAAGTGTAGTAGGGAGGAGGCAAAGGAGGATCAAAGCAATACCCGGCACCGGTAGTATAAAACCTAGCGGAGGTCGTAGGAGCAGCCTGTGATCTCCTCGGATCAGCAAACATGAAGCCTTGCATCAAGTTGTTCTCCCTGAAGAGGCCATAATCCTGATCCAAGTGAATGTAAGGGACGGCATCAATCCCTGCCATGTATGCCGCGCGATCAGCCTCTGAAAGTGACCTCCAATTACGAGTGCAGAAAGGAGGAACGTCTGGAACTGCAGGACGAGGGGGGGTGTAAAAGTTTGTCACCTGGGTACCATGCTGCCAGAACACTCTGTCTCCCAAATACAAAGCCATGCACTCACCCCAACTCATCAAAAGCCGAGAACGGGTAGGAATAAGAGTATGCTCAAACCAGTGCTGAACTGATCTCCACGGATACAAAGAGAAGGCAACAGACTCAGGCCTCAAGGTGTCCAAGTGCCGTCGGGCCGAAGTAAGACTAATAGGGTTGTTGGTCCCTAAAGGGGCAACAAGGGTGTGAAAATCGCTAGAGGGGGGGGGGGGTGAATAGCGATTTAAAATTCTTTTCAAACCCTTTTGCAATTCAATGGCAGATGCGCACAACTCTTATTTTGGCTAAGTATAGCGCGCGGTAAGAGTGTGAAATGCACAGCGGAAATTTAAAGCAGCTCTGCGCAGGGTATACTGCGCAGAGATAAAAACGCACGCGCTAAGTATGAGGCTAAAGAGTGGCGCAAAATGGGATTCTAAGGCAAATGAGCAATAACAATTACAACTTCTGAGAGTGGCAATCTGAAAGATCAAACAAAGCAGTTCATAAAAAGTTAAGCAGGGAATATGCAATAAGTAATGAACACGCTATTTGGAGAGGTTCGGTCGATGAAAGATCTACATCCTCTACCAAGATGGTTAGTCTTGGATTTCTAATGGAGATCTTATTATATGAGAGAGTATTACAAATTACAACATTTGAGCTCAATACTAACTCAAGATCTATTATCTATGAAGAACAAATCCTAGACTAAACCGGTGTATCTCAAGAAGTTAGATCAAAATAATCAAAACTTCAAGAGGTGTGTGTGTGACAGAAATTCTGGGCTCTATGAATATGAAAGATGAAGAGCATCAAGAATTCTGGTGATATAGGCTTTGTGATATGAGCAGGAGTTTTGAAGGTTTGAAGATCTTGAAGGCTGTTCTAAAGAATCTGGAAAAACTAAGCAGCAGACTTCAGATCTTCATGGTTTTTCAGTGAAGCATGAAACTCGAGCTCTGAAGCATAATGGCCAACAAGAGGGGCTTGATCAAAGGTGATGATCAAGGGCCAATGAAAAGGGCTGAATCCAAAGGCAGCTTGGAAATGAAGATGAGCAGGCTATTTATAGCTGAGAGCTTGAATATAGCCGTTGGAGCTCTGAGCAAGGACAATGAGCTGGCACAACATGATTGGCGCGCAGCTGTCCTTTATAGCCGTTGGGGCTCTGATCAAAGATGATGAGCTGGCACAATAGGATTGGTGCGCAGGTATCTTTGAGCCGTTGGAGACTGAGCATGGAGACCAAATTCAAACGCTTCATCTGGAAGGTTGACAGCTGTCTCCATTTGAAATATTATGTTTGAGCGCATCTCCACCGTTGGCTATGCTGAGTGTGCAGGACTTGTCGTTTATGCACAACTAAGCGTACATCTTCTGAGCGCTTTCCAAGTTAGGTGATCTGAATGCATTGAAAACTGTGCAAGGTTGAATGCTGCGCAGAGGAGACCTGCGCAGAGAGTCCTGCGCAGTAACCACAGTCTTGCTTAGATCTTCATTCCTTCTTCGCTCCAAGTCCTATATTCTAAGCCTATACTATAAAATGGACTATGCTAAAAAATGAAGTTTATAAAACTTCTTACATAGGGTTCTAAAGTCCATAAAATACTCTTAGGTGATGGTATCAATCAATTCTAACAAGTGTAGGAGGGTTAAGTGATAAGCATACCCAACAATCTCCCCCTAAATGATTGATGCCATTACCTACTATAGCAAAGGCAATTCATTGTACTTGATAATAACATGTCCATAAGAATGAGAATGGTAAATCATGCCTCAAGTCAATGCACACACTAGCCAGTGCTATAGATTTCTAATCTATCCAAAAGATTAAAAACTTACAAGATTGGAAAGATAGAAATATCATTCAGAGCATACAAATAATATGAGATGAAGTTTTAAGTATGCGTTTAAACTGAATGTTTAAACATCATGCGTAGAAAACATGAGCAGTAAAGATTATGCGCATGAGTTTAAGTAATAATGCATTCAATGTTCCACAAACGAATGATTTGAATTGAACAAGGTTTTTGTGAAAGCTTTATGATGCATTCTTCTCATTAAAACTTTGAAGGATTTGACTGTTATAGATTACAAGTTTTAAAGAGGAAAATCAAAAGAGGTGCGCACAAAAACAGAAGCGCACAAAATAAAAGCGCTTAAAAGAAACATACTGCGCAACGAGAATCAAAAAGGTTCCAAAAAAAAAAATACTTAGAGGAAATCTAATCTAAGTTGATCCGTTGCAGGGCTTCGCGCATCTCATTCTGAAGACCGTTAAATTTGTTCATGAGTTCCACCTTTAAATTTTGAAATTTATCCTGGAACTCCACAGCTTTTCCAACATAAGTGTTCATTCCTCTGCGCATATCAGCGTTGTCATCCACTAGCTCTCTGAACCTTGCCCCGCTGTCCGTCAGGATGGCAGTTTGCAAAGCTTCTAATCTTGAGTCGGTATGGAGGCGCTGAGTGTTGACGCTTGCTTGAATGTCTAACATTGCGTAGTCAAATTTGTCGTTGAACGCCAAAGAAAAATCTATCAAGGACTTAGCAATGCATCGACGCACTTCTTCAATATTATGCGCAGAGCCTCCTTGTTCAATCTTCTCTATCTGAGCCTCCATCTGAGCTTGAAGGTCATCAAATCCTCTATGTAACCCATCTGCAAGGGTTTTCTTGAGCTTTTTCAGAATGTCCCTGAGTCCACCATCAAGCGCTCCAAAGGCGCACACATTTTTGAGTTGTGCGCTGACATTTTCAAGATGAGCGCTGATGGATTTCAGGGAGTCCAGGATAAGATGTTCCAAAGTGATAGGAACTTTTTCTTGCGCAGGCTCAGATGGACTTGCCTTTGCTTTAGCACTCTCCGTGCTTTCCTTTGCCTTTGCTTCTTCTTTGGCAGCTTTCTCCCCCTTAATGGTATCAATCTCCAAACACTGCATATCAAGACGATATAATAAAGCAGTTTGAGCAGTAAGGAGTTGATTAAGCTGCAGCTGCGTAGCGACTTGATTCGCTTGAACAGAATGCAAGCTCTGCACGATCTGGCGCAGCTCAGCTGAGGAGGAAGGAGGAGACTCCGGGGCTGAAGATGAAGGATGAACTGGAGAAGAGTCACTGCTGTCGGTGGCTGCGGAACTAGTACGGCGCTTCTTCAATCCTTTAGCGCTGCTGCGCATCTTCTGCTTGAGACGAGAAGAGGTATATGCGATATCAGCACTGGGGATGGCTTCTTGAGAGGCTTTGTGCATCTGCTCCCCCTCAACAGCATCATCATCTGAATCACCACGGAAAGCAGCCTTGCGCTTCATTGTGGTTGGCTTTGAGGGAGCAGGAGCTGGAATGCTGGTAGGATCTGCCTCTTTGATAGAAATCCCTTTGGTGGATTGAACCAAATGAATATCCTTGAGCTTTTTGCTACTGGGCGGAGCAATGCCCTTCCCCTTGCGATTGTACGCTTCTTCTGCGGTCTCTTGCGCAGCATCAGTTGTAGATCGTCCTGCACTCTTCTTGGATTTGACCACAGGAATTGGGCCTATCCAGGGTTCCTTGTTGGGAGCGGCATCAGACAGTCAGATTTCATAGTAATCGGCGTTGCCTATCTCACTGCGCAAATTCTGAAGGTGTACTCTGGAATAGTACTTTGCGTCGCAAGACTGCTTCTTGATTGACTTTTCTTCAACATAGGTGGCCAATTCACCATAAGTCAATAGGAGTTTGGTTAGCAGTCTGCAGTGAGTTCGGTACTTGGTCTTCCCTGCGTTCAGCTTCTTCTCATAGCTTGTCATCCCCTTCACAATCTCATTGAAGATTATCTGCGGCCAGTCTAGTTGATCTTCGTTGAAGATGGCTGCGCAGTATTCCCACTGCTTAGAGATGAAATGTCCATTATTTCCATTCTTGCAGTTGAGGGAATCTCCAATTAGGGTGCACAGGTGATACATCACCTCACCAAATTCCTTTCTATTATACATCGGCCACTTCTTGTTAAGAGAAGGGATGCCAATGATCTTCTTTGCAAGCGCATTTTGATGAGCCTCATCATAGTTGACTGAAGAACTATCAACATTTAAGTTTAGGAGGCTGCGAATGTGATTGGGGTGAACCACTACATCACTGCTCTGAACGGTGGCCATGATCATTTTTGTTGTCTTGCCTTCAAGTTGTGTAGGAACAACTCTTGCTGTCTTGAAGAATTCATCTAACAACGCAGGCACTATGAAGGATTGCTCAAGAGTGAATAAAGGAAGAATGCCGGAGGAGCTGAGAAGATGAAGCAGATGATGACCAATAGCATCTAAAGAGAGATCTGCCTGAATAAGTTCCCAACCCAGAATGAAATAAACATGTCCCTGCGTAAAACAATAGATAGAATTAGACAACCTATTGCTTATGGAGCTGTCCGCATATGCAAGTAATGCAGATATACCTTGGCGCAAGTTCCATGAAAAAAAAATATGCGCAGAAAATAGAGGGTGCGCAATAAATAAGAATGCATACGCAGAGGGATTGTGCGCACAGAAAATAAATATTAGTAAAGAAGTGTGCGCAGAGAAATAGATATAGCTATATGCGCAGGAAATTTATGCGCAGAGCATAATGAAAAGGGAGGGTGAATAATAGACTAAATATAAAAAATAATTAAGAACATGAAGAACACCCAAAGACACAAAAAACAAAAGTTGACAAAATTCAACAAAAAGTACATCGAAATGACGGCGTGAACACGACGAATTCAACCGTGTAAAAAGTATGGTCAACGACATTAAAACAAACCCAGAAATTCAGAAAAACAGTTTGACTGCTAAGGAAGTTACGAAGCTCAGAAATTGACGAAAAACATATGTAACGGCCATTGATCATGAAATAAACTACATGAAAGAATAGATCAGGCAAATACGAACACAACACAACGATCGATTTCAAAAATGATCAGCAAATAAGGGAGAAATCGAAAAAGGGAGTCTTGAGACCTTCAAGAACGACAATGGCGGGAAAAATAAGAAGTTATAGAGAATCATACCATGTCTTTGACGGTTGGATGCCTTGATTGTCGTTCTACTTCTTCTTCGTGAGAGTTTCCAGAGTGCGAAGAAGAGTCGGAGATGATGATTTCTGGTTGAGTTTTGATTTTCTTAGGCGCCATTGAAAAGGTTTATAAAGAAGGAAGGTTGAGGTTGAAGATAACGAATAGGAAATGAGAGATGAGGGTTTAGAGCAGAGGTAAGAAAGAGAGTGAGAAAATTTAGAGGGAAGAGAGAAGTAGAGAGAGAAACGGTTTAAGTAGGGAAGGAGATGTTAGGCGCACGATAGCTACGAAATGTTTGAGAAAAAGTGCAGTGGCGCAGGATAGCGATACCACGTGTCACAAAAGGGAACGCGCGTGCGCAGACCTATGCGCGCGTGTGCTTGTGAAGTCCTAAGCCGGTCACTGTCAATTCGACTTCCTCATAAATGGTGAGTCAGTGAAAGGACGGGCGTACGTTAGCAGAGTGACGTGGCCGAATGGGGAATGCGCGTGCGCAGTCTTTGCGCGCGCGTGTGTCAGCGAAAAGAGGCTGACGGCTGTCGCATCACCTTCCTCATTAAATGGTGAGCAGACATACGTGAGACGCGCTGTCATTAATTGCAGTTTGCATTAAATGACAATGGGACATACGCAAGGGTAAAAAGGTAATTTCTCAAGAAAATTCAAAAAATAAAAGCGCGGGAAAATTTGAATTACACAAATACCCTTGTGACTCAGCGTTGACTTTTCAGTTAAGGACCTATGTGCAAAATCTAATGAATAGAACACTTACCTGCGGTCCATGATGATTTGCGCATGGATAGTCATGCGCAGCGCATTGATAGCGCAGAGATTCCATAAATCTCAGAACTGTTGTTTCATGCGCAGACAATTGTTTGCGCAGGAGTTGCATAGGGCGCATGAAACTTAACCTATTTTGCACACTTTATCAAGAAAATACATTAGTGTCAATAAATTATGTGGACAAGTTAGCTAAGATTAAGCATACCCATTTCTCCTTTCAAGTGATCACTTGTTAATTCTTGAGGAGATGATATTAGATGTTGATGAGCTTGATAATAGTGCTTGGTAGGATTGAAAAACTGCTATGGTGGCCATATTATCGCAGAGAGTTGGATAATTCTTATCATGAATCCCATAGTCCACAGGTTGTTGCTTCATCCATAAGATTTGGCAGCAGCAGCTTTCACCAGCAATATATTCTGCTTCAGTAGTGGAGATGGACACAGCAGCTTGTCTCTTGCTTGCCCATGCTAAGTCGATTTCCAAGGAAATGACCAGTTCCACTTGTGCTCTTCCTGTCAATTGTGCACGCTGCGTAGTCCGCATCTGAATAACCTACAAGTTTAAAGTTCGAATCTTTGGTGTACCAAAGTCCAAGGTTAACAGAGCTAAAAATATATCTAATACTTTTTACAGCAGTTATGTGTGCTTCAGAAGAATTAGCGTGATAGTGCGCACATATCCAGTCAACATAATATCTTGGCCAGCTAGCAGAAGATAAAGGAGAGTTAATCATACCTAGATATAGTCTGATCAACTTTACCTTTTAAGTCTGTTAAATTTGTTGCTTGTGGCCATTGGAGTGTCGTATGCTTTAGCATTCAAGTCCAAACTTCTTGATTAAGTTCCTAGTGTACTTGACTTGATTTGCGAAGATGCCATCATTTAATTGCATGATTTGAAGCCCGAGGAAGAATGTGAGTTCTCCCATCATGCTCATTTCAAACCAGCTTTTCATTTGCTTTTCAAAGCGCTTACAAAGAGACTCGTTAGTAGAACCAAATATAATATCATCGACATAAATTTGAACGAGTAAGGAGTGATCATTATACTTAGCAATAAAAAGAGTTGTATTGATTTTACCGCACTTGAAGACTTTCTCTAGTAGGAATTTTGATAGCGTATTGTACCATGCTTTTGGAGCTTGCTTAAGACCATACAAAGCTTTCTTGCTTTGATTCTGTGATTCTTCCATTCCCATCCATCTTGTTTCCGAACACCCATTGAAGTGCTAAATAATGGTTGAGCTTTTCTTGCACTTCTTGCATAGCATCAATTCATCTTAGAATATGGAGCACTCTATCAATCTTCTTCGATCCGACATGAGAGATAAACGAATGTTACACCGCAAAGTTTGATGCTCTCGATGTGCGAATCCCTATATTGTGATGATAGGAATACGAAGATCAATGGGTATTTTATTTACTTCAGCATCATGATCATCAAAGGTGATTTGTTGAAGTGGAGAAACATCATGCGCAGAAGGAGGTGTTTGCGCATCAGGAGTTGCAACTTCAGGCGCAGCATTTATAGTATGCGCATGAGATGGACTGATTCTGAATCTGCTTGATCTATGTCCTGCGCAGGAATAGAATTACTGCGCACCTGTCTAAAAAGCTCAGCAGAGTCATCAGAATCATTGGGAGCCAAATGTGGCTCAAGGAGAGAATGCTTATCAAAAAGTAACATGTACAGATACTAAAATGACTAGAGATTTATCTTATTAAGATCATGAAAAGCTTATAGACTGATTGGCATACCCAACGAAAATACCTTTATCTGCTTTGGCGTCGAATTTTCCTTAATAGCGTTTGCAGCCAAAGAACTTTGAAGGAAGCAATGTTGGGCGCTCTTCCTCTCCATAGCTCATATGGAGTCTTGTTGTAGGCTTTGTTGATGAGGGATCTATTCTGAGTAAAGCAAGCAGTGTTGACAGCTTCTCCCCAGAAATACTTTGGAAGCTTAGCTCTGCTATCATTATTTTTCCAGCCTCAATCAACGAGTGATTCTTTCCACAACGCCATTTTGTTGCAGAACTCCAGCAGCAGAGAAATTGTGAAGAATACCATTTGTTGGTTCTTGTTGGTTCTCACAATATTGAGCGACATCGTTGTTCATAAATTCTGTTCCATTGAAGTGTCGAACTCTATTGATGTCTTCTATGTTTGGAGATTAAGGAGAACAGCCAGGATATCATAGAGATACCACAGGTTGGTCCAAAGCTTCGCGGTAGTAAGCGGTCCAAACATATGAGGTGAAGCGGATGTAAGCGGTTTGACATTGGAGCAATCTTGCTGGAGGAAAACTGCTCAGGCTGCTTACTAAGCTGGCATGGTGCTTATTCCAATGCTAGCTGCTTTCACTTAAGCTTATTGCTACAAAACAAGGATTAGTAATAGAAATTATAGCGGTAAGATCAAATAGATTAGAAATTGGTCTTACGAGTCCTTGTGAGCAAAGTTAGTCCAGAAACGCCATTTTTGGTGTAACATAGCGTTGAAGTGATATGGCATTCCAGAACTTTATCTCATAATTGTGATATGGAGAGCAGGTTGCTTGAGACTTAATCTTTTATGTTTAGTCCAAATCCAATTATGTGCCCTTTGTTGTTGTCACCATATATTACTGAGTGATCTCTTCCTTCGTGCGCACCTTTAAGAGTGTTGACATCTCTAGTAGTGTCTAGAATCCACTGTTGATATCAACTGAGCTTGAGAGAGCGCAGTGAAGTAGATCTTTTCTGCTTGTTGAAACATTAACTTGCGCTCTATAGCAGAGTTATCTTTTAAGATCAGCACACTTTGAGAGATTCCTTGCGCGGCTGCGGAGTTGGTGATGATGCAGCTTCTGTCAAGTTGGCCCTGGCAGATAGGTGCTAGTCATTCTGTCTGCTCGGTGAAAGTGTCCCATTTTCACTAGAGTGAAGGGATCTTTCTTTGATTGTCCTTGGCGCATGCTCAGGTTCCATTTCAGAAACAACTTTTGAATCATTGTCAGCATTTGCCATTAAGCAGAGTAGTCCATCCTCAGGGTCAGCATAGTTGTCTTCAGTGCCAAGTCTTCGAGTCCTTAGCTCCTTCTCTGCGCAGTTCTCTTCATCAACCATTCTGCACTGCTTTGATGCTTTGTGCGCAGGGTTGCTTTTCCTTGTACTCAAAATTTGAAGGAGGCATTGAAGCGTAATGTCTTGGCTTTTTGCATAAACCAAGTCATCTTTCTTTGAGTCTTTATGAGAGAGAATACGGATCTTTGCTTGAGGATCCACCAGGTTTGGAGAGCTTTCTGAATTTGATCTGAGGTTTGAGCAGGCACAGGGATAAGTGAAAAGTTAGCCATTGCCCTAGATTTGAAGCCATATGGAATCGGCACCCAAGCTGTTAGGCTTGAAAAACAAAGACATGTTTTATGTAGGTGTTTGCTCTGATACCACTTGTTGGTCCCTAAAGGGGCAACAAGGGTGTGAAAATCGCTAGAGGGGGGGGGGTGAATAGCGATTTAAAATTCTTTTCAAACCCTTTTGCAATTCAATGGCAGATGCGCACAACTCTTATTTTGGCTAAGTATAGCGCGCGGTAAGAGTGTGAAATGCACAGCGGAAATTTAAAGCAGCTCTGCGCAGGGTATACTGCGCAGAGATAAAAACGCACGCGCTAAGTATGAGGCTAAAGAGTGGCGCAAAATGGGATTCTAAGGCAAATGAGCAATAACAATTACAACTTCTGAGAGTGGCAATCTGAAAGATCAAACAAAGCAGTTCATAAAAAGTTAAGCAGGGAATATGCAATAAGTAATGAACACGCTATTTGGAGAGGTTCGATCGATGAAAGATCTACATCCTCTACCAAGATGGTTAGTCTTGGATTTCTAATGGAGATCTTATTATATGAGAGAGTATTACAAATTACAACATTTGAGCTCAATACTAACTCAAGATCTATTATCTATGAAGAACAAATCCTAGACTAAACCGGTGTATCTCAAGAAGTTAGATCAAAATAATCAAAACTTCAAGAGGTGTGTGTGTGACAGAAATTCTGGGCTCTATGAATATGAAAGATGAAGAGCATCAAGAATTCTGGTGATATAGGCTTTGTGATATGAGCAGGAGTTTTGAAGTTTTGAAGATCTTGAAGGCTGTTCTAAAGAATCTGGAAAAACTAAGCAGCAGACTTCAGATCTTCATGGTTTTTCAGTGAAGCATGAAACTCGAGCTCTGAAGCATAATGGCCAACAAGAGGGGCTTGATCAAAGGTGATGATCAAGGGCCAATGAAAAGGGATGAATCCAAAGGCAGCTTGGAAATGAAGATGAGCAGGCTATTTATAGCTGAGAGCTTGAATATAGCCGTTGGAGCTCTGAGCAAGGACAATGAGCTGGCACAACATGATTGGCGCGCAGCTGTCCTTTATAGCCATTGGGGCTCTGATCAAAGATGATGAGCTGGCACAATAGGATTGGTGCGCAGGTATCTTTGAGCCGTTGGAGACTGAGCATGGAGACCAAATTCAAACGCTTCATCTGGAAGGTTGACAGCTGTCTCCATTTGAAATATTATGTTTGAGCGCATCTCCACCTTTGGCTATGCTGAGTGTGCAGGATTTGTCGTTTATGCACAACTAAGCGTACATCTTCTGAGCGCTTTCCAAGTTAGGTGATCTGAATGCATTGAAAATTGTGCAAGGTTGAATGCTGCGCAGAGGAGACCTGCGCAGTGATGTCCTGCGCAGAGAGTCCTGCGCAGTAACCACAGTCTTGCTTAGATCTTCATTCCTTCTTCGCTCCAAGTCCTATATTCTAAGCCTATACTATAAAATGGACTATGCTAAAAAATGAAGTTTATAAAACTTCTTACATAGGGTTCTAAAGTCCATAAAATACTCTTAGGTGATGGTATCAATCAATTCTAACAAGTGTAGGAGGGTTAAGTGATAAGCATACCCAACAAGGGTTCGTACCAGTCTTCACATTCCTCTCCTTGTACGCCCACCGTGCGCAGTCCGGATACTGGGGCTGGCCTTCCTTAGCAATCTTGAAATCCCTCAGATTCAGGATAGCAAAAGCAAGCTGTAGACAAGAGGCAGAAGCAAAGTTAATGACAGTCAACGAAAAATGCAGTTATGACCAAGGCAAGGAGAATATAAAAGGGACAGTAAGTGGTATACCTCCCACAGCAAGCTGAAGCCCATAACCGAGCTAGTGGTCGAGCGGCTGGTCAAATCCATGCCGTGATAACAAGCAGCTAAGCCCGCTGTGCCCCAGTTATACTGGCCGATCTGGTCCAAATCCACTAACAAGTCAAGCAGAGCCAAAGAGGCCGAAGATCCCCCGTTGGCAAACAGAGTATGGGATAACAGGTACCAAATAAAGCAACGGGCCACGGCATCGACCCGATCAGCAGTAACACCTCGAGCCTCAGCCATTAAGATGCCGAAATAGGCCCGGATTCGCCCCCATGTCACTCGAGAATTCTTGACCTCGAACCGGCAGTCAACCAAAGACAGTAACACGTCCGGAGTCCGAACAGCCCCTCTCAAACCAAAAGGGACAGGCATCCCTATGAACGGCAAGCCCGTCAAAGCTGTGAAATCGGCAGGCGTCATAGTCACCTCGTCCATGGGTAAATGGAAGGTATGGGTGGTGTCCCACCATCTTTCCCTCAATGCCTGGACCACATCGGGGTCATTCTTCAAAGCTGGGAGGCTGGTGACAAAAAGACCAAAATGAGTCCCTGTAACTCGGGCCCGAACATTCTCAGGCAACCTCTTCCATATAGAGATGGGCCCATGAGCCCCACCACGAATCTCTGTCAGACGGGTCCACTCCTGAAAGGAAAGAAGGAACAGCGAAAATTTCATCAGCATGACTGCTAGAAAACGGATGAACTCAACACAGAGATTTCAATGGCAGAACAATGTACAAGCAAGTGTGTGAACATGAAAATGGGCGCCCCAACATGTTTCTTACAACAAATCAGCAGCAACGAACAACATGCAAGGAATGATCAATAAAGCTGCTGCAGTAATACTTCGGGTAAAAAACGGAACTTCATGAAATCCAAAATCGACAAGAAAGGTGAGGCATCCTTACCAAACCCGAAGTCACGAAGTGAGAAATGTGGGTATGAGGCCGGAAGGTAAGCAAGCTCGGTTCCATAGCTTCAACCCCAATTTCGGGCTCCTCGCCCTGTGGCATCTCGATCGGAGGAGATTGCTGATGATCCGACATCGTTTCTGTGACGGAATTGATCCTAGAGCAGCAAGAAAGTGTTTTGAGGTGATTTCTCCGCGAAAATTAGGTTTGGAATTTGGAGGGTTCTTCAAATTTTTGAAAACTCCCCGAAAACAGTGAACCGCCTGTTTAAATATGCTGAACTTATGTGCCAGGCACGCGCCCCCCGACATACTCATCCGAGGCGCGCGCATCCCATAACGAGGTTCAGACGCGTACTCTTCCCATCATCAGGCAGGTTCAGAAGCAGTCTCCCATACAAGAATCCATGCACAACATCAATGTTTCCCTACGGATTCCGAACTCCCTAAGTTCTGTCACGGGTACCATACCCCCTTCAAGAGTCAATCTCAACACTTCATCCCCAGCAGGAACAATCTTCTGGTCACGGTCAACTGTACCCGCACCCCACAAGTCAAAAAGTCAAGGGTGACTCCAAGTGGCACGCGACTTCAAAGCAATATTTCATCAACGGATTTCACTAACGGGTTCGTCTTCAAAGGTTCACTAACGGCCTCTCCAAAGGTTCACCAACGGCCTCTCCAAAGGTTCACTAACGGCCTCATTCAAAAGGTTCACTAACGGCCTCATTCAACATATTCAGCCGGCAGGTTCACCTAACGGATCATGCCACCCCCTCTATCAACGAAAGCCGCTCACACAGGGAGCGCACCACTATCTCTCGCAATTTCAAATTCCTGCTTTCATCGAGTCTTTGCTTTTTCTTGGTGATGTCCTCGGCGGGTGTTTTTAACTTTCGTCGACGCGTTTTTCTTTGCAATCCACGTCGCCGAGGGGCTCTGTAGACATCCCGCCTTGGACCGCTCACCCCGATTGCACATTTGATCTTGTGTTTCTCCCCATTTTAAGTGTTTCTCGTTAGTTTCTGTCACTTCCGTTAAGTTCCTGACTGACTTCGTTAAGTCCAGGGACTAAACTGAATAACAGGGCTGACTTTCTAGTCCATTCTGTCAAAATTGCCTTCTCTGAGTCGCGCGCCTCCGACAGGAGGATCCAGACGCGCGCGCCTCCCGCCCCCAAAGCAGGAAGCGCGCGCCTCTGGGCGTGGGTTACAGATTTCTGGCCAGGATTCTCTCCCTTGCTCAATTTACAGGATTTTGCCTGGGAAAGATTTCTTGCTGACTGAGTTTTGGCACCAAAAACATATCTCTTTCACCTATAAAAACCTCCCTTTACCTCCATTTTCAGGGAACCGAAAAACCTTGACCTTGACCTTGGACTTTTGGCTCTCAATCTCATATTACAATAAACCAAATTTCCTACTTTCAAAGCATTTTCCAAAGGATTTCTCCAAGAAAATCAAGAAGAAGTGTTTGAAGTCTCTTGAAGTCTAGGTAAAGCTATTTCTTTCCCCTTCTCAACTTCATCTCTTTTCTCTTTCTTTTTTGTATTATCAAAGTGCAATCACCAAAATCATTTTGGGACATGATTCTAATGATCACCTCATCTCGTTGAGGTTGGTTAAGGAGTTATCTTCTACATTCCAAACTCTATTTTAAAACCCCTTTTTATGTTTTAAAGAAGAAGAAGAAGAACGTTTATTATTCATGTAGATTTTGATCAAGCAAGACCAACTTTAGTTGGGCGAGATGGGTGTTTCAGTACTTCCCATCTCGTAATCTAACCCCCGAACCTCAAAACAAGGAATCTCTGTTTTCGTAATCAAACTTAGGCTATTATCAATAGGTTTTTCTTATGTTCCTCAAAACATAGGTGGCGACTCTAAACAATCTAAAACAAGTTAGACATCCTAGGATAATTCACCGCTCTAGCCAAGTCGTGGTTTCCCGGGGTATCTACAGTGACCCAATAGGATTATACTATGTTGGCAACGAGTCCGAACCAGTCAGAGCCCGTAAATCATAAGCGGACTCTAGCAAGCCATTATGACTACCGAATTAGTATAACTTTGAAAGTCCCAAGTAACCTTATAGAACATATCACAATCCCTTTGTCACGCGATATCATATTGGACATAAGTCATAGTCCACGTCAACTTATGTTGTCCAATGCTTTCTCGATCTTGAGTAGATTGATATGAGCAAATAACATTGAACTCTTCAATTCATTTGGGTATGGCCGTACACTTTTATCAATCTCACTCATCGAGTGGCCAATCAGATATCTCTCTTTAGAGAGGGACAAATTCCATCTTGACTTATCATTCTTCCCTACAAGAATCCGATTATGCCAATCGTAGCCTTTATAACCACCCGGTTAGGGGTAGCGTTTGAGTACGTCAAACATAATGTTCATCATGTGGAAGACTATGATAATCTTAGGTCTAAGGATAAATGATATAACTATTATGAGATTTAATTATGACATTTGACCATGACATAAATCTCATAACGGGTCTATCCAGTACTTGTTCTCCAACATGTACCCACAAGTTTAATTCGCATCCTATGCACTATAATCATCATATGATTATCCATTAAACTCATGCTATCCCTTCATAAGTGCTAGGGACAATTATCATTATAATAAACATGCAAAAGATATAATAATCGGGTTTGTTATCTCTTAAAACAATGAAGCTATGATATAACACATAGGCCTTTCTCAAGGGCCTAGGGCATAATATCCAACAATCTCCCACTTGCACTAAGCCTAATCAAAGTGTATCCAATACCCATTGAGCTTAGTTATGATCTCCATCATAATTGCAAACGAGCTTATGTAGGATGATTATCCTTGTTACTATCATAAGGTATTTTGCATATTTTGATATCTCCTATCTTTGACGATTTCTCGAGTAAGATAGAAACGTCTGAGTATATGTTTAGATAAGATATTAGTCCTTTGACTTGTGTAATAATGATTATTGACACAATGAAGGTACATTAAATTAGTGACACTAGAAACGATTTCTAGTTTACTAATTAGAATCTTAATCTTAACATTTTCTAGTTGCATCTCATGCCACTAGACACTCAACCCTTTTGTAGAATAGTAATGGTCCATTTCAAACTCTTCTAACACCATTATTAGACGTAAACATGTATTTATACTGCAATATTTATCTTTGTTGGTTTGTAAGAATGCATTTATGTAACTATTACAAGATCATCTTTTATTCCATCAAAGATCAAGAACGCATCCTTTAGTTCCTTTTAGAGAATATAAGAGTGTTTCTTAACTAGTGACTTTCACTAGGATCCGATTGGTATTATCTCATCATACTCCAAGTATATGATGTTGGTAGTGGTGCCCTAGGCACGTTTAATAAACGTTGTAATTGTTATCATTTATTTCATATCAATAAAGAGATGTTTTGATTATTATTGTTGTTCATGTTTACTTATAATAATCTCCGTTCCTAGTACTTGTTAAGCACTAGTATAAAGGCTAAATTATCATGAGATGATCATGTTAGATTTATGGGTACTTGTTTGGAACAAGGTACTGGACATGACCCGCCGTATGAGATTTATGTCATGGTCTATGTCGTACATATATCTCATATTAGTTATGTCATTTGAATCCTTAGACATGAAGTTATTATAGTCTTCCACTTGATGAACATTATGTTTGACATATTCAAATGCTACCTTTAACCGGGTAGTTATAAAGGGTATGATTGGCATAATCGGACTCACGTAGGGAAGAGTAATAAGCTAAATGGAATTGTCCCTCTTCGGAAATATGTCAAGCTTAGGCCTCTCGTAGGAATGATGTTGATGAAAATGTTCGGCCGGACTCAAATGAATTGATTAGATCAATGTCATTTGGATTATCAACATATCGGAATCGAGAAAGTATTGAACAAAACAAGTTGACTTGTTGACCATGACTTGTGTTTAATGACATCGTGGACAAAGGGATTGTGACATGTTCTAAAGGAATGCGAACTTGTATCTAGTTATACTATTTGGGTAGGTATGACGGTCTGCTAGAACCTAATCATATCTTATGGTTTTATGTTTGAACCCATTGCCAATTTAGTGTAATCCTAGAGGGTCACACACAATAGAACGAATCTTAAATAAGGACTGTATCGGAATATTGAGTCGAAGGACTTTGGAGGAATTTGGAAATTAGGGAAATCTAGGGAAGGTGTGCGACCGCACAAAAGGGCTTGGGCGGCCGTACAACTTGGCTCAAAAAGTACCAGAAACCTCCAGATAGATGTGCGGCCGCACAGGTTGTTTTGGGCGACCGCACACCATGTCGGGACTGGTTTCCTGATTTGATTTGGAAAAGAATTTTGGACGGGTTTAGACACAAGTTTCTTATTTGGAATAGGTTTAACTTGTATATAAACAGCCAAATTCGGGCAAGAACAATCCTTAGCTTTTGTGCAAGTCTCCAAACAGTTTGAGAGAGTTTTATTTTGTTCTAAGATATCCTAGATTGAAGAACAAAATAATACACAAATAAAATTCCGTATAGTTCATATTGATTGTGGAAACGTGTTTCACAATTTTGGTCTAGCAACCAAGATCAAGTGTTCTTGATATTCGTTCAAGGTGTGGATACCGCTAGAGGGTGAAGCTTATCATCTTCAAAGTTCGTGTTCTTACTTGTTCGTGATTAAAGCTTCAATTTTCCACCAAGATCAAAGACCAAATTCAAAGTCATCAATGGTTAGTTTTCTAGTATTCATATTGCAAGTATTTGATTCAATTATATGAACGGATCTATGGGCTTTGGGTTTCATAAAATTTTAAATGATATTTTCCGCTGCGCATGTTACTTGGAAACCCAACATATGAGACATCCGGTCTTAGTACATTTACATGGCTTACATGATAGATCAAATTGCCGAAGCATATGGAATCCTAATCATGTACTCTTGCTCATTACTCTTCCAGTAAGACTATATCTTACAAAGATTAATGCCATTAGACTTTCGCAAGTAATCTCTCCAAGAGTCTTGCATAGTGAACTTTTCACTATCTTGTCTTTATTAGTACTTTGACTTTAACCAATCAATGTTTTAGATTTATCTCCATAAATTTAAATTCCAATGATATAGGTGGCTTTATCCAAATCTTTCATTTAGAAACTCTTTCAGAATGAATTATCTGTCAACAATATATATATATGACTAGGAATAATATTACGCTCCCACTAAATTTATTGTAATCAAAAGTCTCATTTTTGATGAATTCAAACTCTTTGAATATTACATCAAAATAAAATTTCACTCAAAGTGGTTTGCTTCAATCCAACTCATGAATTTCTGTAACTTGCATATTTTATTAGAATTTTATGGATCAATCAAATCTTTTAGGTTGTATCAAACACATCCTAATTTAAGTTCCTGTTAAGGAATATAGTTTTGACATCCATATGACATATTACATATTCGAAATATGAAGTCATGACAATTAGAATTCTAATAACATTAAGCATGACTACGTGTAATAAAGTTTCATCATGATCAACATTATGAATTAACTTTACTCAATTAGTCGTGCTTTATCAATATGCACCTTGCGATCCATGTCCGTTTTCTTCAAGAAAACTCATTTTCTATCCTATGGTTTTTAAGCCTTAGGGTAGAACAATCAAGTTCAAAACTTGATTATCATATATGGATTACACTTTTAGGCTTTATGACTCCAAGTCATTGATCTAAATCCGGAGCAGACTTTGCATCTTGATAGGTAATAGGTCAATCATTCGCAATGATATCTTCTCAATTACTTTCTATTACGAGAAATCAATATTTCTTGTTATAGATAGTATCCTATCAGTTATGCAAATTTCTTGTGTATACTTGAACGAATTTCCACAACAACTTGTGAATATTGGTTCAACTTCCATCTTAGGTTCCATGTCATTTTCTGGGTCTCGAACTCTTCGAGATACATTTTACTCCCACTAGTTTTTTAGAGATAAACGATTTATCTAGAAAGTGCTATTTAGAGTAACAAACGATTTGTACTCTTTAAAGGGTGTAAAATCAATATCATTAAGATATCCCATGAAATTACATTTATAAGATTTAGGTGTGATTTTGTCCCAGACAACACTTTTTTTCAAAAGTATCACATCACAAATCTTTATGAAAGAAAAACCAAGTTTTCTTTCATTCCATATCTCATATGGCATCAGTCGAACCTCCTTAGATGAAACTCAATTTAGTGTAAGCGCAGTTGTTTCCAGCACTAAATCCAGAAGGATAATTAAAGATCAGTTTGACTTATCATGAGGCAAAAAACAGCAGTTTGCAGACAATCTGAACTTCTGTTAACAGGAGCCGTACGGCTCATTACTAGGCGTGCGCCTAAATTGTAGCCGTACGGTGGTTGTTCCCAGATTCTGTTTTCTTATTCTGCAGACTTTCTGCAGAATTCTCATAAAGTTCAAGGCTCAAATATTATTCACTTTGATCAGATCAGAGTACAATAATACTTTTGCCATGAGATTTTGAAATCCTTTTCCAAGCATTGTTACTTTAATTAACTACATACATCAATATGTATTAGTCCAAATGAGTACTTCATTTTACTACTATTAGTAAGAGGTGTCTTAATCAATTTACAAGATTCACATAAATTACATGATTCGAAATCATGCGAATTTAAAACTCCGTCCCATGGAATTTTATATATGCGTTTCTTTTCATTTGAGATAGACATTAATGCTTCTAAGAGTGCAACACTTACATCCTTAGATTTAGATTTCCATTATTTACGTTATACTCATTATTTTGTTCTTCCAAGATAAGGATATAAAGTCACATTTATATGATTAGCAATACAATAAAGCAAATCATATTTAATGGAACACTTTCTTATTCGAAATAAGAAATATCCATAATCTTTTAATGAAGAAATCAAAATAATATTTATACTTAAAGTGGGAACATCATAATATTTGTTCAAAACAAATATGAACCCAATAGGTGAAGACACTTCGCAAGTTCCTATGAATAATGTTGTAACCTTTGCATCATTATCGACACATAGGTTAATCTTCACCCTTTTAAACAGTCTTTCTATTTCTCAAGTCTCACACATTTATACAAATGTGGGATCAATATCCGGTATTCAATATCCAAGAACTTAGATTTAGAAAGATAAACATAAATACTTGAAGTGGTAGTCCTATTACACTTCCTTTTGATCTTTTAATTTAAATTGTAATTCTTCCAATGGTCAATTATATTGGCATGGTAGCAGTTACATCCTTTGGATTTTAGGTTTTAGCCATAAATATTTTCTTAGGCTTGACAACTCTTGTCTTGTCTTTATCTTAAATCGTTGTCCTTATTAACCTTTAGAGTTTGAGAAGGTTTCCATTTGATATTAAGACATAGCATTTTAAACATAAAATGTCGCTTATGAATTAATATCAAATCCGTTTGTTAGTTCCAAACTAACTTGGTAACTAAGCCAACTAAGGTATTTAATATGTTTCTCCATGTTTAGAACATGAGAACTTATTAATATATCTTTCATTCATCACATGAATGTTATGTCTAATCAATCTCAAACTTATCTTGCCTTTCTTGCTTGTAGGAACAATTCTTACATAATTGCTTATCGAATAAGCAATCATATGTTTCAGATACTTCTAAAGTTCCAAACACATGATAGCAAGTCATAGGACCATTGACATCTATAAAATCATCCACATGTTTCTAATCAATGTCTTTGCCCACCCTTAAGGCATTGAGTTTCTTAGAATAGGATTTATTAAGAATTCATAACTTCCGTACTTGCTTTAGAACAATTCTTAAGCTCATTACTAGGTCAAAAAAGTTAATCTGATTTTCTTTAAGTGGGGTCAATCGCAGTAATTATACATGATTATAGTTTAAGACATTCTACAAAATATGTAAATAAATATACACATATATTTCATACCATTATCATTCAGAGACATATAATGTATTTCATAAATACTCCCACTAAATTATACACCTTCAAATACAACAATTGTATAATATAATTTAAGTGGGCTAAGATCCGTATTTCACCCAACTTTGAGTCGGCTAGAGCACGATTGCTCAAAATCAAGTTATTTAGGTTGATAACTCCTTATCAATCACATCATATGTGACTCTTAGATCTTTTATGAGATTGTTAGACATCTTATGTCAAACATGTTTTAATCTCATTTGTGCCTTAGGCCCAAAACTATTTTGATAGCCCAATTAAGTCAAACTATTTTAAACGTATAGGAAACTCTGATTCACTCATCTTGCTCATAGATGAATAGAATTAATGCGCCTACGCTAGGGCGTAACCCACATAAAACTACCCATGTACTCACAAGTGTTTTAATCATGGATTGACACTTGACTTAAGTTTTAAGAAGGTTTATTTACTTAGAGACATGCATCATATATTTAATCATGTCAAACATAATATAATATAGTCTTTGCATAATGTATGTTAACTAATCAAATTAATTAACTGAAGCAAAATCTTGTGATTTAATTATGAAGCAACTTTATGGGGACGAAATCTAAATTATCTGTAAACAATTTACAGATTGGATATTTCATTCGCATTCCCAGAAACAAGGCGTAAGCCTGCCATTGGTCCATGCAATGAATTAATCCATATTTAGTTTCCTTTCTCTTGCAAACAATTTGCACTTTGCTTATAGGGTTAAATTCTGAAACTTTGTTTCTGCAGAACATCTATAGATTGAGAGCACAAAACGTATAGTCGAAACTAAGCCAAAAGGCATCCACAATCCCTTACTAAGATCAAGAAACCAAGTAATCTTTGTATACAGCCGATACTAAGCCAAAAGGCATCCACAATTCCGTATAGAAAAATAACTTGTTTCAGGATCATTCATTGTCTCAACAATTCCATAGACTACAGTAATTTTGAACTCTTCAGAACTCTGATTTCTGCAATTTTCTGGATTAAATCATATTTCAGGAAACACGGTTTCGAAAACCAGCCGTCTGAAACCAGATTCAGTTCCTGATTCGAATTCTGTAAACGATTTACAGAACAATCAAAAAATCCAGAAAACAAAACAAAACTGTTCAAAAAAACCATGCCAGCCGTACGGCTGGCAGGGAGGCGTACGCCGTCCATGCCACCGTACGGTGGTCCTTATCAGTTTCCCCAGATTTCCAGAATTTCAGAAATTCGACCAATCCCATTATCGTGTTCATACATAATCAGATTATAACGACACGAAATTCCAGATTCCGAATTTAAACCCATCTAATTCATATAATCAATAACCAATTTATTCCTCATACAAATTAGATCAAGATCATCAATAAAAACAATCCAATTATAACATGATAATCTAAACATGCGATTATACATATGAATCCAATTAATATTATAATCACATAATCCCCATATAAACATGCTCATAGATTTTATATCTCATATATAAAACTCAAATCACACATTCATCTTATTATCATGTAGATATCATATAATCGAATTAAACAATTTCAACATGATATACTAAAATAATCAACAACGAACGGGGCTCTGATACCACTGTTGGGTTTTGATGCATCATGCGCAGCGGAATAAACAGATAAAATCATACACCCAAGAGCCCGGATCCGTACATGTTGATTAAATTAAATACAAGATGAAAGAAACTAACCCTTGAAGATCGCATTCATGAACACGGACTTTAAGGTGCTAAAGGAAACACCCTCCATCGGTATCCACACGTCGAACGGATATCAAAAACACCTTCTTGATCTGGATCGCTAGACCCAAGGCTTGATGAAGAAACGATTTCTTCGTCGGAATTATCTTGCTTCATTGATTATTGTATTTTGACGATCATGAATCTCACAATAAATAATCATACCTCTCTATAATTTATTGTTTCTAAAACAAAGGTTTGTGCACCATTAGAGGCTGTCAAACCCGGCTGTATATCATATATATGGGTTTGACCTAATTCTGTTAGGGATCGGGATTCCTTTTCTGTCTAGAAAACTGAACAAACTGGTCTGTTACGGGCACAGCAGCCGTACGGCTCCTTTGGAGCCGTACTCCACCTTTGCAGCCGTACGGTGGCCAGTCCAGAAATCCCTGATTTTAGCCTTTTTCAAATCCGCTCTATTGTGTGTGACCCAATAGGATTATACTATGTTGGAAACGAGTCCGAACCAGTCAGAGCCCGTAAATCATAAGCGGACGCTAGCAAGCCATTATGACTACCCAATTAGTATAACTTTGAAAGTCCAAAATAACCTTATAGAACATATCACAATCCCTTTGTCACGCGATATCATATTGGACATAAGTCAAGGTCCACGTCAACTTATGTTGTCCAATGCTTTCTCGATCTTGAGTAGATTGATATGATCAAATAACATTGAACTCTTCAATTCATTTGGGTACGGCCGTACACTTTTATCAATCTCACTTATCGAGTGGCCAAACAGATATCTCTCTTGAGAGAGGGATAGATTTCATCTTGACTTGTCATTCTTCTCTACAAGAATCCGATTATACAAATCGTAGCCTTTATAACCACCCGGTTAGGGGTAGCGTTTGAGTACGTCAAACATAATGTTCATCATGTGGAAGACTATGATAATCTCAGGTCTGAGGATAAATGATATAACTATTATGAGATTTAATTATGACATTTGACCATGACATAAATCTCATAACGGGTCTATCCAGTACTTGTTCTCCAAAATGTACCCACAAGTTTAATCCACATCCTATGCGCTATAATCATCATATGATTATACATTAAACTCATGCTAGTCCTTCATAAGTGCTAGGGACAATGATCATTATAATAAACATGGAAAAGATATAATAATCGAGTTTGTTATCTCTTATAACAATGAAGATATGATATAACGCATAGGCCTTTCTCAAGGGCCTAGGGTATAATATCCAACACCCCACCCACACAACAGTACATAATTGTAAGTGCTTGCTAAAAAGATTAAAATTCAGAAATAGGTCAAATATTTATTCAATTTTAAAAAACAAAATATTCCAATAATAACTTTGAATGAATAACCGCTCCACCAATGACATCCAGAAATTCTGAGCAAAACACTTGCATAACAAACCAAAAATCATCAGAGATAAGAACAATTGGATTTATATAGAAAATTAATTATCAAAACAGCACATATGCGCACAAAAATAAAAGAATCCATCTTATATAAGAAAGGTAAGAACACAACTCAGACAAAGGCCACAAAGAAAATAGACAAATTAAAACATTGGTATGCTAGAAAATCAAACTTACGTAGATTAAGAAGGTCCTACAGTAGGTTTTCTTCGAGTGACTGAAAGAAACTCTCCCATGAAACCTGAAAATGAAATACTATACAAATTTCAACAAAAATGTAACACCTTCAAACAATATACGAAACATCTAGCTAATATCTTTAAGTAATATGGGTGTTGTTATAAACACCCGTAAAACTTATGAATACACCTGTAACTGTGCTTTACAGTGTTGTACAATTTAAATTTTCAAACTCTTTACGGGTGTATTCATAAGTTTTACGGGTGTGTATAACACCACCCAAGTAATATCTTTAATAAAAAAACCTTATTATTTTTAACTATTTAATAAAATTTTGATAAATAAATTATTTATAAAATTAATAATTAAGTACTTATAGAGTATGGAGTACTGTACTCCCTCCGTCCCATTTGAAGCTTCACCTTTTACCCAAATGGGTGTCCCGTTGAAAGCTTCACCCTTTCCTAAAATGGTAAAAAATGTAGGCGCCACTTGTCATACCCACTCATTTCTTTCTCTCACATACTTAAATTATGGGGCCCACTTGTCATACCCACTAACTTTCCCCTCTCACATATTTAAATTGTAGGATCCACTTGTCATACCCACTAACTTCTTCTCTCTCACAACCCTTTTTACACTCATCACTTTCTTTAATTTGTGTGCCATCACCAAAATGGTAAAGCTTCAAATGGGACGGAAGGAGTATATTAGTTGAATGCAGATTTTTACTATTCTCTCATTCTTTTTCCATTTTTTTTTTCAAGTTATATTTATATATAATAATTACACTTTCCCCCTTTCAATTCAATATTAGAAAATTCTGCACTAAAAAGTTTTACCTAGGCATAATTGGTGACGTCATGTGCCACATCAACACATTTAACGGACTAATTGACGGAAGGACCACATGGTCCTACGAATTCATACGTTAAGGGCGAAATCGGGAAAAAAAATAGCTTGAGGACGAAAAGGTAAAAAGTTGAATAGGTTAGGGACTAAAAGAGTATTTAACTCTTAACACGAGATAGGGCAACATATAGTTGACCATGACAAAACACAATTTCTTCAATAAAAGAGCGACACTAATGTCACTTATATTAGTTAGTTGCAGTAACAACATCTAAAGTTAAAAATTACCATTTTTAAAAAATACGAAACATCTTGCCAACCTCTTAAAATGTCAGATTATACTCTCAAACAGTAGAAATATTTGTAAAACTATAAATGAATTTTTTTAAATATATTTTTTTTAGAAAGTTAACATAATTAAAATTTGACTATCTAATCTATGAACGTGCAGAAATATTGGAATAAATAATCAATCTCATATAACGAAAAAAATTGCCTCTAAAAATCCTAAAACAAATATTTAAACGTTGGGCAACTATAAAATTGAATAAACCCTAATTATGCAAAAAAAAAAAAAAATTACGAAAAAAAGTTTAAAAACTTGTAAAAGTTTAGTAGCCTGTTTGATATGCGGTGCGTTTTGTGGTTGACCCGGAGTCAAAAGTTACGACCGTTTCCGCGCACGCGCTCAAATGACTCCAAAAACTTCAACGCCTTCCGTCCGCATCAATTAGTAATTTTTCACTATATATTGATCATAATTCATTTTTTTTTTCACTAAATAATTTTTTTAAAAAAATATCATATAAAAATCAATCTACATATCTACATGCAATGTTGATTACTTGTGCCAAATTAAAGATAATGATATATTTGACCTTATTTATCCAACTTTCTTATTTTGGAGGTGCATGTAGGCCTCATTCTAAAAATGGTAAGACTACCTTTTATTTTCTGTACTAAAAAAAGTGTTTCACGTGTAATAAAATATTTCATTACTATAGTCACTTTGAGACTAACTGAAATGAGAAAGTGCAACATTCAACGTATCACATTAGTTACTTTGAGACGAACAAAAATGAGAAAAATACAACATTCAACGTATCACATTACCGTGTCATTTTCAAATTCAATAATCATTCTTACATTCAATAATCATACTCTCTCCGGTCCAAAATAACTGTCACTTTTGGTCAATCATGTACCTCTGATCAATAATTTAAATAAAAAATAATAATACTAATAAAAATCTAAAATTTGTTATTGTATTATAACTAATAATACTTTTAATAAGAACAATTTTTGAAATGGAAAATAAAACATTCTTACAAAAGCAATCAAATGGTACGCTAGTTGTAATATCATAAACATGAACACAAAGTCAAAATGAAAAGAGGCAGGAGAGAAGCAACCTTTTTGAAATTCCATTAATCTGGGTTTAACAAAAGGTCCTTATTTAAAGTACTTCCTTTAATCCAAAATACATGTCACTTTTGATAAAACAAATGTAAGTTTTACCAATAAATTTAAACAAAAAATAATGATCCTAATAAAAATTTAAAAATTGTTATTAAAAGTATTATTAATTATAAACAATGATAAATTTTAGCATCATTATTTTTTATTTAAATGATTTGTTAAAGTTACATATGATTGACAAAAAGCTGATAATTATTTTGGACCGGGGGAGCAAGTGGCGGACCCAAGAATTTTTTTGAAGGGGGGAAAAATTATTTTTATTAGTATAAGGGGGCAAGAAAAAAATTTAGTGTATTTTTTTCTTCACTGAAAGGGGGGCAAATATTAATTTATTATACTAATTAATTTAAAATTTACAAAAATTGCACTAGTAAAAAAAATTTTTTTTTTAGCAAACGGGGGCCGCGGCCCCCTTACCCCATAGGGTAGAGATTATTCTCTCCAACCAAAAACCCCAAAGCTACTTTTGCATACCCAACTATAGATCTTGGGTTTCCAATTTGCCGGCGGCGTTCACTTAAGGTTGATGCCGGAGTGTTGGGGCCGACGTGAAAGAAGTCAGGCAGGGGTTACTTTTGGAGAGGAAACTTGGGTAATTGATTTTCGGTTTAACCCATTGATGGAGTTGGATTCATCTGAGATTTTTGCAGATGGAGCTTAAATCGTAAGATCTCATACCCATGTTTTTTAATTTCTACCCAGGCAGCAGAGGCGGACCCAAAAAGGTCTTAGGGGTGGAAGTGAACCCCCCTAATTTCATGTTGACAATTCAAAAATTTTAATTTTTTTTATTACTAAGTGAACCCCCTTTGCCAGTTTGAGCCACCCCTTGGTAAAACAAAAGAAAAGAATATAAAAAGAGATAAATCTGTATTTAATTTTTGTCTAATGTATTTTGTAAACCCCTTGATTTTGGATCTGGGTCCGCCCCGCAAGACAGACACAAATTATCCAAACCTAACACCCAAAATAAAATTCTTTGGCTCATGTTCATCCGCTAATACTTCTACACATCGCCATTTATGGGTTTCACACCTAATGCCGCCATCAACTGCAACCTCATCCCCAACGACCAAACACGACGACCACCACCGTCCTAGGATGCAAGTGACACCCTGTTAGGATTCATTGTTAGTACACCCAGATTAATTTGATTGATCCATGCCACGTGTCTTTTTATGGACTTTAGGACCGCATGTAATGAAGTTCTACTTCAATTTTTAGATAAGTCTATTTCTAGATTTTTGATTGTCTAGGCTGAGTATTGTTCGGTTTTATACCTTAGCGGTTTAGTGCTTCAAGCCGTCTTCTTGAGACCGCCAGCATGGAGTCTTTCAGTTTTCATCAAACTGCAGTCTGCATGTTTGATGAAACCGCCCATCAAGATCATCCTTCAAACCGCTCATATGCTTGGTGAAACCGCAGAGCAGTTATTGAAGAATTAAAGATATGTCATTTATTCCTTAGACAACCATTCCCTTTTTAACCGTAAAGGGATGTTGTTATATCTTGTCAAAATAACTCTAAGTTAACTTGGAGTTTCTGCAAGGAATGTCGGTTTGTCTATCAGTTTGAATAGTTTACCGTTAGTCCTTTCTGCAACAAAGGAAAAATGTCAAGTAGTGGTGCAACAAGTATTTAGGACTACAAGACAAAACCAAGGACGAAAATGACAGCCCAACCAATGGGATTTTGACAGCACTGTACCCTTCAGATTTGATTCAAATCTTTACCCAACAGTCACAAGGGTGCTCTGCCTATAAATAGCCTCCATTATTCAACAATGAAGGCTGCTGAGCTTCAAGAGATTCATTCCCAAGTGTTCAAGTTTGCTTTGAAGATTCAAACCCAGATATTCATATCTTCAAACCATCTCCTTAGCAAACCTAGTTTTCTTCATCAAAGCTTCAAGCCTAACAACCTTTCATATTCAACCTTTACACCAAAAGACTTCCATTTGCTCAACCATCATTTAGATACTTAGAGCATTTGATTTCTTTTCACACACACACCCGATTTATATGATCACATAGATTATATACTTCGAAAATACCGGTTGTTATTATAGCTTAGGTTAGACTTATTGTTTAGAGTTTAGATTTATCTTGTAAAACCACCTCTAAATTAATACAAGTCTAGTAGCTATTAGAAAATCCTAGACTAACCATCTAGGTAGAGGACGTAGTTCATTTAAGAACGAACCTCTTCAATTTGTGTGTTTGATCTTTATTTTCTGTCTTGGTATTTATCTTTCTTGTTTGTGGTCTTTAACTTGTCTCCATATACGAAATGACTTGAAAGATGAATTGTGTTTTCCTTTGAACTTTAAGTTTAACTATTCAGTTGCATCATAGTGTTTTCTCAACCTGAGTCAAACCTCCCAACTCTTTAACTAACCTATTTGGCCAAACCGCAAACTCCGCTGTGCGTTTTATCAGTTCGGTTCTTGTGCTTTGAACCGCAGTTGGCCAAACTGATAAGTACTCGGTTGATTTTAAGGGTATTTTTGAAAAAGTTTTGGACCTCTATTCACCACCCCCTCTAGCGGTTCTATACCCTTGTTGCCCTCTGGGACCAACAAGTGGTATCAGAGCATATCCACCAAACTTGTTTTTACAAGCTTAACCGCTTGGGTGCTGATCCAATGGCAAACACAAACACCCATATGATGCAAATATCCAATTCGAATCACTTACCGATTCTGGATGAAGATAGTTTTATCTTTTGGAAAGATAGGATGATGAAACACATGATTTCATGTGATCCTAGACTGTGGACCGCGGTTACTGATGGACCATATGTTCCTATGAAAGAACGTGCAGGAACCGCAGGAGAAGAAGCTGAGGTTAAGAAGTTAGAAAGTGAATGGACTGATGCAGACCGCATCAATGTGGATTTTGATGGAAGAGCTATGTCCATGCTAGTGTCAGCTATTGACTTGAGGACTCATTCTAAGGTGCTTCACTGCACAACCGCAAAGGCTACCTGGGATGCTATAGTTGACTTTATGGAAGGAGATTCAGATACCAAGAAGAACCGCCTCTATCAACAGAGAAGACTCTTTGACTATTTTGTTAAAGATCCTAAGGAATCTCTTAGACAATGCTATGAGAGGTTTATTGATATTGTTAATGTGTGTTTTTCTCTTGGACATGTCTATTCTAATACAGATTTGAACATGAGATTCATGCAAGCACTTGGTAGCAAATGGTTGATCAAAACTACTAATATTGAAGACAACAAGGACTTTGAAGCTCTTGATCTTCGACACTTGTATGCCATGCTGAAGGTTTTTGAATTCAAGCTTGAAGAGGTCCATGAAACCGAAAGCAGATTTAAGACACTCTCTCTAGCTGCATTCAACAATACCTCATCTCCTATCTACAATCCAGACCATCATCAAACCGCTCCTCACCTCTACTTGCAAACAGCTCCTCCTGACCCAAATATTCCTAGATACAATCCTCAAACCGCACCTTTTGAGTATTACCAGCAGTCTCACCCATCCTATCCTCAATCACATCAACCATATCCTCAACCTTATCAACAGTCTCATCAACCCTACACTCCTCCTCAAAGTTCGTATGCTCAGAATGTAGTATCACAATCCTCAAGTTCTACTCAAGTTGATTTTGATGAAATGGATGATGAAGAATTTCCTTTGTATGTAAAGAAATACACCAAGTTCAGGAAAAACAATAGATCTCAATTTCCATCCAAAGGCCTAGCAAAGTTTGTCCCTCCAACCAGATTCAACAAAACTGCAGATCCCAAGACAAGGGATGACTTGGTTTGTTATAACTGCAGACAGCCAGGTCATTTTGCTTCAAGTTGTCCCAAGCCGCGTTATGAAGCCAAGCCAGCAAAGAAACCATTCAACAAGAAGTTCGTGAAAAGAAGAGGAATGGTAGCTGACCAAGGAGATCAACCGCTGACATGGATGGGTTCAGACTCAGATGAAAGTGATGAAGAAACTGCTAATCTCTGCCTCATGGGATTTGAAGAAAGAATTGAAATTGACGAAAGCCTTCCACTGCCAAATCAACAAATGAAGTCAGTTTCACCTAAGACTCCTGAGGCTAGATTAAGCAAAGCTCCTACAACACCAAACTACACTCCTGAGGTTCAAGCAGACCAAAGTCATGATGACCAGGTACTAGAACGTGCTAATATTATATGTCAACAACACACTGTGCTTAAAAAGGCATATAAACTAATGGTTGCGGAACTTGAAGAATCCCAACGTGTATGTAAATCCCACAAGGAGGAAATTGAAAACCTCAAGCTCCAAATTGCTGGGATATCTACTATTGTGGATGAAAACCGCTATCTGAAGGACAGAACCGAGGTACTTCTCACCCAAATCCATGAGCTTACCGTACAAAGGGATGACCTTCAAAAGGTGACCGATGTATGGACTAAGTCTGATGTCACGTGGAACAAATCCTAAATTCACAAATTCCTACTTCGGATAAAAGTGGATTGGGGTTTAAAACCGATGATGGGTGTAAGTGTCCTTGTCTCTGTGCCGAAGGTGGTGTGAAACCTACTGAACAAACCAAAGAAATTCTTAAGGTTAATCATGCCGGTAAAAAGGGTTCAAAACAAGAAATTAAAAGGCAAAATTATTTCTTTGAGTATCCTAAAAACCAGACTGGGAGAGATTCAAAGTGGAAAGAGAAATCCATAGCGGCTGAGGCAACCAAGGAAGTATTGAGTGATGAAACCGCTTGTAATGAACGGGTTTTAGGAAATTATAAATTAGTTAATAAAATTAATGGGGAAATTATTTTAATTATGAACAGGCTAATTAATTATGGAATGGGAAGGGTCAACCTTTTTAAGTATAAAAAGGAGTTTCCACCTTAACCCTAAGAAACCCTATCAGTTGTAGCAGCCGGAAGATTTGGAGAAAATAAAAGAGAGAGGAGGCAACTTCGGGTAACAAGGAGAGGGAGAAGAAACCGAGGTATGTTTTCTACTGTTTCCTTTAAGAGTTTTTGTGTACTTGGTATTACCACAAAATAATGATATATATGAATGTGTAAGTATACATGTGGTGGTGTTCATATGAGAAAGAGACAATAAAGAAGAAAAGTGGAAGGATGAGAGAGAGAGGGAGAAAAGTCGGATGAAAGGGGAAAGAGAGAGAGAGAGAAATCAGAAAGAGAAAAGAGAAAGAAAGAAAAGAAAAGAGAAAAGAAGAGAGAGAGAGAGAGAGAGAGAGAGAGAGAGAGAGAGAAAGAGACGTGTGAGAGAGAAGAAAGGAGTAGGATGGTGATAGAAATAAGGTTAAAGTGAAAATGTTAAGGACCTTTCTGCAATTAAAAAAGGACTATAGAGGAAAATGTATATATACAATATGTGTATGTATATGTGTAAAGGACTTTTTTGCAATTAAAAAAGGACTACAGAGGAAGACGTATATAAACAATATGTGTATGTATAGGTTGAGGGACTAATATTGAAATTAAAATATGTGTGCACGTGTATTAGTGTGTGGATGGTGAGAGAGAAAGAATAATGAGAATTTTTATCTACTGGACAAAGGAGTGAATTCTTTTTAATCAGCCCAATTTGGTTGTAGACAGTACGAAAAAAAGATAAAAGGGCTGTTGACTTAATTATGGGTAGTGGTCAGTTTATAAAGCTGACTTAGTATTAGTATAAAATTAATATTAATTATGTTCTACTTGCACATGATTAGATTTTGCGGGGCGTTGTTGAGTGTATCGTTCGTACGTTTCGAGAGCTAGCTACTGCAATCAGGTAAGGGATTTACGTATCTTAGTCCTATTGTTATCGTTATTTATTGACCCTCCGTTCCTAGAGTAAATATTGTTTTACCGTTATGGCCGGTAGCTTTTGATTGGAATTCACTCTAAATCGTTTCCGTCAGCTAAATTAAATCTGACTTTAAATTGACATTGGATTATTGGTCAATTAAAGAACTTCATTGATAAAAGAATGATCACTTAATGACACCCATTATTTGTGGGTTAATATTGATATACTATTGATACCCGGTCATGAGGGTTAGTTCATGACATGCCTATGTGGCATTAACCATCGATATCGACACCACTGAGATTGTGGTTATATAGGTTATCCGGATATACCGAAACATTGATACATCGACTATTGTACCCCTTTGGGTCACTTTTGAATATTGAATTGATGAGAAGAATATTAAGTGATCATAATTGATTTTACGCATTATCGAATATGGAATTGTGCCATGATTTCTTTCCTTGTATTAAGAAGAGGATTATCGTTTGGATTTATTAATTTGTCCGTTTCATCGAAAATTGTTTATTGATACATTCTTTGAGGTCACCCCTTCTTAGAAACCGAAGGGGCGGCGTAGGACCTTACTGAGCATTGTTCGCTCACCCTTTCTCTAATTCTATTTCTTCAGGTTATAAGTAGGAAAACAGGACTTTCAGTGGAGACATCTTTGAGGCGGACCTGAATAATGAAAGTAGTGATTTTTATATTTTTTTAGTAGACTTTTATTGAGATTGTAATAAATGCCGTGAACTAGTTTTGATGGCTACTAGCCGTTAGTATTGAAAGAAAATTGTTACGCTTCCGTTAGTGATTTTGGATTGTGGTTAGATTTACTAGCCGTGGAAATTTGAATTGTAGTTATGACCGTTACTCTTTTATTTTGGGGACGGATTTATATTATTTAATGGTGTTATAATACTCTGAAATTTTGGGGTGTTACAGTTGGTATCAGAGCATTGGGAATAGAACTTGAAAGGGGGTAAGAACTCTGATATTGAATAGCTTTAAGTATTTGAATATTACATGTGGAAAAAGCTTTTAGGAAAAATTTCCATTAAAAGATATATTGGAGACTTAAGGGATGATTTTTTTTTATGAAACAAAAATTTCCTTATGGCATTATTGTTGTGATTGAAACTAAAAATGGTTAAAATTTTCATCTTTTGCTAGGAAGCATGGTGAGAACCTACCAAACTGCTAGGAAGACTACTGGTGGAAAAGCACATTTGTTACCCATAAGGATTCCAAGGAGCGAGTTCCTAAGAAAGAGGGAGGAAGTTGGAAAATATGAAAACATGTACTTGAGAGAGAAGGCAGATAACATAACTATGGGAGAAAGGTTGGATGCTATAGAAGAGCGGTTGGAACAAGCGTTAAGTAAGATTCAATCTCTCCAACAGCAGTTAGAAGTGGCTAAAAACAGGATCCAAGAGTTGGAAAATCAGGAAGTAGACATTGAAGAGGACGTACAATCGGAGTGAATGTGATTATGGTGGTTAGGTCAAATAAAAAATAAAACGAGAGGAGGCAGACTACTAGATTAAATTATATTGTTTAGGTAATTTTCCAGTTATCCTAAGTACTTGGTGATGTAAGCCATTACCTTATGGATTTAGTTAAGGATTAGTAATTGATGTACTCCCTCCTTTAAAGTTAATAAAAGGAAAATTTTGATTATCTACGTTACCAATTTTGTGAATATGTATAATTGTGTAGTTATGTATTTTTGTCCCATACCCAATATATTGACATGATTGATACCCATTGAATACTATCGAGACCGAATCGAAAGTTATATCGACATCGAAATTGATATTGAAATTGAAATTGAACAAGTCGAATGTACTTGAAACCAATGATTATGAGACAAGTATAAGGTAGACTAATTATATCACCTTGCTTAGTAATTATAAACATGTGATCCTTGACTTTTGGTAATAGGCAATGGAAGGAGGAAGAGGTAGAGGCCGTGCGGGTCGAGGAGGCCGAGGAGGCCGAGGGGGCCGAAGCGGTAGTGTCCAAGACTCTGAGTCTATAGGAGAGGGAGGCCAGAACCACGGCCAGCAGAATAGTAATGGAAACAACCAGGGTCAGCCGGACCCGATGCTTACTGCCCTGATTCAGACATTAACACAGGCAGTTGTGGGGATAGGTCAGACAAATCAGACTTTAGCTCAGGCAGTGACAGCAAGCCTTAATCAAGCCAACGCAGCACCACCACCTCCACCACCTCCACCGGTTAGAGATCCACTGGCGCTATTCCAGAAGCGCAACCCAGAGTATTTTTCTGGTGCACCAGGCGAGAAGCCTGAAGAATGGATAAAAGGCATTGAAAGAATTTTTCGCACTTTGGAGTGTACTAGCGAGCAGAAGGTAACTTTTGCTACTTTTGTGTTAAAAGGGGAAGCCATGGTTTGGTGGGAGACAGTAATCCAGGCAGGAGTGGCTCGTGGGGTTACCAATTATACATGGGAGATGTTTCTGGAAGCTTTTAATGACAAGTTCTACCCCCCAATTGTGAAGAATATGAAGATATCAGAGTTTATGAATCTAACTCAAGGATCCCTGACTGTGGAAGAATATTTGGCAAAGTTTCTGGAGTTATCTCGTTTTGCCCCGAGGTTTTTTGATGATGAAGAACAGAAGGCTAGGAAATTTGAGTCTGGATTGAATTCGAAGCTGAAATACAGATTGGTACCACTAGAGCTCCCAACTCTAGCTCAAGTGGCAAATAAGGCTCGAGTAGTTGAGCTGGATGCGAAAGAGTATCAAAGTTCTAGAGACAATAAGAAGCGGGGAGCTGAACGCGATACGGGGAAGGAAAGTGGTCAGACTAGTAAGAATGGGAATGATAGTGGGAACTATAAGAAGCGGGCTACTGAAGAAAATCGCCCTAGGGGAGGCCCTCCAGCTACCAACAATCGCTATCAGAACAGGAACTATCAGGGAGGTCAAAATTGGAATAAGGGCCAGAACCAGGATGTGGCTACTCCAATCTGCCGTACTTGTGGGAGGAAACATAAGACTGAAGAGTGTTACTGGAACACAGCCTCTTGCTTTAACTGTGGTAAACGTGGGCACAAGATAAAAGATTGCCCGGAACCAGTGAAGACTGCACCGAATGGAAATGAGAGTAAAGACAAGGACAAAGACAAATCGAATGGAAAGGGAAGGGTGTTCACTATGACAGCTAGGGATGCTCGGGCTTCTAATGATGTGGTGGCAGGTACCATTCAATTATGTAATAGAAATGTTTATGCTTTGATAGACTCAGGTGCTACTCATTCTCTGATTTCTTCCCAATTGGTCAGTCGTTTGAAATTAAAACCTGAAAACCTAGAGATAGCCCTAGTAATTGATACACCCACCAATGAGGCTATTCAAATAAATTCGGTCTATAAATCTTGTACATTGAAAGTGGGGGAGAGGAAATTGTCTATCGACTTCATTGAGTTAGACCTCCGGGATTTCGATGTCATTTTAGGTATGGATTGGTTAGCTGCATATCATGCAAAGATAGATTGTTTTAAGAAAGAGGTGGTATTTTGTATTCCGGGTGAACCAGAATTCTATTTTCAGGGGAAAAGTCCTGAGCGGAAGTCAGGGTTAATATCGTTCTTAAAGGCTCGAAAGATGTTGAAGAAGGGTTGTGAAGGGTTTTTAGCTTCTATTATTGACACTAGAAAGGAAGGCGTTAAGATCGAAATGGTCCCAATCGTAAACGAGTTCGTAGATGTTTTTCCTGAGGACTTACCGGGAATATCGCCTGAGCGAGAAGTTGAGTTTTCTATTGACCTGGTTCCTGGTACGGGTCCTATCTCTAAGGCACCCTACAGAATGGCACCCGCGGAACTTAAGGAGTTAAAAGAACAGTTACAAGAGTTATTAGCGAAAGGCTTGATAAGACCTAGTGTCTCGCCTTGGGGTGCTCCCGTGTTGTTCGTGAAGAAAAAGGATGGATCTATGAGGTTGTGCATCGATTATAGAGAGTTGAATAAGGTGACGGTGAAGAATAAGTATCCTTTACCAAGGATTGATGATTTGTTCGATCAGTTACAAGGAGCGTGTTACTTTTCCAAGATTGATCTCCGTTCTGGGTATCACCAGTTGAGGGTGAGGAAAGAAGAAATCTCTAAGACAGCATTTAGGACCCGGTATGGTCATTATGAGTTCTTAGTGATGCCTTTTGGGTTGACGAATGCTCCTGCAGTGTTTATGGAACTAATGAATAAGGTGTTCCAAAAATTTTTAGATCGATGTGTGATTGTGTTTATTGATGATATCCTAGTTTACTCTAAAACGAAGGAAGAACATGAGGAACATTTGAGGATAGTACTGCAGATTTTGAGGGAACAAAAGTTATATGCTAAGTTCAAGAAGTGCGAATTTTGGCTTGAAGAAGTAGCTTTTCTGGGTCATGTAGTGTCCAAGGAAGGTATATCGGTGGACCCATCGAAAATTGAAGCAGTGGTGAAGTGGGAAAGACCGACCACAGTGACTGAGGTTCGGAGTTTCTTGGGTCTAGCTGGTTATTATAGGCGTTTTGTGGAGGGCTTTTCCAAGATATCATTGCCATTGACAAAATTGATGTAAAAGGATGTTAAGTTTGAATGGACAGAGGAATGTGAGGCCAATTTTCAAGAGTTGAAGAAGCGATTAGTGTCTGCGCCGATTCTTACTCTGCCATCGGAGGCAGAGGGTTTTGTGATTTATAGTGATGCTTCATTGAAGGGGTTAGGTTGTGTTCTAATGCAGAATGAGAAGGTGATCGCTTATGCATCTCGTCAGTTAAAGAGCTATGAGAGAAACTACCCAACTCATGATTTAGAATTGGCGGCAATAGTTTTCGCTTTGAAGATTTGGAGACATTATTTGTATGGGGTACATTGTGAAATATATACAGACCATAAAAGCCTCAAGTACATATTCACTCAGAAGGAGCTGAACATGCGACAGAGAAGATGGTTGGAATTATTGAAGGATTATGATTGTGACATCTTGTATCATCCAGGAAAAGCCAATAAAGTGGCAGATGCTTTAAGTCGTAAGAATAGAGGGAGCTTAGCAGCCATACTAGAAACCAAAGGAGAGTTAATTGAAGGAGCCGAACATGTATGTTTAAAAGTCAAAATTGACAGTGAGAGGGGTCGTTTAGCTCATCTGAGCGCGCAACCAGCATTGTTAGAAAGAATTAAGGCGGCTCAAGTAATTGACCCGGAGTTAGTAGAGATCCTAGATAAACTGAAGGGTGGTGAGTCATCAGAATTTAAATTGGGGAATGACAATATGTTGAGATATCGGTCAAGGATCTGTGTTCCAGATGATGAGGGTATTAAACGAGAAATTCTTGAAGAAGCTCATTGCTCTCGATTCGCAGTGCACCCTGGTAGTACGAAGATGTACCAAAATGTGAAGGATACGTATTGGTGGATCAACATGAAGAGAGATATAGCAGACTTTGTGGCTAAGTGTTTGGTGTGCCAGCAGATAAAGTGCGAACATCAGAGGCCAGGTGGTTTATTACAGTCGTTACCGATTCCTGAATGGAAGTGGGAACACATTGCCATGGATTTTGTGGTGGGACTACCAAGGACCCTAAAGGGTCATAATGCAATTTGGGTGATCGTTGATAGGTTGACCAAGTCGGCCCACTTTTTAGCTTTCAAAATTACTGATTCTATGGAAAGGTTAGCCAAAATGTACGTTGATGAGATAGTTAGACTTCATGGAGTGCCATTATCGATTGTGTCTGATAGAGATGCTAGATTCACATCAAAATTTTGGGGAAGTTTACAGAGAGCATTGGGGACCCATTTGAATATGAGTACTGCATTTCACCCGCAGACAGACGGACAGTCAGAGCGGACTATTCAAACACTTGAGGATATGCTTAGGGTGTGCTCATTGGATTGGCGAGGCTCTTGGGACGAACATCTGACCTTAGTGGAATTCGCGTATAATAACAGTTTTCACTCTAGTATTGGCATGGCACCGTATGAAGCCTTGTATGGTAGAAAATGTCGTTCGCCGACTTGTTGGGACAAAGTGGGCGAGAGAAAGTTATTGGGACCCGAATTGGTTCAAGTGACTACTGAAAAGATTCAATTGATAAAGAAGAGATTGTTGACAGCACAAAGTAGACAGAAGTCGTATGCAGACAAACATCGTCGTGAACTTAAGTTTGATGTGGGAGACCATGTATTCTTAAAGATATCTCCTACGAAGGGTGTTATGAGATTTGGAATCAGAGGAAAGCTTAGTCCAAGGTATGTCGGACCCTTTGAGATTCTTGATCGAGTGGGAGAGGTGGCTTATAGACGGGTATTGCCGCCGGCTCTGTCGGGAGTCCACAATGTTTTTCATTTGTCCATGTTACGAAAGTATGTCCCTGACCCAAGCCATGTCATTGAATTTGAACGGTTATGTTTTCGAGCGGATCTGAGTTACGATGAAGAACCGATTCGGATTGTGGATAAGAAGGACCAAGTACTAAGAAAGCGCATCATCCCATACGTGAAGGTTCAGTGGAGTAACCATACTGTTCGAGAAGCTACATGGGAGCTTGAAAGTGAGATGCGGGATAAATACCCTAAATTGTTCATCGAATGAGGTACGTCAAGTTTAGAGGACTAAAACTTATTTTAAGGGAGTGAGAATGTAATGAACGGGTTTTAGGAAATTATAAATTAGTTAATAAAATTAATGGGGAAATTATTTTAATTATGAACAGGATAATTAATTATGGAATGGGAAGGGTCAACCTTTTTAAGTATAAAAAGGAGTTTCCACCTTAACCCTAAGAAACCCTATCAGTTGTAGCAGCCGGAAGATTTGGAGAAAATAAAAGAGAGAGGAGGCAACTTCGGGTAACAAGGAGAGGGAGAAGAAACCGAGGTATGTTTTCTACTGTTTCCTTTAAGAGTTTTTGTGTACTTGGTATTACCACAAAATAATGATATATATGAATGTGTAAGTATACATGTGGTGGTGTTCATATGAGAAAGAGACAATAAAGAAGAAAAGTGGAAGGATGAGAGAGAGAGGGAGAAAAGTCGGATGAAAGGGGAAAGAGAGAGAGAGAGAAATCAGAAAAGAGAAAAGAGAAAGAAAGAAAAGAAAAGAAAAGAAGAGAGAGAGAGAGAGAGAGAGAGAGAGAGAGAGAGAGAAAGAGACGTGTGAGAGAGAAGAAAGGAGTAGGATGGTGATAGAAATAAGGGTTAAAGTGAAAATGTTAAGGACCTTTCTGCAATTAAAAAAGGACTATAGAGGAAAATGTATATATACAATATGTGTATGTATATGTGTAAAGGACTTTTTTGCAATTAAAAAAGGACTACAGAGGAAGACGTATATAAACAATATGTGTATGTATAGGTTGAGGGACTAATATTGAAATTAAAATATGTGTGCACGTGTATTAGTGTGTGGATGGTGAGAGAGAAAGAATAATGAGAATTTTTATCTACTGGACAAAGGAGTGAATTCTTTTTAATCAGCCCAATTTGGTTGTAGACAGTACGAAAAAAAGATAAAAGGGCTGTTGACTTAATTATGGGTAGTGGTCAGTTTATAAAGCTGACTTAGTATTAGTATAAAATTAATATTAATTATGTTCTACTTGCACATGATTAGATTTTGCGGGGCGTTGTTGAGTGTATCGTTCGTACGTTTCGAGAGCTAGCTACTGCAATCAGGTAAGGGATTTACGTATCTTAGTCCTATTGTTTATCGTTATTTATTGACCCTCCGTTCCTAGAGTAAATATTGTTTTACCGTTATGGCCGGTAGCTTTTGATTGGAATTCACTCTAAATCGTTTCCGTCAGCTAAATTAAATCTGACTTTAAATTGACATTGGATTATTGGTCAATTAAAGAACTTCATTGATAAAAGAATGATCACTTAATGACACCCATTATTTGTGGGTTAATATTGATATACTATTGATACCCGGTCATGAGGGTTAGTTCATGACATGCCTATGTGGCATTAACCATCGATATCGACACCACTGAGATTGTGGTTATATAGGTTATCCGGATATACCGAAACATTGATACATCGACTATTGTACCCCTTTGGGTCACTTTTGAATATTGAATTGATGAGAAGAATATTAAGTGATCATAATTGATTTTACGCATTATCGAATATGGAATTGTGCCATGATTTCTTTCCTTGTATTAAGAAGAGGATTATCGTTTGGATTTATTAATTTGTCCGTTTCATCGAAAATTGTTTATTGATACATTCTTTGAGGTCACCCCTTCTTAGAAACCGAAGGGGCGGCGTAGGACCTTACTGAGCATTGTTCGCTCACCCTTTCTCTAATTCTATTTCTTCAGGTTATAAGTAGGAAAACAGGACTTTCAGTGGAGACATCTTTGAGGCGGACCTGAATAATGAAAGTAGTGATTTTTATATTTTTTTAGTAGACTTTTATTGAGATTGTAATAAATGCCGTGAACTAGTTTTGATGGCTACTAGCCGTTAGTATTGAAAGAAAATTGTTACGCTTCCGTTAGTGATTTTGGATTGTGGTTAGATTTACTAGCCGTGGAAATTTGAATTGTAGTTATGACCGTTACTCTTTTATTTTGGGGACGGATTTATATTATTTAATGGTGTTATAATACTCTGAAATTTTGGGGTGTTACACCGCTCCTAGTCGGTTTAAGGAAATTCCTATCATTTTCCCTAAAGCCGCACCTAAGAGGAAGGTTGAGCTCAAGAAGGTAATCTTTGTTAAAGCCAAAACCGCTGACCCAGTAAAACATGAGAAACCGAAGGTCAGTAAAGGGTTTGTAAAATCGAAACCAAAACCTGGATTTATTCATTGTGCTATTTGTGCTGATTATGGCCATGGTGCTGGTCATTGTCTTTTAAGGTTCACACCCAATGCCAAGGGACGTAAAAATCCTAAGGTCAAACAGGTGTGGGTCCCAAAAAGCTGCTAACCCTAGGACCCAAAAGAATAAGGGGGACCAAAATATTTAATGTTTATTTTTCAGATCTTATGCTTTATGGCTAGAACCGCAAAGAAGAATAAGGATCTTTGGTACTTGGATAGTGGTTGCTCACGACACATGACCGGAGATAATGAACTTCTTTGTGATTTCATCAGTATGAGAGGCCCCCTAGTAGTGTTTGGAAATAACAAGAAAGGAGAAACAATAGGATATGGGGCAATCAAACGTGGAAAGGTGACCATTGAAAATGTGTCACTAGTAGAAGGACTCAAGCACAACCTTCTCTCCATATCTCTGTTTTGTGACAAAGGAATGAACTGCAACTTTACTTCAACTAATTGCTTCATCAAAGATGCAACTTCGAGAGTTACTCTACTGACTGGCAACAGAACAAGTGATGCATATATGATAGATTTGAGTAATGTTGTTTCTATTGATGACCTCTGTTTTGTAGCAAAAAATGTTAGTGAAAGCAGCTGGTTATGGCATAAGCGGCTCAGCCACTTGAACTTCAAGTATCTAGCAAAACTGCAAAGGGATGGTCTTGTCAAAGGACTACCCAAAGTGGCTGACCATCATGATAAGAAATGTAAAGCATGCCAGCTTGGTAAGCAGCCCAAACAGTCATTTCCAAGCAAAACCGCATCTTCAACGAACCGCTGCTTACAACTGCTTCACATGGATTTATTTGGACCTGTCCCAACTGCCAGTATAGGAGGAAACCGCTATACCTTGGTGGTTGTTGATGACTTTTCAAGATATACATGGGTGGAAATGATGGCCTCAAAAGATGATACTTATGGCATCGTAACCGCTCCAAACTCAGAAATTGGATGACATTGTTGCTGTGCGTTCAGATAATGGAACCGAATTTACAAACAATGGTGTTGCCCAATATTTTGATGATCATGGAATTGATCATAACTTCTCTGCCGCTGGGGTTCCACAACAGAATGGAGTTGTAGAAAGAAAGAACAGGACTTTGATTGAAGCTGGGAAGACCATGATTGCAGAAGCAAAGCTTCCCAAGTACTTCTGGGCTGAAGCTGTCAATACCGCATGTTTCACCCAGAACCGCTCCCTAATCATCAAAGTTCACAACAAGACCCCTTATGAATTGTGGAGAGGAAGATCACCCAACATTGCATTCTTTAAAATATTTGGATGCAAATGCTACATCTTATACAATGGCAGAGAGCATCGAGGTAAATTTGATGCTAAGGCCGATGAAGGTATTTTTGTTGGTTATTCAAAACACTCTAAAGCTTTTCGTTGTTTCAATAAAACTTCATTAAAAATTGTAGAGTCAGTCCATGTTACATTTGATGAACATGATCTTCTTGAGCCACATATGGCTCCAAATGTTGCTGATGATTTTAGTGGTTTTGAGACAGGTACATCTTACCCTAATCATGCAACCGCAAATGACCAACCTACTCAAACCGCTCCATCAGGTTCTCCAGCCGCTCCAAATCAAACCGAAGGTGTTGCTGTAGAACCGCACTCTTCTGATCCCATTCAAACCGTTGATCCAGTTCCAAACATCACCTTCAATGAAGATTTCAATGATTATCAAGAAGAGCCTCCTCTAGAAAATCTTCAAGAAATAGTGGTTCATGAAGACCTCCCTCTAGAAATCAATGAGCATAGAGACCATCCAACAACCAATGTTATAGGTCCTATCAGTTCTGGTGTTCAAACAAGAGGAAGCTTAACTCATAGAGATAACCACAGTTTGTTCTCAACCGCACTGTTATCTCAGATGGAACTGAAGAAGGTAGATGAAGCTCTAAGTGATCCAAGTTGGATAGCTGCAATGCAAGAAGAGCTCAATCAGTTTGAAAGATACAGAGTTTGGACTCTAGTTCCAAGGCCCAGGGATCACACTGTAATTGGAACAAAATGGGTATACAAAAATAAGATGGATGAAAATGGTACTATAACAAGAAACAAAGCAAGGTTGGTTGCTCAAGGTTATAGGCAAGAAGAAGGGATTGATTATGATAAAACCTTTGCCCCTGTAGCCAGAATTGAAGCCATTAGATTGTTCCTGGCCTATGTCTTATTCAAGAAATTCAAGTTATATCAAATGGATGTGAAGAGTGCATTTCTGAATGGTGAACTACAAGAAGAAGTTTATGTAGCTCAACCGCCAGGATTTGAAGACAACAAATATCCTAATCATGTCTTCAAGCTCTAGAAGGCCTTGTATGGACTCAAACAAGCTCCAAGAGCATGGTATGACACTCTATCTAAATTTCTTATTGAATAAGGCTTCTCTAGAGGTAAAATTGATACAACCTTATTTATTGCTAAACACAAAGGTCATTCATTATTAGTTCAAATATATGTTGATGATATTATTTTCGGTTCTAGTAATGAAACTATGTGTGTTAAGTTTGAGAAGCTTATGAAAGGTAAATTTGAGATGAGTATGATGGGAGAGTTGACATTCTTTCTTGGACTCCAAATCAAGCAATGTCATGATGGAATCTTTATCAACCAAGCAAAATACACCAAAGATTTGATCAAGAAATTTGGGCTTGAAACCGCTAAGCCAGTTGATACCCCAATGCAAAAGGCCTGCAGTTTGGATCGAGATGAACAAGGTAAGAAAGTGAATCAGACACTCTACCGAGGTATGCTTGGCTCTCTTCTTTACTTAACTGCAAGTAGGCCAGATATAATGTTCAGTGTGTGTGTTTGTGCTTGATTTCAAGCTGACCCTAGAGAATCTCATCTTATAGCTGTTAAACGTATTATTAGATATTTATGTGGCTCTGTTAACCTTGGACTTTGGTACTCCAAAGAATCTGCATTTGATTTGTTAGGTTATTCAGATGCTGACTTTGCAGCATGTAAGATTGATAGAAAGAGCACTAGTGGTACATGTCAGTTCCTTGGATCTCGGCTTGTATCATGGTCCAGTAAGAAACAAGCATCGGTTTCAGTCTCAACCACTGAAGCTGAATACATAGCAGCTGGAAGCTGTTGCTCTCAAATTCTCTGGATGAAACAGCAGTTGGAAGACTATGAAGTATTTGAAAAGAATTGCCCTATCTACTGTGATAGTAATGCAGCAATTTCTATCTCCAACAATCCAGTTCAACACTCAAAAACCAAGCACATTGACATAAGATATCATTTCCTCAAAGATCATGTTGAAAAGAAGAATATTTTTCTAGCAAAGGTGGGAACCGATGATCAAATTGCTGATATCCTCACCAAACCGCTTGAAAATTCAAGGTTCTTTCATTTACGAGGAGAAATGGGTATGCTGGAACTAACTTAATATATTTCATGCCTATTTATTTCTTAGTCTAATAATATTTGTTAAGTATTTTGGCTCTATTAAGAAAAAGGAAATAGTGTTCGGTTCTATCAAAATTCGAAACCGCTATATAAGTTCGGTTGAAGATTCCGGTCAAACCGAAGAGTCAAGAAGAATAATGTCAGTTTGATCCAAACCGTAAGGAGAAAGCAAACTATCGGTTTAATCTAGTGAAACCGAAGCACATCTGAGAGATATCGATTTCATAAAAACCGAGAATGAGAAAAGGTAAGTCGGTTTACTCAAACCGCTCAGGTATGATATTGCAATTTAGTCCCTACTTTATGTCACTTCATTCTTTAAGGATCTTTATGCAATTATCTCTGCCGCATTAAATGCGAATCGACAGGTACACTGACGGTTAAGTTTCCTTCAGCCGTCATGCCTGCTCCACTACCCGAGGTGGTTAATTGAGTATAAAAGACAAACCATTTTTCAATTTAACTTTTTAACTTTTTACTCTTTTTAGCAAAAACCCCTTCTCTCTCCTCTGCTCACACTCTCCACTCTCTGTTCTCACTCAAATTTTCTTACTTAAACGATTTTTTTTTAAATGGCACCAAAGAAATCAATCGATCTTGCTTCTACTTCTACATCTTCCAAACCTTCGAAGCCTGATATGGTATGAATTTCTGAACCCTAACTCAGTTTATTTCATTTGTCCACCATTGTTGAAGCTTAAAAGCATGTTCATCTTCCTTTGATCATTTTATGCTTTTTCTTCGAATTTTTGGTTGGCCTGAACTCGCATTGTCATATATATACTGTTTGATTACTTTATTTTGTGATTTGTGTTCAATTCTTGAGCAAAATCAATTTTGGGATATTTGGTGTTCTTGCGCAGTTGTGCAGATTCTGGGTTCATGTGTTGTTATTTGTCTTAGTTTATTTAGAACTTTGTTACGATCTTCCCTTTGTGGTCATTTTGGTATAATTCTTTCACATTTTGGTTAAGATTTTGTTTTGCATATTCATACTCTGTTCTTCGTGCATTCAAACTCTTTTTCAAAATTTTCCCTCTTTGATCCGTTTTATTTTTACCGTTCACCTTTTTTTTGTTTTTACATTTTTATCCTTACTCTCCTTGAACCGCATGTTTTCATTGTTAGGATTCCTCGTTATAGTTTGTAAATCTTACTCAAACCGCGGTTTGCTTAAGGTTTCAAACTGCCATTCTTCAAATTATTTCTAACTTAGAATATTTTTCAGGATCCTTCAAACTTTGTACCCGGCTCTAGGATACTAGAAGAGGAAGTTAAACAAGATGCAGTTGGAAGGAAGCTCCTTAAACTGCTGAATGATGCGAAGCTGCTCCCTCTATTTCTCATGGACGAACCTCAGTTCGTGACCATCATCTGTGCTGAATTTTTTGAAAATGGGATTGCTACTGATGCAGCTTTGTTGGACGTAAGGGGAGAACAAATCAGGGACCTAGAAACAGGTCAGGTGAAGTATGAGGATGCTATCAAGTCCACCGTCTATGGCAAAGAAGTGATCTTAACCGCTTCCAAAATTGCAGTCCTAGCAGGACTTGAGAATTCTGGTGTTTTGGGGATTAAACCGGAGGTTCTGAGCAATACAACTATGGAGTTGATTGGAGTTAATTCTTTCTCCACCAAGAATTCCTCCAAAAAGGACGTTGGAGAAGTAATGGCTCATTTATGTGAATTAGTTGATTCTGGAGTAATGTGCAAAAATGGGAACCACAATAACTTTACAAGTGAACAGTATGCTTACTGTGTGGCAATTCTTAAAGGGAAGAAGCTGCATTGGCCCAAAGTTGTGATGAAGGAGATCATCAATGCCCTAAACCGCCTTCACGCCGCTGGGAAGTCTAAGATCAGGACCCACTGCAGGCTTCTGACCAAGTTCTTGCATCAAGATATGGATATCTTCAAATTCAGTTCAGATAACAAAGACTATTGGTTGGATCCAATTGAGAAGTCGGTGTTTGGGTTGTCAAAGCTCGATGCATTCAGAACCGCATTTGGATGGCGGTATGCACAGGCAGTTTGGAATGAGGATTCATTACCTGAAGCTGAACGTGGTCCATTTCCTGAGGCTCGGCTCAACAAGTCTGGGAAACCGTATGCTGGTGCCATTGCTGATCAGGCCCATGCTACGATGTTAAGAAATGAAGGTCAGACCGCTACTTTAAACAGATTAGGTTTAAGCCATCTTGCCCAGACCGCGGTACAGGCAGAGGGGGAGCCTGCGGTTGAGGGGGAGCCTGCAGTTCGGTCTAAACCTGCGTCTCGTCCCAAGGAAACCGCTGCTCCAAGGAAGAGAAAGGGAACCGCTCAAATCCCTTCAATTATTACAAAGGCTGACCTATCTAAACCTCCCTCTAAACCCTCTTCCAAACCAATATCTAAACCCTCTTTTTCAACCTCTTTTCCCCCTATCAGACTATCACCTACTCTCTCTAAACCTATCACTTCTAAACCCTCCATCCCAAAACCTCAAATTAAACCCCTCTCCCCATTACATCAGAATGTGGAGAAATCCCTCAACTTTGCAATGGATGCCTCCTCTCTCAAAGCTGCCAAAGCCAAATCTATTCCAGAACTCATTCTTTCACCTCATCTTTTCATTCCTATCTCCTCTCCTCCTAAACCTCCAACCTCTAAACCGCTTTCTGTTCAGTTCACTGATGAACAGTTGGCTGCCATTTATAATGCCCTTCCAAACCTTAAACCTTCTTTTCAAAAACCGAGCCTGAGCAGACCGAAGTGTCTGAGGTTGTGGTACAGCCTGAGCAAACCAAAGTATTTGAGGCTGCGGCTATGCCTGAGCAGCCTGATGCGTCTGAGGCACTTGGTGAACCTGAGCAAGACATTGAAATCCTTTAGGTTCAACCGCCGAAGAAAAGAGGAAGGTTAGTGAAGAAAAGTGATTTTGTGGAACATTGGCAGTCAAGGCCACCAGGAGCAGTAGACTTCAGTGAGGCTGATTACAAAAGAGATCATTCACCTCATGAAGGCTCATTTGCTAAGGAGCTAAGGAAAAGGGCTGAAATGAGGAAGGCAGGCATCGATCCTATGATGATTGAGGACTCACCTCCAACACTTAAGAGAAAATTGAAGTTTGACTCACCAGAGCACACTCCATCTCCGGTTCAGTAATCTCCAGTTCAACTAGGATCCAGTCATTCATCTCCAGACTTACCGTATGTTGCAGCGGTTCTACCATCACCAGTTCTCTTAATTTCCCATCCTTTGGTTTCTACATTTTCGGCTCAACCATCTTCTTCGGTTCAACCGCTAGCTTTAACTGAAGTTCAACTGTCGGTTCAATCTACTGCTTCTCCTTCGGCTCAGACAACGGTTTTAATTATCAAAACGAAAACAAGGAAAAGGAAGAGTGATGTAGAACTGGCTTCCTACTTGAAGCGGTTCAAATCAGAGACTTCAAGGGATAGAAGGGCTGGCGCTCGTGCTCGTGCCGCTGCTAAAGCCGAAGAAAGGTTTCTCAAGTCAGGGCGCCCCAACCCTTATGCAATTTTTCCCAAAGATGATATGGAAGCTGTTGTGGACCAAATCATTCTAGCCGCTGCAGAACAGCTCTTGGCTGAAATAGCCTATCAGGTTATGAATGATCCCACTCTTGCCTCTAAATTATTTCTGTTCTTTAATTGTCTTTGCATTCCCAATCTCTATAGAATATTCATTGTGCCTTCTCCTTCCATCTTTCTCTATGATGACTATATGAGATATGATGCTCCTCCTCCTCCTCCTCAAACCGAAATTATCCCTTATTATTTTTCCCTTCCTTTTGACCACATAGAATTTGAAACCGCCATTAGGGTGTCTATGGGTGAAACCTTAGAAGATGCACATACTCTCCTGAAAGGCAAATCTAAACTGCATTCTTCTCCTTCCCATCAAACCGATGATACCATCTCTCTTTCTTCCGATGATGAGTCTGTGCCAGACTACACTCCTTCTGATGAACATCCTCCTTCAGTTTCTTCCTATCCAGTTTTACCACTTCGTGCCTCAACCGCCGATTTGATAGAAGTGGTTAGGAACATTCAGTTTCATCAGCAAGCCGCCACTTCTCGGTTTGACACTCATCTCCTCACTATTCAGTCTGATCTTGATGCCATTAAGGGGGAGAGAGTGAATGATATTTTTGAGATAAAAAATATGCTGAAAGGAGTTTTGAAAAATCAACTTGCCCTTCAAGACATGGTCAGAACCAACCATGAGATTTATTCCTTAAAGCAGCAGGCAGTTGATACCAGGATGGACTCTATTGAAGGAAAGCTTGACATCTTGGCTCAACATTCATTTGACAGTTCTGAGCACTTATTGCTTAGAACCGGCAGTCTGGTCAGACAAACTGCTGCTATTGAATCTATAATCAATGAACCGACTGTGGTTCGGCTTCGTGCAGCAGATTTGGTCGTTGAAACCGCCCATGCCTCCGGTTCTAGAAATGCTGCCCAATCCAACAATGCTAATGTTGATCAAGCCGCCCAAGATCAAGCTGCAGTTGATGATCAAGCCACGCAGGCCAATATTGCTGAAAATACTGAAAAAGTTATAGCTCCTGCTGCCGGTGATGAGATAGACTAGATTGTAATTTCTAAGTCATTTGTGTTTTCTCTTATAATTCATGTACTTTGTAAGTTTCAAACCTTTATGATTGAATTATAATGAGAATGACTGCATAGCATTCTGTTTCCAAAACTTTGTTTATTCAAACTGCTTGTTAGTGAAACAATGCTTGCATTTCTTAAAACCTCATGCACTACATTCATCATGAAAATACTTTTAAGTGCATTGTGTTTTAAACATTCAGTTTAAACATGCATTTCTGATTCTCAAAATCATATCATTCTATATGCATCTGAATGCATTTCTTTTCTATCTTTTCTTTATTTCCTTTGTTTTTGATAGATTAGAAATCTATGATCTAGCATAGCGTGTGCATTGACTTGGGACATGCAATTTCATGAAATTTATTTCGGACATGTTCTTACCAAGTACAATGTTTTGCTATTATCATAGTGTGGTAATGGCATCAATCAAATAGGGGGAGATTGTTAGGATTCATTGTTAGTACACCCACCTTAATTTGATTGATCCATGCCACGTGTCTTTTTATGGACTTTAGGACCGCATGTAATGAAGTTCTACTTCAATTTTTAGATAAGTCCATTTCTAGATTTTTGATTGTCTAGGCTGAGTATTGTTCGGTTTTATACCTTAGCGGTTTAGTGCTTCAAGCCGTCATCTTGAGACCGCCAGCATGGAGTCTTTCAGTTTTCATCAAACTGCAGTCTGCATGTTTGATGAAACCGCCCATCAAGATCATTCTTCAAACCGCTCCTTTGCTTGGTGAAACCGCAGAGCAGTTATTGAAGAATTAAAGATATGTCATTTATTCCTTAGACAAACATTCCCTTTTTAACCGTAAAGGGATGTTGTTATGTCTTGTCAAAATAACTCTAAGTTAACTTGGAGTTTCTGCAAGGAATGTCGGTTTGTCTATCAGTTTGAATAGTTTACCGTTAGTCCTTTCTGCAACAAAGGACAAATGTCAGGTAGTGGTGCAACAACTACTTAGGACTATAAGACAAAACCAAGGATGAAAATGACAGCTCAACCAATGGATTTCGACAGCACTGTACCCTTCAGATTTGATTCAAATCTTTACCCAACGGTCACAAGGGTGCTCTGCCTATAAATAGCCTCCATTATTCAACAATGAAGGTTGCTGAGCTTCAAGAGATTCATTCCCAAGTGTTCAAGTTTGCTTTGAAGATTCAAACCCAGATATTCATATCTTCAAACCATCTCCTTAGCAAACCCAGTATTCTTCATCAAAGCTTCAAGCCTAACAACCTTTCATATTCAGCCTTTACACCAAAAGACTTCCATTTGCTCAACCATCATTTAGATACTTAGAGCATTTGATTTATTTTCACACACACACCCGATTTATATGATCACATAGATTATATACTTCGAAAACACTGGTTGTTATTATAGCTTAGGTTAGACTTATTGTTTAGAGTTTAGATTCATCTTGTAAATCCTCCTCTAAATTAATACAAGTCTAGTAGCTATTAGAAAATCCTAGACTAACCATCTAGGTAGAGGACGTAGTTCATTTAAGAACGAACCTCTTCAATTTGTGTGTTTGATCTTTATTTTCTGTCTTGGTATTTATCTTTCTTGTTTGTGGTTTTTAACTTGTCTCCATATACGAAATGACTTGAAAGATGAATTGTGTTTTCCTTTGAACTTTAAGTTTAACTATTTAGTTGCATCATAGTGTTTTCTCAACCTGAGTCAAACCTCCCAACTCTTTAACTAACCTATTTGGCCAAACCGCAAACTCCGCTGTGCATTTTATCTGTTCGGTTCTTGTGCTTTGAACCGCAGTTGGCCAAACTGATAAGTACTCGGTTGATTTTAAGGGTATTTTTAAAAAAGTTTTGGACCGCTATTCACCCCCCTCTAGCGGTTCTATACCCTTTTTGCCCTCTGGGACCAACACACCCTCATACTCCAACGATCATCATCTAAATCATTCTCTTTCATCATGCTCGTATTCTCCACAGGGGCGGATCTTCAGTATAAAAAGGGGGTGCAAGTGCACCCGATGAATTTTCGTATTTAAGAAGAAAAAATATTATATGTATGATATATATATAACTGTGCACCCCAAGAACAAATTGCTTTGTAGTATAGATGGATAGAGTCTAGCCTTCTTTTACTAGAAAACCAGTGTTCGAATCCTAGCAAAGGCATTTTTAGTATTTCAATTATTACATGCTTCCCCTCCAATTTGGCTTTTATGCCCTTCCAATTTGAGCTGCTAGTTCAATTTTCTTTTGATTTTGATTATGATAATAAAGAGCAAATTTGAAAGTTTTTCGGACATTCGTTTTAAGACGGAGGGAGTATTATTTAAAGTTTTGTATATTATAACATGTAATAGAGTAAACGACGATTATAATTTGAATTTTTAGTGTAATTTGTGCACCCGCTGAACGGAAACTCAAGATCCGCCACTGATTCTCCAGTGACTTATTTTGTAAAGAAAAACAGAAATCAGTGAGATCCTGGGTTTAATGTGTGTGTTCGTGTGTGTTCGTGTGTGTACTGTAAAGTGAGAGAAAAGAGTTGAGGAGAAGAGAGAAGGGGGGTTAGGCTGCTTTAATTCAAAAAAGCATAGAAAAATGTGCAATCTTTGCCATTTGTCAAGTGAACATCAACACATGGAAAAAATAAGGACATCTGTCATGACTTAACAGATGGCAAGCATGTAAATACATTGAAACTTACCTCATCAACATTTGTCACTAAAGGCAGGCGTGGCTAGTTATGAAAACACCCCTGACTGTTTGAAAATTTGCGAAAACCTTCCTTTCAAATAATATAGATTTCATATATACTACATCCGTCTCACTCGAATTAGGACAAATTTTCATTTTGGGTGTCCCATTCGAATTAGGACAACAAAAAATGGAAATGTTTTTTTAAAGGGACCCACATTCACTCACAACAACTTTCCACTCATTATTCTCTACCCCACTTTCTCTCTCTTACTTTACTTTTCATACCCACAACACATACTCTACTAACACTTTTTCTTTAATCCTCGTGCCCAACCCAAAAATTTTAATTTGGGTGGGACGGAGGGAGTATATATATATAATGGGCGTGGTTGCATCAAATATAACCATGTATGCAATATTTGTTCATTATTATTTGTTATGTCATTAAAAAAAAGACAAATAGCTATACTATTATTTTATTAGAAAGGTAGGTTGATGGCCTATAAAGTGGTGATACATTTTCTTAGCAAAGACCGTATTTGTATGTACGAGATGAATTACATTTCTATCAACTTTTCTAATAAAAGCCTTGTTACATTGATTCATGAGATTTTGGATGTCCAAAATAATAGATTCCAGAGAAAAATCATTGCAGGGTCTTGAATGTAGTCTCGAGCTTGGGTTGAGTCCGTCAAAATTAAAATATCAGAAAAAGAGTTGTGAATTGCCGAATCTAGACCTTTCCGGTATACATTATAATGTGTTATGGTATTTCAACTTATTTTAACGTTTAAATTCAAATGTTAGACTCAAAAAATATAGAGATGAATCAAAATTGTAATTTTCGGCCAGCCTTGACACCCTTTAATAAAATGGCTTTAACTCTTTGTAGAAAATATGAAATCAAAATTCAAAAAGTGCTGGTTAAACTAGACAAATAAGTTTTTTTGTACATATATTATTTGTGTAATTTGATGTAGTAAATAATATTAGATAGGCCGTTAAAGTAGAGTTAAAGCGGAGTAAAAAAATTTTTGTCAATGAAATATCAAAATGGTTTGACTAGTTGATCAACTAATGAGGTTTTGACACTTCATCATTTACATGTGATCTCTATGACTTATGAGTGGAACATAGTTGTTGGAATTTATTTTGCCTTGCAAGAAAACAATGTTTTCGTTTTTGTCTAATGGCAATAATGAAATGTTGGTGTGTATATGCTTTAGGCACATTATTTAAAAACGTTATTTAGTTTTTATTTTTTCATTATATAAAGAGATGTTTTAAGATTATTATTTGTTGTTACATGTTTTGTTATAATAGTCTCCGTCCCTAATACTTATGAAGAACTAGTATAAGTTTAATTAGATGTCATGTGATAATTATGTTTATGTGATACAAGTTAAATTTATGGGTATGTGTTGGTGAACATATATTGGACTTGACCCGCCTATGAGGTTTATGTCATGGTCAAATTTCATAATTAAACTTCTTAATAGTTATATCATTAGAATCCTTAGACAGATTATTATGATCTTCCACATAATGGAGATCTTGTTTGACATATTCAAACATTACTCTTAACCAAGTAATTATAAAGGATATGATTTGCATGATCGAAGTTATGTAGGGAACTGTAATAAGCCAAGATGGAATTTGTCCCTCTTCGTGAGAGGTATCAAGCTTGAGCCCCACAATGAATAGTATTGATGAAATGCAAACTCTTTGTAGAAAATATGAAATCAAAATTCAAAAAGTGCTGGTTAAACTAGACAAATAAGTTTTTTTGTACATATATTATTTGTGTAATTTGATGTAGTAAATAATATTAGATAGGCCGTTAAAGTAGAGTTAAAGCGGAGTAAAAAAATTTTTGTCAATGAAATATCAAAATGGTTTGACTAGTTGATCAACTAATGAGGTTTTGACACTTCATCATTTACATGTGATCTCTATGACTTATGAGTGGAACATAGTTGTTGGAATTTATTTTGCCTTGCAAGAAAACAATGTTTTCGTTTTTGTCTAATGGCAATAATGAAATGTTGGTGTGTATATGCTTTAGGCACATTATTTAAAAACGTTATTTAGTTTTTATTTTTTCATTATATAAAGAGATGTTTTAAGATTATTATTTGTTGTTACATGTTTTGTTATAATAGTCTCCGTCCCTAATACTTATGAAGAACTAGTATAAGTTTAATTAGATGTCATGTGATAATTATGTTTATGTGATACAAGTTAAATTTATGGGTATGTGTTGGTGAACATATATTGGACTTGACCCGCCTATGAGGTTTATGTCATGGTCAAATTTCATAATTAAACTTCTTAATAGTTATATCATTAGAATCCTTAGACAGATTATTATGATCTTCCACATAATGGAGATCTTGTTTGACATATTCAAACATTACTCTTAACCAAGTAATTATAAAGGATATGATTTGCATGATCGAAGTTATGTAGGGAACTGTAATAAGCCAAGATGGAATTTGTCCCTCTTCGTGAGAGGTATCAAGCTTGAGCCCCACAATGAATAGTATTGATGAAATGCATGGCCGTGCTCAAATGAATTGATATGATCAATATCATATGTATTAACAATGTATTCGGAATCGAGAAAAGTATTAGACATTGTAAGTTGACTATAGACCATGACTTACGTTCAATGATATCGTGGACAAAGGATTGTGATATGTTCTATAAAGGATAAACGAACTTTAACTAATTATATTAATTGGGTAGTCATGATGGCTTGTTAGAGTCCGCTCATGATTTATGTTATCAAATGGTTTTGATCTCATTGAGAACTTAATATAATCCTACGTGGTCACACACAAAAAATAAATTGCGAAAAGGTTAAAATTGGAATTTCGGGAAGGGCTGAAAAATCGGATTTAAAGAAAATCTGGAAACTAGTTCCAGAGCTGGAGATCTGGCCGGACCCTAGGCATGACTCGGTCGGACCAATCCTAGGTCCGGGCGGCCCCTTTAGTGACCCGGGCGAACCTTTGGTTGACGGGCTCAAACTTCCTATCTCCGATTTTTGTCGGGTTTTGACCTATTTCTCATAAATTTGTTGGGATTAATAAGTATAAATACTCCTCTCTAAACCCTATTGAGACACAATTGATATTTGATCAATATTGGGAGCCTCCAAAGAGTTTGGTAACACATTCTTAATCTAAGATTCATCATCAAAGACTAAGAACTTCAAAATTCATATAGCCTTTATAGAAAGAGTTTCTATTGGATCTAGCAATCCAGATCTAGAAGTAGTTCTAGATATCCGTTCGCGTTTGGATAAACATAGAGGGCAATGATCTCAACTCCTCCAAGTTCGTGATCTGATAATTGAAGACGTGTTCCTACGATCGTGATTCAAGAACGCGAAGAACAAAGATTTGAAGATCCGAAGATTTAAAAGCATCACCAGGTTAGTATTCTAAATTCATACGCATAATAATTTAATCATCTTGAATCAATCTAGACTTTTGGGTTTAATCCGCTGCGCATGATTGTGCAAAAACCAACAGTGGTATCAGAGCCCCATTCATCATGATTATTTTAATAATAACATGGATTTAAGAAAGTGAGACTTTTGCAAAGAGACTTGTCTAGGACAAGCTCGAACTTAAATCTAATAAATGTATTTTCATGGGATATCCTAAGAGGAAACGTAAGGATATTATTTTACTTATAAGAAACAAAATGTTTGTTGCTTATGATGGTACTTTTCTAGATAAATTGTTTATCTCTAAAAAAAACAGTGGGAGTAAAATATATCTCGAATGGTTCGAGACCTAGAAAATAACATGGAACCTTAGATGGAAGTTGAACAAACTTTCACAAGGAGTTGTGAAAACTGTTCAAATTACACAAGTTACTTGCATTTATGATAGGATACAATATATAACAAGAAATATTTGATTTCTCGAAATAGAAAGTATTGAGGTAGAATTCATTGAGAATGACAAATCTATCACCTATCAAAATGCGAAGTCCGCTCCGGATTTAGATTAATGACTTGGAGTCATAAAATCTAAAATGCAATCCATGTACAATAATCAAGTTTAGAACTTGATCATTCTAACCTAAGGTGTAAAAACCAAAGGATAGAATTGAGTTTTCTTGGAGAAAACTAACATGGATAGCAAGGTACATACTCACTAAGCAAGACTAAATGTGAAAGGTCGACTCATATTTCGACTATGATAAAACTTTCTCACTCGTAGTCATGCTTTAAGTTATTAGAATTCTCATTGCCATAACCTTCATATTTTGAATATGAAAATATGTCAAATGGATATCAAAACAACGTTTCTTAATGGGAGCTAACTTAAGGATGTATTGGATACAACCTAAAGATTTTGATAATCTAGAAAATTCTAATAAAGTATGAAAGTTGCAAAAATCCATGTGATGGAATGAAGTAAGCCTCTTGGAGTTGAAACAATCATTTTGATAAAGTGTTCAAACGGTTAAATTCATCAAAGATGAGACTTGTGTATGTTAGAAAATTAGTGGGAGCATAGTCTTATTCCTAATCTTATATATGTGCATGACATATAATTCATTTGAAATAGTTTCTTAATGAAAGACTTAGGAAGAAGCCGCTTACATCCTTGGAATTAATATCTATTGAAATAGATCTAGGAGATTGATTGGTTTGTCTCAAACTACTTATAAAGACAAAGTATTGAATTGTTCAGTATGCAAGATACTTGCAGAGAATACTTGCAAAGTTGTCTAATGACAATGTTCTTGGCAAGACTTAGTCTTATTGGAAGACTAATTAGCAAGAATACATAATTGTAGACACCCCGCCTTGGACCTCTCACCCCGATTGCATACATAATATTTTTATTTAACTTGTTTTTGTTAATTTCTGTTACTTCAGTTAAGTCCTAACCGATTCCGTTAGCTTTGGACTAAACTGCATAACAAAGTTAACTTTAGAGTCATTCCTGTCATTCTGTCTTTTCTACCCGCGGGCGCCTCCGGCACTTCTTGTGGACTGCGCACGCGTCTCGCCCCTAAAACCGGACTCACGCGCCTATCATTATGCCACTTACGGACTGCAGTCTTTTCCCTCCATTTTCTTGATCACAAAAACCTCTTTTCACCACATGTTTTATTCTAACATTAAATCCTTTTTATTTGTAACCTCCAAATCCCATATTTCTAGCCATTTTCGTAAAAAACAAAATATTTCCTTTTTATGTTATTTGATTTGATTTTGTTTATTTTATTTATCTTATTTTTGATTAGAACACCAATAGTAGCAAGACCCGCATAAGCGGGGCGGATTAGGTGTTTAATTACTTCCCACTCCGTCATCTAACCCCCGAACCCTTCTCTTCCCGAATCTCTAGTTTCGTAATATTAAAATAGGCTTTTTGTCGCGACCCCGACCCCGCGGGCCCGGAGTACGCGAGCTGGACGTCGACTTAAACAATAACTCTAAAATAATGAAGATAAAAATTTCCTTTTATACCAAAAGATGATAACACAAAGTTTTGAGATCCAACTGAACAACAAGAAAAAGGACTAGTGTAAGCTCCATAAGCTTACACCCAAAATAATAAAATGTACAATTCTTAATGACGTCAAGTTTGGTACAACTATTCCCAAAACGGTTACACATTTATGTAATGTAAACCCACCAATAACAACTTGCCCAAAAAGCTCAACCCTCGCGACGTCCTCCTCGTGATCAGCGAGTCTAATCCTTTCCTCCTGGGGGGGGGGGGTTAAGGAAAAACAAAGATAAAAGAAAGGGGGTGAGATAAATCTCAATAAGTTACTAATGCAACTACATGACATGCTATGATGCGATAAGCAATAAACAATAATAAATATCACTTAGCACATAGCATTTATCTATTAACAAATAGCAGCGGAAATAAACAAGTAACAAAGGATATTAGCCAAGGTTTCCCAACTGATAGAACCAAATAAAGGTCGCTGCGCAGCTTCAATAATCAACAATCAACATCTTCATAGTAGCATGAAAGCTGAAGAGAAAACCCCCGGTACCGGAACCAAAAATAATAAGGGGACAGTGACACACAGTCAAAGCCCAAAACCAATAGCTAAAATGCTCACAAAGGGGCTAGCTCATCTCACATCCAAGGCCAATCTGGAGGAGGGGAATAATGGGGCAAAACAATGGTCAACATCATAATGGACTTGGCTTGTGCCATCATAACGTTTCGCATCGCCCAAACACGACACAAATACCAGCTGGACTTTCAAGTAAGGGCTAAGTAATAAAATACTAGCACGATAAACAACTAATGATTCCAAAGTAGGGAACCATTCCAAATAAATCACCACAAAGGTAAACCAATCCAAACAACACATCAAAGATGTCTAACATTCCCAAAACGGTACTTAATCAAATTTCATAACATATTTATTCACAAAAGAACCAATTCCAATTAATAAAGTGTTCCACGATGTTAACTTAAGTTAATTATAGTAAATAAACTTAAACTAGGGAAGCCACTTAGTTTTAAACAAGCAAAAAGGTAAATTTCCAAAACAGGGGTTGGGCGGGCGCGCGCAGAGGGTTGGGCGGGCGCTTATTTGACCAGAAGGTTTGGCCGAAGGAAAAGGCCAGGTAGGCGGGCGCCTGGCTCAGCACGGGCGGGCACCTGGTCGACGGGCTGGGAGGGATTTCAGCTGGGTTCTTCCAATTTTTCCAAACCATTTCAAGCATTAACGAAATCAACACTTCCAATGAGTGTAGTAATGTACCAAAACGCCATACAAGCTTGTAAGGGAGCTAAACAACACCATCTAATAACCCCAAACAAGATTTCAATCTCCACATTTGATTTATCACAATAAATTCCAAATAAATTCTAAACCTTCACAATTCATCAAATAACCACTTCAAAGCTTCATATATCATCATACAAAATGGGGATGAACAATTTTAGCATATAAATGGGGGAAAGCAACTTACTTGAACTTTATGAAAGATGACGGAATTCAAATATTCTTGGCTCTAGACGATCCTATCGACGATCTAAACATGTTTCAAGTTATGAGAAATGAGAGATAATGAGGGGAAGATAGCTAGATTGAAGAGAGAAGGGAGAGAAGAAAACTTACCAAATAACCAAGGAGAGAGAGAGAGATAGAGAGAGAGAGAGAGAGAGAGAGAGAGAGTATGCTGGGAATGGGAGTAGGGTGAGGAAGAGAGTGAGGGAGAAGGAAGAGTAGGGAGGGAGTAGTTAAAATTATTTTAAAAGGTTACACTTAGGCCCCCTCATCTACTAACACATAACCCAAACCGAATTCCCTACTACCCACTTAACACAATATCAATCAAATAATGCTAAACACAAATTAATATTATGAGATATAAAATGCGCACATAAATAAATAATCAAATAAATAAATAAATAATTAATTATTTATTAATAAAATGGAGACAGGTTTTCGGGTCGTGACATTCACTCCCCCTTAAAGAAAATTCGACCCGAATTTTAACGAGACTTACCCGAATTAAAAAGCCACGGATATTTATGATCCATATCCTCTCGAGGCTCCTAAGTCGATTCCTCAACATTATGATTCCTCCAAAGAACTCTAACCAACGGAATGCTTTTGCTTCTCAACTCTTGGACTTTAGAATCAAGGATTCGAACCGGTCGTTCTTCGTAAGTCATGTCGGGCTCTATATCCTCCGGTACCCTCGGTAAAACGTGAGAAGGATCATGAACGTACTTCCGAAGCATAGAAACGTGAAAAACATTATGCAACCGGTCCAAAGAAGATGGTAACGCAAGCCGATATGCTAAAAGCCCCACTTTCCTCAAAATCTCAAACGGTCCAACAAACCTCGGAGCTAATTTACCCTTCTTCCCAAACCTTCGAATACCAACCTTCGGAGACACCTTCAAGAACACAAAATCTCCGGTCTGAAAATTAAGATCACGTCTTCGGTGGTCCGCATAGCTCTTATGTCGACTCTGGGCTGTCTTCAATCGATCCCGAATAACTTTGACTTTCTCAACTGAATTCTGAACCAAGTCGATACCCCATATCTTCGCTTCCCCGATTTCATCCCAACAGATAGGCGATCTACACTTTCTCCCATATAAAGCCTCGTAAGGAGCCATCTCGATACTAGCCTGATAACTATTATTATACGAAAATTCCACTAGAGGTAAATGAACATCCCACGAATCAGAAAAGTCTATCGAACAAGCTCGCAAAATATCCTCTAAAATCTGAATAGTCCTCTCGGATTGACCGTCAGTCTGAGGGTGAAAGGCTGTACTGAATCTCAAATCGGTACCCAAAGCTTCCTGTAACGCTTTCCAGAATCTAGAAGTAAACCTCGGATCACGATCCGACACAATGTTAACCGGGACCCCATGTAGTCTCACAATCTCATTAATATAAAGGGTCGCAAGTTTCTCCATCGAGTATCTGATATCAATCGGTAAGAAATGGGCACTCTTGGTCAATCTATCCACGATCACCAGAACACTGTCAAACTTCCTACAGGTACGAGGTAGTCCCGTAACAAAATCCATAGTCACATGCTCCCACTTACACTCCGGAATCTCCAATGGATGAAGTAGTCCTGCGGGTCTCTGATGCTCGGCTTTGACCTGCTGACAAGTTAAACACTTCGATACATACTCAGCTATTTCCCTCTTCATGTTGTTCCACCAAAATTGTTGCTTCAGATCTTGATACATCTTCGTACTACCCGGATGAATAGTATATCTCGATTTATGACCCTCATCTAAAACTTGCCTCTTTATTCCATCAACGTCGGGTACACACAACCGTCCACGAAAAGTCAACACCCCAATCGAACTCAAAGAAAAATCCTCGAAGTTCTTCTCATTCAATTTACCCATTATTTTCACTAACTCGGGATCTTCTTTTTGAGCTTCCTTTATCTTTTGAATTAGGGTCGGAGATACCCTAATATTCGCAAAAATAGCCCCATGTCTCGATTCACGAGGACACCAATCTCGAACATCCTCAAGCATTTTCCACTCTCGAACCATCATCGAAGCCATATAAGATTTTCTACTAATCGCATCGGCTACAACATTTGCTTTCCCGGGATGATAGGATATCTTACAATCATAGTCCTTCAAAAGTTCCATCCATCGACGCTGCCGGTTGTTCAATTCCTTTTGAGAGAAGAGGTATTTCAAACTCTTGTGATCGGTAAAAATCTCAAACTTCGCTCCGTAAAGGTAGTGCTTCCACTTCTGAAGGGCAAATACGATAGCTGCCAATTCCATATCGTGAGTAGGATAATTTTGTTCACTCGGACTCAACTTCCTCGAAGCATACGCGATCACTTTCCCGTTCTGCATTAAAACACAACCCATGCCTTCCTTCGATGCATCACTACAGATCACTAAGTCGTCGTTCCCATTCGGTAATGCAAGAATCGGTGCAGTAGTCAACCTCTTCTTCAATTCCTCAAAACTGTTATCACACTTTTCGGTCCACTTAAACGGAACATTCTTTCGGGTCAACTGTGTCAACGGTGTAGCAATCCGCGAAAACCCTTCTATAAACCTCCTGTAATATCCGGCTAACCCCAGAAAACTTCTAATCTCAGTCACTGTCTCGGGTCTCTTCCAATCCACTATGGATTCTATCTTTGAAGGATCCACAGAAATCCCATCTTTAGAAATAACATGACCCAGAAATGAAACTTTCTCGAGCCAAAACTCACACTTACTAAACTTCGCGAACAACTGTTCCTTCGCAAGAACTGATAAAACTGTCCTCAGATGTTGCTCGTGTTCCTCTCGAGATTTAGAATAGACAAGGATATCATCGATGAATACCACCACAAACAAATCAAGATAAGGATGGAAAACCCGGTTCATCAAATCCATAAATACGCCAGGCGCGTTAGTCAACCCAAACGGCATAACCAAGAACTCGTAATGACCATAACGAGTGCGAAAGGCAGTCTTCGGAATATCCTCCGATCGAATCTTCAACTGATGTTACCCAATCCTCAAATCAAGTTTAGAAAACACCACGGACCCTTGAAGCTGATCAAATAAATCATCAATGTGAGGTAGAGGATACTTGTTCTTCAATGTAACCTGATTCAACATTCGGTAATCAATACACAATCTCAAAGAACCGTCTTTCTTCCGCACAAACAAAACCGGTGCTCCCCACGGGGAAACACTAGGGCGGATAAACCCTCGATCAAGCAACTCTTGCAACTGAACCTTTAGTTCCTTCAACTCTGCGGGAGCCAACCTATACGGTGCCTTTGAAATCGGAGCCGTACCCGGCAAAAGGTCTATACAAAACTCTATCTCACGATCGGGAGGCATTTCATATTCATAAGAGAAAACATCGGGAAATTCTCTAACTACCCGAACACTCTCCAAACTAGGGGATTCTTTCCTAGTATCAAGCACACTAGCCAAGTACCCCTGACAACCACGATACAATAATTTTCTCGCTTTCACATAAGAAATTATACGAATATTTCTACCCAAAGGCATAGCCTCAAAAACAAATTTAGGCATGTTGGGAATAGAAAAAGTAACAACTTTCTTACGACAATCAACAGAAGCATGAAACTTGCTCAACCAATCCATACCCAAAATAACATCAAAGTCTTGAATCGGAAGGACTACCAAGTCCGCACACAAGACACGACCACATATAAGCACATCACAAGCACGAAATACTCTATCGGTCACCAAACATTCTCCTATAGGGGTCGACACCTCTAGCACATAAGGTAAAGACTCAAATGCAGCATTTAGCAAAGAAGCAAATTGCACAGATATGTAAGAATGTGATGATCCTGGATCTACTAACGCACGAGCGCTCACATTAGACACAGAAACAATACCTCCAATAACAGAAGGATCATCGGTAGCTTGTTGTTGATTCATGGCAAATACCCTTCCTTAGACCTTGGGCTTCCCCGCAGCATCTCTTTTCTGACCCTGTGGAGCACCAGCCCCTACCCCAGATGGTTGACCCCTGCCTCTAGTACAATCCCTTGCAAAATGCCCCATTTGACCACAATTGGTACACTTGCCCTGTTTCTTCCAACACCGGTCCTCTGAATGACCTTCCCTTTGGCAATAGGAACAAAGTATCCTATGTTGGTCCCCTTGGTTCCCGACAGTAGTGCCCGGGTTCCCTGGGATTGGTTGCCCTCGGGCCTACGTTCATCGAGACCATCTATTGCTTAGTTTCGGCCACATGGACTACTTTCTTGGTTTCTTGAATTTGTGCGGGATTGTGGTTGCCTAATGGCTTAGTTCGACCGCACTTCTTGTTGTCTTGATTTGGAGATAATAACCAAAGTTGAATTAGTCTCATCCTCATAATTATAGAGAAACTAATGACACATAAATATCATGCTTAAATTAATGGGATTAATTTAGTGGCTAAACTTGATGTGTAACATGTTTATATTATGTGCTCATAAATGTGTTATATGCTATATGTGATGAACCTTCAAAGAAAGTTTTAAGTCCTTCTTTGCCATGCCATGATTAAAACACTTGTTTATATATGGGTGATTTTGATGTGGGTTCGCCTCCGCGAAGTGCATTGATTTTATTCATGTATGAGCAAGATGAGGTTCATTAATTTAATGCGGGCTTGCCTCCGCAAGGTGCATTAAATTGAATGGTTCCTATGCGTTTAAAATGGTTGGACTTAATTAGGCGTCAAAACAGTTTTGGGCCTAGGCAAAAGATGAGATTAAACATGCTTTTTGAAATTGGATTTCTCAAAGAATCTCATAAAAGGATCTAAGAATAATATGGGATATGATTGACATGATTGTCTACCTAATTAATTTAGTTTTTGAGCGGTCCGCCTCCGTGGACTCAAAAGTTAAATTAAAGTTGGATCTTAGCCCAATTAAATTATATTATACATTGGATGTATATGAAGGTTATATAATTTAGTGGGATTATTTTGTTTAAAATACATTATTTATCTCTTTAATGAAAATCGGTACTTATTAAATTTTGGAAATTTTGCATATTTGTAGATAATGACTAATAACACTCAATCAATTTCGTTGCGATCGATCCTTGAGAAGGATAAGCTCGAAGAGAATGGTACTAACTTTATGGATTGGATCCGTAGCATAAGAATCGTTCTTAGGCAAGAAGATAAGTTGTACATTCTCGATAGGCCTCTTCCTGCTAAACCACCGCCTACTGCCCCTAGGGTAGAAAGAGACAATTACAAGAAACATCGTAATGATTCTAGAGATGTAAGTTGTCTCATGCTTGCTGCTATGTGTTCAAAACTCAAACAAAGTTTGGAACATTTGGAAGCCTATGAGATAGGCGTGGAGTTGAGAACCATGTTTCAAGAGCAAGCTAGGCAAGAGAGGTACAAGACCATTGTTGCACTCACTACTAGTAAAATGAATGAAGGGCAACAAGTGAGTCCCCACTTTCTTAAAATGAAAGGTTATGTAGAGAACCTTGAGAAACTTGGCTATCCAATCCCATTGGAGCTAGCCACGGATCTCATTCTTAATTCATTGCCTAAAAGTTATAATCAGTTTGTGATGAATTATAACATGCATGGAATGGATAAGAATCTCTCTGAGTTGCATGGGATGTTCAAAACTGCAGAGATGAAAATTGTGGAGAAAGGTTCTCCTGTGCTCTTGGTTCATGATGGGAAGAAGGCTAGTGCCAAAGGAAAGGGTAAGAAAGTTGTCAAACCCAAAATAAGCATGGAAAAGGTTGCCAAGGCTTCTGAGGCAAAACCTGATTCACAAAAGGATGCAATCTGTTTCCATTGTCAAGAAATTGGTCATTGGAAACGTAATTGCAAGGCTTTCTTGGAAGAGCAAAAGAAGAAGAAGGGCAGCAAGGCTGCGTCGACTTCAGGTATCTATATGATAGATATTCTCCTTTCTACCACTGATTCTTGGGTATTGGATACTGGATGTGGTTCTCACATTTGTCTAAATGTGCAGGGACTAAAGAATAGGAGACTGCTTAAAGAAGGTGAAGTAGATCTACGCGTAGGGAATGGAGCAAGAGTTGCTGCATTAGCCGTAGGGACTTATGAAGTCACTTTACCTTCCGGATTAATTCTTGTTTTGAACAATTGTTATTATGTTCCGGATTTAAGCAGAAATATTATTTCAATTTCTTGTTTGGATAATGAAGGTTTTAAGTTTCTTATTGAGAATAAGAAAATTTCTATTTATTTAAATGATGTGCTTTATGGTATTACTAATTCATTTAATGGCCTTTGTATCTTGGATGTCAAGAATGAAAATAATGACAATGTCTATCATGTAAATAAGAAATCTAAACCTAATGATCTAAATCATACTTATTTGTGGCATTGCCGTCTTGGTCATATTAATGAGAAGCGTATCTCAAACTCCATGGGGACGGACTTTTAGGTTCATGTGACCTCGAGTCATATGACACTTGTGAGTCGTGTCTTCTTGGAAAAATGACTAAGACACCTTTTACCAAGTTGGGTGAAAGGGCAAGCGACTTATTGGGGTTGATACATTCCGATGTATATGGACCATTAAGTAGCAATGCTAGGGGAGGATTTCAATACTTCATAACCTTCACTGATGATTATAGTAGATTTGAGTATGTTTACCTAATGAAACATAAAAGTGAAGCATTTGAGATATTTAGAATATTTCAAAATGAAGTAGAAAAACAACTTGGCAAAAGTATTAAGGCACTTCGATCGGATCGAGGTGGAGAATACTTGAGTCAAGAATTTGATGATCATCTAAAGAATTGTGGAATAGTTTCACAATTGACTCCACCCGGAACACCACAATGGAATGGTGTGTCTGAGAGGAGGAATCGGACTTTTTTAGACATGGTTCGATCAATGATGAGTCAAGTTGATCTTCCAATATCCTTTTGGGGCCGCCTTAGAAACCGCTGCTTTCACACTAAATCGTGTTCCAACTAAATCGGTTCAAAAGACTCCATATGAGATGTGGAGCGGAAAGAAGCCTTGTTTATCTTTCATGAAGATTTGGGGTTGTGAAGCTTTTGTCAAAAGACTTGTCTCAAACAAACTTGCACACAAATCTGATAAATGTATTTTCGTGGGATATCCTAAGGAAACTAGAGGATATTACTTTTACAACCGTGAGGACAACAAAGTGTTTGTTGCCCGAACTGGTGTCTTTCTAGAGAAAGAGTTTCTCTCCAAAGAAATCAGTGGGAGTAAAATAAATCTTGAAGAAATTCGAGACCCAGAAAATAACATTGAACCAATAGTGGAACAAGAACAAGAACCACAAGGAGTTGTGGAACCTGTTCAAAATACACAAGCAACTCGCAGATCTAGTAGGTTACGATCTGAGCCCGAGAGATATGGATTTCTCGTAACGGATAGTAATGAGGTGGAAATCATTGAGAATGATGAACCGTCAACCTACCAAGAGGCGATGTCTTCTCCTGATTCGGATAAGTGGCTTGGAGCCATGGAATCCGAATTGCAATCCATGCAAGACAATCAAGTTTGGAATTTGATTGATGCACTCGAAGGTGTAAAAACCATAGGATGCAAATGGGTCTTCAAGAAGAAGACTGACATGGATGGGAAGGTGTATACTTACAAAGCTAGACTTGTAGCGAAAGGTTATAGGCAAGTTCATGGTATTGACTATGATGAGACCTTTTCACCCGTAGCAATGATCAAGTCTATAAGAATTTTGCTTGCCATTGCCGCATATCATGACAATGAAATATGGCAGATGGACGTCAAAACCGCTTTCCTGAATGGAAAACTCCAAGAGGATGTGTATATGACACAACCAGAAGGTTTTGAACAAGATTCTAAGGTATGCAAATTCCAGAGATCCATCTATGGATTGAAGCAAGCTTCTAGGAGTTGGAATCTCCGTTTTGATGAATCGATCAAAGAGTTTGGTTTCATCAAGAACGAAGATGAGCCTTGTGTATAATAGAAGATTAGTGGGAGCATAGTGCTATTCCTTATTTTATATGTGGATGACATATTGCTCATTGGAAACGACATTCCTACACTTCAGTCTGTGAAGACTTGGTTAGGAAAGTGTTTTGCAATGAAAGATATGGGTGAAGCCGCATATATACTTGGCATTAAGATCTATAGAGATAGATCAAGGAGGCTACTTGGTTTAAGCCAAAGTACATACATTGACAAGGTCATTAGAAGATTCCGTATGGAAAACTCTAAGAGAGGCACCTTGCCCGTGTTACATGGAATTTCTCTAAGCAAGACTCAATGTCCTAAGACAAACGATGAGCGTGAGAAAATGAATGATGTTCCATATGCTTCGGCAATTGGGTCCATCATGTATGCCATGATTTGTACTAGGCCGGATGTATCTTATGCTTTGAGCATGACAAGTAGATACCAATCCGACCCTGGCGAAAATCACTGGATAGCTGTAAAAGCGATTCTTAAAACTAAAGACTCCTTTTTGGTCTATAGAGGAATGGAAGATGATCTCGTTGTAAATGCTTACACGGATGCAAGCTTCCAAACCGACAAAGATGATAGCCGATCGCAATCGGGTTTTGTGTTTATGTTAAATGGTGGAGCTGTAAGCTGGAAGAGTTCCAAGAAAAGTACAACCGCTGATTCTACAACAGAAGCTGAGTATATTGCTGCATCGGATGCTGCAAAGGAAGCTGTTTGGATTAAGAAGTTCATAACTGAACTTGAAGTGGTTCCTAGTATTGCTAATCCAATAGACCTTTATTGCGATAATAATGGTGCTATTTCTCAAGCAAAGGAACCAAGAGCACATCAAAAATCCAAACACATACTTAGGCGTTTTCATATCATTCGAGAGATCGTTGATAGGGGAGACGTAAATATATGCAGAGTACCTACTGATGACAATGTTGCGGACCCGCTAACAAAGGGACTTCCACAAGCTAAACATGATGGTCATGTTAGGTCCATGGGTATTAGATACATGGGAGATTGGGCCTAGGGCAAGTGGGAGATTGTTGGTAGTGGTGCCCTAGGCACGTTTAATAAACGTTGTAATTGTTATCATTTATTTCATATCAATAAAAGAGATGTTTTGATTATTATTGTTGTTCATGTTTACTTATAATAATCCCCGTCCCTAGTACTTATTAAGCACTAGTATAAAGGCTAAATGATCATGAGATGATCATGTTAGATTTATGGGTACTTGTTTGGAACAAGGTACTGGACATGACCCGCTGTATGAGATTTATGTCATGGTCTATGTCATACATATATCTCATATTAGTTATGTCATTTGAATCCTTAGACATGAAGTTATTATAGTCTTCCACTTGATGAACATTGTGTTTGACAAACTCAAACGCTACCTTAACACGGTAGTTATAAAGGTTATGGTTGGCATAATCGGATTCCCGTTGGGAAGAATAATAAGCTAAATGGATTTGTCCCTCCACGGAGAGATGTCAAGCTTGGGCCCCTCGAAGGAATGATGTTGATGAAATGTTCGGCCGGACTCAAATGGATTGATTGGATCAATAGCATTTGAATTATCAACATATTCGGAATCGAGAAAGCATTGAACAAAACAAGTTGACTGTTTGACCATGACTTGTGTTCAATGACATCGTGGACAAAGGGATTGTGACATATTCTAAAGGAATGCGAACTTGTATCTAGTTATACTATTTGGGCAGGTATGACGGTTTGCTAGAACCTAATCATATCTTATGGGATCAGGTTTGAGCCCATTGCCAACTTAGTATAATCCTAGAGGGTTACACACAATAGAACGAATCTTAAATAAGAGGACTATATTGGCATTTAGGGTCGGAGGACCTCCAATGAATTTCTGGAAATATTCTGGGCCTCCTGGTCAACCAAGCGGGCGCTTGGGTTGGACCAGGCGGGCGCCTGAATGAAGTCTGGAAGACCTAGACCTTCTGTTCAAATTCAAGCGGGCGCCTGGTCCCTTGCAGGCGGGCGCCTGGTGCTGCCGACAGGAAAATTCCTAATTCGATTAGGAAAGGTTTTTGGCACAAGTTACCTATTTGGAATAGGTCTTAATTGTGTATAAAAACCCCAATTCGGCCAGACCATATTGACAAGTGCTTTTGTGAGTCTCAAAGAGTTTGAGGGAGATTTTATTTTGTTCTAAGATATCATTGATTGAGGAACAAAACAATTCACAAATAAATTCCATATAGTTCTTTATTATATTGTGAAAGTGTGTTTCATAATATTGGTCTAGCAACCAAGATCAAAGAAGCTCCTTTGATATTCGTTCGAAGTGTGGATACCGCTAGAGGGTGAAAATCATCATCTTCAAAGTTCGTGTTCAAGCTTTGTGATCGTGATCAAGTCTTCAAATCTCCACCAAAGACCAAGAGAAAATTTGATAGCCATCAAGGGTTAGTTTTTTCCTTTATTCATCATGTTGTATTTGATTTAATCATATGAACGGATCCATGGCTTTGGGTTTCTTAAAAAATTTTAATTGCTATATTCCGCTGCGCATGTTACTTGGAAACCCAACACCTTGGTCATGAATGGCCTTCATGGCTGCCTCAAACATGCCCTGAAACATGGCACGATTCTCTTCCCTTAGGTCATTCTGATTCTGAGTCCCACTAGAACTTTTGCCTGCCCTTCTTCTAGCCATTGGGAACAATTACCTGCATAAAACATCAACCGTTACTCACTCCGAACACAACTACCCTCCTAGGTCATACTAGTCCACCTAGACTTATACTTAGAGCTAAACCAAAGCTCTGATACCAACTGTCGCGACCCCGACCCCGCGGGCCCGGAGTACGCGAGCTGGACGTCGACTTAAACAATAACTCTAAACTAATGAAGATAAAAATTTCCTTTTATACCAAAAGATGATAACACAAAGTTTTGAGATCCAACTGAACAACAAGAAAAAGAGCTAGTGTAAGCTCCATAAGCTTACACCCAAAATAATAAAATGTACAATTCTTAGTGACGTCAAGTTTGGTACAACTATTCCCAAAACGGTTACACATTTATGTAATATAAACCCACCAATAACAACTTGCCCAAAAAGCTCAACCCTCGCGACGTCCTCCTCGTGATCAGCGAGTCTAATCCTTTCCTCCTGGGGGGGGGGGGTTAAGGAAAAACAAAGATAAAAGAAAGGGGGTGAGATAAATCTCAATAAGTTACTAATGCAACTACATGACATGCTATGATGCGATAAGCAATAAACAATAATAAATATCACTTAGCACATAGCATTTATCTATTAACAAATAGCAGCGGAAATAAACAAGTAACAAAGGATATTAGCCAAGGTTTCCCAACTGATAGAACCAAATAAAGGTCGCTGCGCAGCTTCAATAATCAACAATCAACATCTTCATAGTAGCATGAAAGCTGAAGAGAAAACCCCCGGTACCGGAACCAATAATAATAAGGGGACATTGACACACAGTCAAAGCCCAAAACCAATAGCTAAAATGCTCACAAAGGGGCTAGCTCATCTCACATCCAAGGCCAATCTGGAGGAGGGGAATAATGGGGCAAAACAATGGTCAACATCATAATGGACTTGGCTTGTGCCATCATAACGTTTCGCATCGCCCAAACATGACACAAATACCAGCTGGACTTTCAAGTAAGGGCTAAGTAATAAAATACTAGCACGATAAACAACTAATGATTCCAAAGTAGGGAACCATTCCAAATAAATCACCACAAAGGTAAACCAATCCAAACAACACATCAAAGATGTCTAACATTCCCAAAACGGTACTTAATCAAATTTCATAACATATTTATTCACAAAAGAACCAATTCCAATTAATAAAGTGTTCCACGATGTTAACTTAAGTTAATTAGAGTAAATAAACTTAAACTAGGGAAGCCACTTAGTTTTACACAAACAAAAAGGTAAATTTCCAGAATAGGGGTCGGGCGGGCGCGCGCAGAGGGTCGGGCGGGCGCTTATTTGACCAGAAGGTTTGGCCGAAGGAAAAGGCCAGGTAGGCGGGCGCCTGGCTCAGCACGGGCGGGCGCCTGGTCGACGGGCTGGGAGGGATTTCAGCTGGGTTCTTCCAATTTTTCCAAACCATTTCAAGCATTAACGAAATCAACACTTCCAATGAGTGTAGTAATGTGCCAAAACGCCACACAAGCTTGTAAGGGAACTAAAAAACACCATCTAATAACCCCAAACAAGATTTCAATCCCCACATTTGATTTATCACAAAAATCACCCAAAATAACAATAAATTCCAAATAAATTCTAAACCTTCACAATTCATCAAATAACCACTTCAAAGCTTCATATATCATCATACAAAATAGGGATGAACAATTTTAGCATATAAATGGGGGAAAGCAACTTACTTGAACTTTATGAAAGATGACGGAATTCAAATATTCTTGGCTCTAGACGATCCTATCGACGATCTAAACATGTTTCAAGTTATGAGAAATGAGAGATAATGAGGGGAAGATAGCTAGATTGAAGAGAGAAGGGAGAGAAGAAAACTTACCAAATAACCAAGAGAGAGAGAGAGAGAGAGAGAGAGAGAGAGAGAGAGAGAGAGAGAGAGAGAGAGTATGCTGGGAATGGGAGTAGGGTGAGGAAGAGAGTGAGGGAGAAGGAAGAGTAGGGAGGGAGTAGTTAAAATTATTTCAAAAGGTTACACTTAGGCCCCCTCATCTACTAACACATAACCCAAACCGAATTCCCTACTACCCACTTAACACAATATCAACCAAATAATGCTAAACACAAATTAATATTATGAGATATAAAATACGCACATAAATAAATAATCAAATAAATAAATAAATAATTAATTATTTATTAATAAAATGGAGACTGGTTTTCGGGTCGTGACACTTTTTCTTTAGGTTTATTTTATGTTTCCTCAATAACATAGGTGACGAATCTACAATTAAAACAAGTTAGACATCCTAGGATCCTTCCACTGCTCTATCCAAGTAGTGGGCTCTCCCGGGGTATCTACAGTGGCGACTCTGCTGGGGATTATTTAGAGGGTTAAACTTGCGTTTTTATTTTTGGTGTTCTTCATTCTGTTTTCTGGGCATTCTGGTGGAAAAAGGTGGGAAGCGTGCGCCTCTGGCCTTCTTGGCCTAAGGCGCGCGCCTCCGACCTTCACCACCAGAATCTCCCGCCTTTGCATCTTGTCCTTCAATTCCATGTTTCTGTGCTAACCATTACTGCAGGGGAAAAAGTTATTATTTAGGGTCAAGGCAATCCATTGAACCCATGAGTTTGCAGGTACTGCCCAGAATCGGGCGTCTCGGCCTCTCTCACTCGGAGGCGCGCGCCTCCCACTCTCACTGCCCAACGCGCGCGCTTTTGGGCACTTTCCAGAAACAGAACAGTGCACAGAAATAGAGCAGTTTTGACAGTGTGTGGGCACCGGGCCTTCACATAACCTCTTTTACTTTCTGTTTATTTTATCGGTGACACGGGTGATTCGAAAGTTGTAAATATGTGCTTATTTGTTTTTTTTTTCTTTAAATTTTTTTTTTTTTAAATTTTTTCACTTGGCTTGACCTCACACTACATGCACATATTTCTATGAATTGCTCACAATCGAGTCGTACAAGTCCAACCCCAAACCCGTCGAGGCCCGTCCTAGAGAGTTTCAAGCTCCACCCGACCTTGACTCTTTCGAAGCGGTAAACCTCAACCCGTGGCGTAGTTCACGACTACATGCCAGGGGTGACCTTAAGCCTCTCTTTAGCCGAGCACAAGCCAACACAATTCTAGTTAGGGTCTAACACTCTGTGACCAAGTCGGTTTTCATGTGTCGAGATTTCCCTAAACTAATGTCATCAAATCATACATGCCGTTTCCAAAAGAAACAAGTGGTTATTATGGACGAAATAAAACTCCGTCCCCAAGTGGTTATTATGGACGAAAATAAAAAATCCGTCCCCGCATGTATGATTTATGACATTAATTTAGTTTAATCCCGTCACATGTAGGTATCACAAGCGTGGTGGAATCCGATGAGTATATGGGACCGCGAGAAGGTCTATATACTAGTGTGACGATTCCACTATTTTTCTAGAAACCCCAAAAAGGACTACGTCCTTCCGACTTTTGTAAATAAAAAAAATGAGTCATTTTTCCTTATGTGGTTGAGTCTTTTCCTGTTTGTCGGTTAATTTGATTCAAAAAGTGTTTGTGGGGCCATCCTAAGATCAACCGTGCTCTTTCAATAGGTCCAATGGCTTCCAACGGCAACAACAACAAGGGAGAGAACATTTCCGTGTCTAACGAAAGGCTATTCAACATAATAAGATCCATGGGGGAACAAATGGATAGACTTGTCGAGGATGCCCACCGCAAGGACGATTTATGGCAAACCCGATTTGATCTCGAGAGGAGAATTCACGAGGAAGAGGTTTCCGAACTCAAAGCTCGTCTGCAAGAGTTCACCGACAACAAGGCAAAGGTCAACGGTAAAACATGCTCAAGTGGCCGTCCCTCAAAAGCCACAAAAGTACCGCTGACAACCGAGTTTTCACTCCTTTCCTAGGAGTAACCCAAGCCGAAGCATTTGAAACTTTGTTGGCAAGTGGAAAGATCAAGCCTTTACTGTGGGTGAAGATCAACAATGGTGAATTTACTGTGGGTGAAGATCAACCGTTAGAGAGTGACAACATGCAAGAACTCATCAAAGAAGAGGCTTGATTTTGAAATGGCACTTCAACAAGAGATCATGCTACAAGGAGGACTACAACAACAAGGACGACGACAACGGTCTCCGTTTCTCTTTCTCTACCTAGAAATAGGATTAAAAAAAAAGTTAAAAGTCCTCTTTTGTGTGCATTAAGTTTTCTTCCTTCTCGTCAATATTAAAGTTTGAGTTGGTCTTAATAAAAGTCGTTCTTATCCTCATACACTCTTCCAAGTTGTTCAATTTAATTCTTGGCAAAATGATGAAAAGATGTCTAAACAAGTTTTAGAAAGAAGGCCATCACTTGAACGCCTATGGGCTAAACATCGTGACGAAGGCGACAACATCAAATCCAAGACATCGAGCGACAAAGAAAGGTGGAGCAACAACCATGGAGAAATAAATCAAAGTTTTCAAAGGGGGATTAAAAAAAAAAAGAGCTCGCTAGGTTGAATCTTCAAAACAACCTAGGCAAAAGTTGGAGCACAAAAAAAAATAAAAAAATCCCCCTATTCAAAGAAGTTCACATCAAGATCATCATCATCATCCACCAACGAAGGACGAAGCAACCATCACGAAGAATGGAGTATTCACAAGAACTACGGTGACCTGAGCCTCTACACTGGAGGAACGTAGGCAACCTGCGGGTCCGGTCTCATGCAATAAAGAAAATATGTTTAGCCCTAGTGCGTTATGGTGATCGGCCTTCATCTCGAACTTGTGAAGACATCTTTGTACGATTCATTTGCCAATGAATTAATCACCTCAAGATTGAACAACTTTCTAGATTTGAAATCATTTCACGTTCTTTATCGAGTGTAGGAGCTTCTTATCTTTCAGCGATACTCCCAATTTCTTGCAATCAAATTGGGGATTTCCTTCTCTTCTCCCTTAATGACTTACTTGCCTTCGTGATTCATTCAATAAATAAAAATACATGAAGTCAATACTAGGGGCCACTTCCCTAGTCAAGTCAATGTCACTCATCATTAGTGACAAAAGGTCTACACCGCAAATCACATGTCTCTCATCCTCAGCTAGAGTCAATGCACAGTTCCTCATTAATTGAGTAAAAAAAAATGAAGACGCAAAAGAGATGCCCGCTAGATTGAAAACCCAAAAGGGCGGTCTAGGTAAAAACAGGGTGCGTCATAAAAAAATAATGAGAGAGTGAGAGAGAGAAGGGAAAGAGAAATGGAGATCCCCGACCTCTAAAGAAGACAAGTTCTACATTAAATCTCCTCAGCAAGTCAATTCACCACTGAGTCAACTTCGGAATAAAAAAGGCTCGACAAGATACGGCACAATCAAAGGTTGTCTTGGGTTATTGGCATAAGAGAGATTGTTCTTGCAATGTGCATTTTTGGGGCTCATGTGAAAGAATGCCCATCCGAGAATAAGCTCATGATTGATATGGGGTACGAGGTTGCACAAATAGTCCTCAGTGAGTCAATTGGTTTGGGCAGCAAATGGCAACAATGTGTGACTCAGTTTTCAAGCTTCTCCAAGCATATGCCCCTACAGTATGTCGAAAGGCTTCCTGAGAAATGGAGTAGCTCTTGCCATGTCCTCTTATGTTTGTTCCCCCACATGAGGACAAGTCTCTTGCTCGATAGATGATGACGCCCTAGTGGCTATGTGACTCAAGAACAAGAGCTTCTTTTTCTTCATTTGACAGTTATTGATCCCTAGGGGATACACTCAAGAAAGATGTGTGAGACTATCCTCAAAGTCTCTCAAAAGGAACGATGAAAAGCCTTTTTTACATATGTGCTCGTGCCTGTTCCCCAATCAAGGATAGGCCTTCCTCTACTTGCAATCAATGGTGGCACTCTAGGGGCTACATTCAAGTTTGAAAGTCTCCCTCGAAAAAAAAAAGCAATTCACTTCACCTCCCAACGGTGGCCCTAGCAAAGTCATGTATAACATTTGAAGCTTCCTCTATCAATTTGGCACCAAAGGTCTCAAGAGGCTTCGCAACCTACAATCTTTTGGGCTATGGCATTACATTTATCCGAGCAAAAGGAAATATTGGGGCTTCGCAATTGGCAATCTTTTTGGGGGATGATACCCGAGCAATACAATTTGGGGAGTAGTCTTACGGCTCCATGAAAGCGATCAAGCTTCAAGGGTCGCTTAGTACTTCACGTCAAAGGTCTTCTGGTTTGAAAGGAGGGCTCCGATGTTATGAATGAATTTGATGATTCTTATGTTGTGACTTACGACGAGGTTATGAAGAAAGTCTTAGAGAAAAGGAAAAAGATTCAATACGCTAAACTCTATCAAAACAGGGTTATAGCGGGAAATGCCATGGCCAATCCCAATGTTTCTGCAATGCAGCACCCCCTTCTCTGAGATCAAAAGCATCAGTTGCATCCGCACGAGTTACATCCTAAGATCCGTTATTAGTTCAACACAAGAAGACTCAAGCAAGCATATCCATTTGGGACCTTATCACACCAAGACCTTACCGTCCGCGATCTCGACGACACCACAAGGCATTACTGCATCTTTTGACATAAGCCCTCCGCCATTTGGGTACTGACCACAATGAGGCCATTCATCTCCCCAGTAAGAGTAAGAAGGAGATCTCTATCATGCGCTCTCAATATAATGCCGTGCCGATTCTAAGATAATTTAGGGCTTTACATCGTAAGGTCTTCACATTCCACTGTCTTGAAGCTCGCAAATAACAAGTACATGACATTTGGGGCTTAGCAATCTCCCAAAGCTTAGGGCTTGCTCACATCGACAAAAGGCAATTTATTCAAATGGGCCAAAAGCTGATTTATCTTGGGGCTACGCAAGTTACTCAAAGTTTGGCATCAAAGGCATTTTAGGGGCTTTACAATCAGCAACCCCTTGGTATCTCGATATCAAAAGTATATTGTAGCCCCACAATCGGCAAAATCTCTTGGGGCTAGACATCAATCTTCGTTGGGCACAATGGCGACAACGACAGAATTCAATAAGGCAATCCGGACTTCGATCGAACATGACTTGATCTTGGGTTGGCTTTACAAACACACAATGGTTAAAATGGTTCACCCACAAACTAAAAAAAAAAGACTTTTATTTTTCTTTTTCTTGCAAATAAACTTTCTTTGTCTCCTTACTTGCGTAAAAGTATGTGTTTCATTTTGCTTTGCTCCTAAGCTTCTTCCCCAGCGTTTTCCATCATCCCCAAACTACGCTGGTCTGATTCTCTTTAAGGGATACATAGGCAGCCTTTTGGCACGACCAACCCATCATCCAGAATGTGATCTCACCGACACTCCATCAAGGTACAAGCGGCTCATCATCATCAAGACAACAACATTCTCCGTCAAAGCATCCTCCACAACATCAGAAATCCATCCCAAATCAAACGGCCATGGTAAGTGAAGGTATGACCATTATTCACGCTATCTACAAATCACATCACACACAAAAGCAATTTCTCCATCCTTTTAAAATCTCTCTCATTGTAAATCTGCTTTTCAAATCATAAAGCACCACAAGCACAATTTTCTATCATCACACACGAGCACATATATCTGCAAAGCATGCGCATAACAGGTACAGGCACACAGCTCTGCGGTGAACCACTAAAATCACCACCTCATCAGCAAGCAGACTCTCGAGTCCCTCCAAATCAACAGGCAGACTTTCGAGTCCCTCTACATCAGCAGGCAGACTTTCGAGTCCCTCTAAATTAGCAGGCAGACTTTCGAGTCCCTCTACATCACTAGGCAGACTTTCGAGTCCCTCTACATCAGCAGGCAGACTTTCGAGTCCCTCTACATCAGCAGGCAGCCTTTCGAGTCCCTCTAAATCAACAGGCAGAATCTCGAGTCCCTTTATATCAGTAGGCAGACTCTCGAGTCCCTCTACATATTCAGCTGGATCTGTTGTCCCATCATACTGCTTCACGTGAGTTGGACTAAATTTCTTTGGTATGACCACGTTGGCTATGGCTGGAGCGAAGCGAGATTCATTGTAACATTTTGGAGATGCCTGGTTGTGTGGCATAATCATCCCTGGCACACTCATAACCAGGTCTTTTAGCTCCTGCATTTGTCGACTAAGTAGGCTACATACATCATTGTTAGCACCAGCAAATTGATAATTATTAAAATGATTGAAATAAAATTGAGGGTTAAAACTCACTGTTGCCACTGTTGTAGGGGCCACAAATGTTGTTGAAGTTGGAGTGACAGCCTCATGATTGATAATGGTACTATTGGTCTGGCTGGCTGCTGGTGTAAATCCACCAAATCCAGATGGTCCAGCAATGTCTCCCTTAAAAGCAAGCCTTCTAGATTGATATGGAGAGTACATGTTGGAAGGCGCATTTGGAGCAACTGACTAAAAGATGCTGGGGAAGCTGGCCTGCTATGCTGCCGGCGTTCCTCCTTGAAGAGAAGTCATTTTATTCTGCAACCTGGCAACTTGGTTCATCATCATGGTGGAAGTATTGTTCTAAACTTGGATCTGGTTCCTCACTTCACGCATCATGGCGGTCAAGTTGGAAGCGATGTCAATAGGGACCTCCTGGGTTGTAGTAACAGAAGCTCCATCCTGAATCTGAATTGGCTGTGATGCACCACCAATGCGCTGAGTTGAAGACACCACTGTTGATGGACTGGGATTGTCTCCAATGTTGATCTCAAACCAACTGAAGTCATGGCTGAAGACATTGCGGTTGACATCTCGAATTCCTTTAAGAATTATAAGACCAAATTTCCCACGGACGCCGCCAAATTGTTTTGGTCAAATTTTTTAATCTAACTTTAAGAAATGAAATTGGGTACAATGGAATGAAATTGCAAAGGATTCAAGAACAAGTTGACACGATAATTATCGAGGAAAGCCCTTGAACAACTTGTTCACCGGCATAAAACCTCAAAGATGATATTTTATTAGTAATGGTGATGAACAATTCAATGATCAAGAACAAGAAGTAAGTAAATCATTAATGGTGCATGTGTGTGCGTTACAAATGAAGTGAAACTATAAATAAGAGAATGATCACGATCTAGATAACAATGCCTATGATTTAGGGAAGTTTGTTTAGCCTTATCCTCTTACCGTTGATGATGGTTTGACGAGGTCTTCAATTAGGTCACGTTGTGCTTCAGCAATTCATGTGATCGTTTCCTTAAAAGTAGGAATTAGTTTACCTGTAAAGAAAACGTGTGTATGTAATCAAGTTGTTATCGCCAGGTTGCAGGATGACAGGACAAGTTGAAGGCTTCAAGATGTTGATGCAAAGCAGATTTTCAACCTCAAACATATATGATGATTATGGTGCATAGGATGAGGATTAAACTTATGGGTACTTGCTGGAGAACAAGGTACTAGATAGACCCGTTATGATATTTATGTCATGGTCAAAGGTCATAATTAAATCTCATAATAGTCATACCATTTGAATCCTTAGACCTGACATTATCATGGTCTTCCACATGATGAACATTATGTTTGACGTACTCAAACGCTACCCTTAACCGGGTGGTTATAAAGGCTACGATTGGCATAATCGGATCCTTTTAGGGAAGAATGATAAGTCAAGATGGGATTTGTCCCTCTCTCAAGAGAGATATCTGCTTGGCCACTCGATGAGTGAGATTTATGATAGTGTATGGCCATACCCAAATGAATTGATGTGTTCAATGTCATTTGCTCATATCAATCTACTCGGGATCGAGAAAGCATTGGACAATATAAGTTGACGTGGACCATGACTTATGTCCAATATGATATCGCGTGACAAAGGGATTGTGATATGTTCTATAATATAACTTTGGATTTTTAAAGTTATACTAATTGGGTAGTCATAATGGCTTGCTAGAGTCCGCTTATGACTTACGGGTTCTGAATGGTTCGGACTCGTTGCCAACTTAGTATAATCCTATTGGGTCACACATAATAGAACAGATTGAAAAGGCTAAAAATCTGGGAATTAATACACTGGCACTGTACGGCTCTTGGGCAGGCGTACGGCTCCTTCCCCCTCCCCCCCCCCCCCCGGTTTCTGGTCAGTTTGTTAAGAATTCTTATGTGACAAGGAATCCCGATCCCAAAAGGAATTAGGTCAAACCCTCATATAAATATATACAGCCGGGTTTGACAGCCTCTAATGTTTATTTTGGAAATCACAACACATTGTTTTAGAAACAATAAAATATAGAGAGGTAGGATTATTAGTTTTGAGATTTAGAATCATCAAAACTCAATAATCAAAGAGCAAAATAATTCCTATGAAGAAATAATTTCTTCATCAAGCCTTGGATCTAGCAATCAATCAAGAAGGTGATCTTGAGTCCGTTTGACGTGTGGTTACCGATAGAGGATGTTTGCTTTAGCACCTTTAAGTCTATGTTCATGGATTCGATCTTCAAGGGTATGTTTCTTTCATCTTGTATTTAATCTAATCAATATGGACAGATCCATGGCTCATGGGTATTTGATTTCATATGTTTATTCTGCTACACATGATGCATCAAAACCCAACAGTGGTATCAGAGCCCCGTTCATTGTTATTATTTTAATACATCATGCTTAAATTATTTAATTCGATTATATGATTTTGCATGATGATAAGATGAATATATGATTTGAGTTTTATATGAGATATAAAATTTATAAGCATGATTATATGGGGATTATGTGATTATTATGTTGATTTGATCTATATGAATAATTGCATGTTGGGTTATCAATAAATAATTGGATTATGTGTATTGATAATTTAGATCTAATTTGTGTATGCAATAAATTGTTTATTCATGATATTGATTAGATCTATTTAAATTCGTAATCTGTAAATTCGTCTGGTTTAATCCGATTAATGCATGAACACGATAATGGAATTGATCTAATTTAAAATTCTGGAAAACTGGACCAAGGCACCGTACGGCGCCTAGGGCGGCGTACGCTTCCTTGGCTGCCATATGGCGGCCCTAGGGTTTTCTGGCATATTTGTTTTGAATTCTGGTTTTCTGATTGTTCTGTAAATCGTTTACAGAATTCGAATCATGAACTGAATCTGGTTTCAGATGGCTGGTTTTCGAAACTGTGTTTCCTGAAATATGATTTAATCCAGAAAATTGCAGAAAACAGAGTTCTGAAGAGTTCAGAATTGTTGTAGTCTATGAAATTGATGAGACAATGAATGATCTTGAAACAAGTTACTTTTCTATACGGAAATGTGGATGCCTCTTGGCTTAGTTTCGGCCGTATGGAATAATTACTTGGTTTCTTGATCTTAGTACGGAAATGTGGATGCCTCTTGGCTTAGTTTCGGTCGTACGTTTTGTGTTCTCAATCTATAGATGTTCTGCGAAACAAAAAGGTTTCAGAATTTTCCCTATAAACAAAGTGCAAATTGTGTGCAGGGAAGGAAACTACATTTGGATTGATTCATCATAAGGGTCAATGGCAGGCTTGCGCCTTGTTTCTGGACACACGATGAAATATCCAATTTGTAAATTATTTACAGAGAATTTAGAATCCGTCCCCATTATATTGCTTCGTAATTAAATCACAAGATTTTTCTTCTGTTAATTAATTTGATTAGTTAACATACATTATGCAAAGACTATATTATATTATGTTTGACATAATTAAATATATGATGCATGTCTCTATGTAAATAAACCTTCTAAAACTTAAGTCATGTGGCAATCCATGATTAAAACACATGTGAGTATACGGATAGTTTTATGTGGGCTCTGCCAAAGCGAGGTGCATTAATTCTATCCTTATATGAGCATGATGAGTGAAATAGTGGTTCCTATAGGTTTAAAGTGGTTTGACTTAATTAGGCTATCAAAAGACAAAGTTTTGGGCTTAAGGTACAAGATGGAATTAAAACATGTTGTGACATAATCTGTCCAAATCCCATAAAAGATCTAAGAGTCATATATGATATGATTGATAAGGAGTTATCTACCTGATTAATTTAATTTTGAGCAGTATTACCAAAGCGGACTTGAAATTAAATTAAAGTTGGATCTTAGCCTATTTAAATTATATTATACTATTGTTGTATTTGATGGTGTATAATTTAGTGGGAGTATTTATGAAATACATTAACTATCTCCAAATGATAATTGTATGAAATGTATGTGTATATTTATTTGCATATTTATGTAGAATATTTTAAACTTTAATCGTGTATAATTACTTCTATAGACCCCACTTAAAGAGAACAAAAATTAACTTCCTTGACCTAGTCATGAGCTTGAGAATTGTTCTTACAGGAGAGAAAGTTATGCATTCTTAATAAATCTTATTCCTAATAAACATAATGCCTTAAGGACGGACAAAGACATTAATTAGAAACATGTGGATGAATCTATGGATGTCAATTGTCTTACAACTTGCTACCATATGTTTAGAACTTAAGAAGTATCTGAAACATATGAATGCTTATATGATAAGCAATCACATAGGAAGCGTTCCTACAAGCAAGAAAGGCAAAAAAAAGTTTGAGATTGATTAGAGCCCAACATTCATGTGATGACAGAAAAGGTATGTTAATAAGTTATCATGTTTTGAACATGGAGAGACATATTAATTACCTTATTGGCTTGATAATCAAGTTAGTTTGGAACTAACAAACGGATTTGACATTAATTCATAAGCGACATTTGATGTTTAAAATGCTACTATTAATATCAAATGGAAACCCTCTCAAACTCTAAAGGTTAATAAAAAAAATAATTTAAGATAAAGGCAAAACAAGAGTTGTCAAGCCTAAAAGAAATATTTGTGGCTAAAACTAAAATCTTGAGGATGAAATTCCTCCCATGTCAATGTGATTGACCATAGGAGAAATTACAATTTGAATTAAAAGATCAAAAGGAAGGGTAGTAGGACTACCACTTCAACTATTTATGTTTATCTTTCTACATCTAAGTTCTTGGGTATTAGATAACGGATATGGATCCCATATTTGTATAAATGTGTAAGACTTGAGAAATAGAAAGACTACTTAAGGAAGGTAAAGAATAACCTATGTGGTAATAATGATGCAAAGGTTGCAACATTAATTATACGAACTTGCGAAGTGTCTTTACCTAGTAGGTTCATATTTGTTTTGAACAAATGGTGTTATGTTCCTACTTTAAGTAGAAATATTATTTTGGTTTCTTCATTAGAAGATTACGGATATTTCTTATTTGGAATAAGAAAGTGTTTCATTGAATATGATTTGCTTTATTGTATTGCTAATCATATAATGAGACTGTATATCCTTATCTTGGAAGAACAAAATAATGAGTATAACGTAAATAATGAAAATCTGAATCTAAGAATGTAAGCGTTACATTTTATAGCATTAAAGTCTCGATCAAATAATAAGAAACACATATCTAAAATTCGGTGGGAGAGACTTTTAAATTCACATGATTTCGAATCATGTGATATATGTGAATCTTAGAAATTGATCAAGACATCTCTTACTTATAGTAGTAAAAGGTAAATACTCTTTTGAACTAATACATATTGATGTATATAGTTCATTAAAGTAACAATGCTAGAGAGGATTTCGATAACTCATGGCAAAAGTATTTGTATACTCTGATCTGATCAAAGTAATGAATATTTAAACCATGGACTTTATGAGAATTCCACAGAAAATCTGCAGAATAAGAAAAAAAGAATCTGGAAACAACAACCGTCCGGCTGCGAACTAGGTGTACGCTTAGATATGAGTCGTACGGCTCCTGTTATAGAAATCTGCAGATTGTCTGCAAACTACAGTTTTTCGCCTCATAATAAGTCAAATTGATAGTTAATTAACCTTCTGGATTATATGCTGGAAACAGCTACGCTTACACTAAATTGAGTTTCATCTAAGGAGGTTCGACTGATACCATATTAGATATGGAATGAAAGAAAACCTAGTTTGTCTTTCATAAAGATTTTGATGTGACACTTTTGCGAAAAGTATTGTCTTGAACAAAATCACACCTAAATGTAGTTAATATATTTTTCATGTGATATCTTAATGATATTAATTTTACGCCCTTTAGAGTACAAATCGTATGTTGCTCGAAATAGTACTTTTCAGATTAATCGTTTATCTCTAAAGAACTAGTGGGAGTAAAATGTATCTCGAAGAGTTCAAGACCCAAAAAATGACATAGAACCTAATATGGAAGTTGAACAAAGTTTCACAAGGAGTTGTGGAAATTGATTCAAGTATACACAAGTTATTTGCATATATGATAGGATACTATCTATAACAAGAAATATTGATTTCTCGTAATAGAAAGTAATAAGAAAGATATCATTGAGAATGATTGACCTATCACCTATCAAGATGCAAATTCCGCTCCGGAGTTAGATCAATGACTTGAAGTCATAAAATCTAAAAGTGCAATCCATGTATCATAATCAAGTTTCGAACTAGATTGTTCTACCCTTAAGGCTTAAAAACTATAGGATAGAAAATGAGTTTTCTTGGAGAAAAACAGACATGGATCGCAAAGTGCATATTAATAAAGCACAACTAATTGAGTAAAGTTAATTCATAATATCGATTATTATAAAACTTTGTCACCTACAGTCATGCTTAAGGATATCAGAATTCTAATTGTCATGACCTCATATTTTGAATATGAAATATGATAAATGGATGTCAAAATAGCATTCCTTAATAGGAACATACTTTAGGATATGTTTGATAAAACCTAAAAGTTTTGATAATCCATAAAATTCTAATAGAATATGCAAGTTGCAGAAATCCATGAGATGGGTCGAAGCAAACAAATTGGAATGAAATTTTCATTTTGATGTAGTATTCAAAGAGTTTGAATTCATCAAAGATGAGACTTGTGATTACAATAAATTTAGTGGGATCATAGCATTATTCCTAATCTTATATATGTTGTTGACATATAATTCATTTTGAAAGAGTTTCATAATGAAAGACTTGGTTAAAGCCGCTTATGTCCTTGGAATTTAGATTCATAAAGATAAATCTAAAAGGTTGATTGGTTAAAGTCAAAGTACTAATATAGACAAGATAGTGAAAATTTCACTATGCAAGACTCTTGGAGAGGTTACTTGCAAATGTCTAATGGCATCACTCTTGACAAGATTTGGTTTTATTAGAAGACTAATGAGCAAGAGCATGATTAGGATTTCATATGCTTCGGTAATTGGATCTATCATGTAAGTCATGTTAATGTACTAAGACCGGATGACTCATATACTTGGAGTATGATGAGATAATACCAATCAGATTCTAGTGAAAGTCACTAGTTAAGAAACATCCTTATGTACTTGAGAAGAACCAAATGATGCATTCTTGATCTTTGATGGAATGAAAGATGATCTTGTAATAGTTACATTGATACATTCTTACAAACCAATAAAGATAAATATTACAGTATAAATACATGTTTATGTTTAATAATGGTGTTAGAAGAGTTATAAATATACCATTACTATTCTACAAAAGGTTGAGTATCTAGTAGCATGAGATGCAACTGGAAAATTGTTTGGATAAGAAGATTAATTAGTAAACTAGAAATTGTTTCTGGTGTCACTAATTTAATAGACCTTCATTGTGATAATAATTGTTATTGCACAATCCAAAGGGATGATGTCTTATCTAAACATTTACTCGGACGTTTCTATCTTATTCGAGAAATCGTCAAAGATGGGAGATGTCAAAATATGCAAAATACCATATGATGATAACAAGGATAATCATCTTGACGCCAATGTGTATTGGATACACCTTGGCGTCAAGAGAAAAGGTTGAAAGAGCCATAAAGGATGAATTATTAGTATTTACAAGGGTACAGGAGCGTTTAGAAATTATAGAAAGTTGATGAGTAAATATTATGCATGGATAGGGGCTGATTTTATAGCTGTTGGAGATCTTTTGTCAAGCAAATGTAAGGGCTGGAAATCAGCTACCTAGAAGCGCACGCTTCCCGTGGCCGATTGCGAAGCGCGCGCATTGCATTAAGAAAACCATGCATTTCACCCATCAGAAAGTTTGACAGGGCCTTGTCTGTATAAGAAAGAAAGCTCAAGCATGTCCGCCAGTGACTGGCACCCATTGAAAAGCCATTATCAGTGAGAATTCCCCTCAAGAAACATACATCAATGGGCACATGAAATTTTTGAGTGATTTAATCAATTTGAATAGAAACTTGTAAACTCATAGTTAAATAAATAAAAGCGTATTTTTACTCACTACCTATAATGATCTCAAAGCATGCCAATTAATGTCACATCCACTTCTGTCACTTCCACTTCAGTTCAGAAAATAACAATTACAAACAGCACAGATTTACAACGGATAATACCGACTTGACAGTTATGTTTGTCACAAGATTAATTCGGAGTAAGTCCCACAACATTCAAAAATTTCAAGTAAACGGTGGTAAAATTTGGTCATCTACACCCTGTTATTGTTGTAAACTTTGGTCATCCACAGAGGTTCTCCGAACTCTATGCAGCTGTAGATACCCCGGGGCGGAGGACCACGACCTTAGGCTAGAGCAGTGGTTATCCTAAGATGTCTAACTTGATTTTATAGTCGCCACCTATTTTTTTAGAGGAACATAAGAAAAACCTAATATCGCCTAATATTTGTTACGAAACCAAAGACTCTTTTTATGAGGTTCGGGGGTTAGGTTACGAGATAGGAAGTACTTAAACACCCATTCCACCCGACTAACGTCGGTCTTGCAAATAAGTGTTCTATATGAGTTAAAAGAGTGTTCTTCCTATGCTTTTAAATATTATTTTAGGGTAAAATGATGTTTTGAATGTGGAGAGATAACTCCTTGGTTCACTTCAATGAAGTGAAGTAACCATTGGTGTTATGTCCCAAAGATGTTTGGGTTGATTGCACGTTAATGAAAAAAGAAGAAGAAGAAGATGATGATGAAGTAAAGAGAAAGAGGGAGGAGAAATACCTAAACTTTCTTCAAACCTTCAAAGATGGGAGAAATATGCTTAGTTTTTTTTGTGATAATTTTGTTATAATTCAAAAGTTGTGTCCTTTGTAATGGATGAAGAAGGGGGTATTTATAGGTGAAGAGAGGTATTTTTAGTGCCAAAACATAGTTCATAAATAGAGAATTCCTGGGCAAAATCAGCATTGATGAGCAAATGAGGGATTCTTGGAGAAAAATCCATTACTAACGCCCAGAAGCGCGCGCCTCCTCCCTTGGGGGCGGAGGGTGCGCGCCTCAGACCCAAAAGGGTGGAGGCGCCCGACTCTGAAAAAGGCTTTTTTGATAGAATGGACAAGAAAGTTAGAACTGTTATTCAGTTTAGCCCCCAGACCTGACGGAGTCAATTAGGAACTTAACAGACGAAAAACACTTAAAACAAAGTGAAAACACAAATTAAGCGTGAAATCGGGGTAAGCGGTCCAAGGCGGGGTGTCTACATACACATGATCATCACATGATCATTGATTAAACTTATACTAGTTCTTCATAAGTACTAGGGATGAGGATTATTATAAGAAACATGCAAAACATATAATAATCCAAGGTTGTTATCTCCATAACAATGAGAACATGACATAATGTAAGGCCTTTCTCAAGGGCCTAAGGCATAATCTCTAACAATTTCCCACTTGCACTAGGCCCAATTAACATGTATCCAATACCATTGAGCTTAGCTTATGACCATCATAACAGCATGTGGAAGAACATATGTATGTAGATTCTCCTTGTTATTGTCATAAGGTATTTCGCCTATTTTGACATCTCCCATATCAACGATTCTTGTAGAGATGAAAATGTCTGAGTGTGTGTTTGGATCATAGATGAGTTTTTGGCACCTTAGCTTGTGCAATAACTATTATTTCACAATAAAGGTCCATAGGATTAGTGGTACTAGAAATTATATCTAGTTTTTACTAATAACATCTTTATCCAAACAACTCTCCTAGTTACAACTCATGCAACTATATACTCAATTTTATTCATAGAATTATTAACAGTATATTTGTTTGGAACTATTCCAACTAATAGCACTTACTTTAAATGTATGTCCATACTGCGATCTTTAATTATCCTTGTTGATGTGGAAGCATGCATCTATGTAACCATTTACTAGATCATCTCCCATTCCAATAAACATCAAGAATGCATCCTTAGTTCTTCTCAAGTACATAAGGATGTTCTTGACCACTATCTAGTGACTTTCACTAGGATATGATTAGTATGTTCTCATCATACTCCAAGTATACGAGTTATGCCGTCTAAGTACATAATATGACATACATGATAGATCCAATTACCGAAGCATATGGAATCCTAATTATTGTAGATACCCCGAGAGAGCCAACTACTTGGCTAGAGCGGTGGAAGGATCCTAGGATGTCTAACTTGTTTTAATTGTAGAGTCGCCACCTATGTTATTGAGGAAACATAAGAAAAACCTAAAGAAAAAGCCTATTTTAATATTACGAAACTAGAGATTCGGGAAGAGAAGGGGGTTAGATGACGGAGTGGGAAGTAATTAAACACCCACTCCGCCCCGCTTACGCGGGTCTTGCTACTATTGGTGTTTTAATGCTAAATGTCTTTATTTTAATATGAGAAAAATGCTAACAATTATAATGTAAAGAAGGTGAATTACAAAAGAGAAATAAAAAGAAACTTGTTTTATTATATTAATGCTAAAGATTACATGTAGCAATTACATTAATATGAAATGGGAAAATTAAAGTAGAGTTGGAATGTAGGGAGATAACCGTAACCAACTTTAATATAATAAAGTGATTAGTTGGCCATGTCTCATTTGATGGTGATTGCATACATTGACTAAGACAAGTAAAATAAAAGAAGAAGAAGAATTAAGTACCTTTAGAAAGGAAGAACTTCAAACTTGACTTGAAAAGAGTTTGTGTAGAGTTTTGTTGCTTGAATAGAATTCTTTGTCAAGAACTCTTGGAGAGAAATGTGTATAGTGTGTTTGTGAAGAAGTTTCAAGTCCTAAAACTTGTGTATAAATTTTGTAGAGAAGATGAAGTTGGGTCCTTTTCTAGGGTAGAAATGAGAGGTTTTTATAGGTGAAATTAGGAGGGAAATGATGATCAATCCATGTGAAATGGAATTGACCAATCAAAAATAAGATAAATAAAATAAATAAAAAAATCAAATCAAATAACATAAAAAGGAAATATTTTGTTTTTTATTAAAAGGGCTAGAAATATGGGATTGGGAGGTTACAAATAAAAAGGATTTAATGTTAGAATAAAACATGTGGTGAAAAGAGGTTTTTGTGATCAAGAAAATGGAGGGAAAAGACTGCAGTCCGTAACTGCCATAATGGGAGGCGCGCGAGTCCAGCTTTAGGGGCGAGACGCGCGCGCAGCCCACAAGCAGTGCCGAAGGCGCCCGCGGGTGGAAAAGACAGAATGACATAAATGACTCTAAAGTTAACTCTGTTATGCAGTTTAGTCCAAAACTAACGGAATCGGTTAGGAACTTAACTGAAGTAACAAAAATTAACAAAACCAAGTTAAATAAAAATATTATGTATACAATCGGGGTGAGAGGTCAAAGGTGGGGTGTCTACAGAGCCCCTCGGCGACGTGGATTGCAAAGCAAAACGCGTCGACAAAAGAACAAAAACATCCGCCGAGGACATCGACAAGAAAAAAGAAAAGACTCGATGAAAACAAGAACTTTGAAATTACAAGAGATAGAGGTGCGCTCCCTGTGTGAGCAACTTTTGCTGAAAAAAGGGGTGCGGTGATAGAAATCGGCCCACCATCGCCAAAATTTAGAGTCCGTATAGGGGACTGGAGGGACTCGAGAGTCTGCCTGCTAATTTGGAGGGACTCGAAAGTCTGCCTGCCGATGTAAAGGGACTCGAAAGTCTGCCTGCCGATGTAGAGGGACTCAAAAAGTCTGCTTGCCGATGTAGAGGGACTCGAAAAGTCTGCCTGCCGATGTAGGGGGACTCGAGAGTCTTCCTGCTGATGTAGAGGGACTCGAGAGTCTGCCTGCTGATGTAGAGGGACTCGAGAGTCTGCCTACTGATATAAAGGGACTCGAGATTCTGCCTGTTGATTTAGAGGGACTCGAAAGGCTGCCTGCTGATGTAGAGGGACTCGAAAGTCTGCCTGCTGATGTAGAGGGACTCGAAAGTCTGCCTGCTGATGTAGAGGGACTCGAAAGTCTGCCTAGTGATGTAGAGGGACTCGAAAGTCTGCCTGCTAATTTAGAGGGACTCGAAAGTCTGCCTGCTGATGTAGAGGGACTCGAAAGTCTGCCTGTTGATTTGGAGGGACTCGAGAGTCTGCTTGCTGATGAGGTGGTGATTTTAGTGGTTCACCGCAGAGCTGTGTGCCTGTACCTGTTATGCGCATGCTTTGCAGATATATGTGCTCGTGTGTGATGATAGAAAATTGTGCTTGTGGTGCTTTATGATTTGAAAAGCAGATTTACAATGAGAGAGATTTTAAAAGGATGGAGAAATTGCTTTTGTGTGTGATGTGATTTGTAGATAGCGTGAATAATGGTCATACCTTCACTTACCATGGCCGTTTGATTTGGGATGGATTTCTGATGTTGTGGAGGATGCTTTGACGGAGAATGTTGTTGTCTTGATGATGATGAGCCGCTTGTACCTTGATGGAGTGTCGGTGAGATCACATTCTGGATGATGGGTTGGTCGTGCCAAAAGGCTGCCTATGTATCCCTTAAAGAGAATCAGACCAGCGTAGTTTGGGGATGATGGAAAACGCTGGGGAAGAAGCTTAGGAGCAAAGCAAAATGAAACACATACTTTTACGCAAGTAAGGAGACAAAGAAAGTTTATTTGCAAGAAAAAGAAAAATAAAAGTCTTTTTTTTTTAGTTTGTGGGTGAACCATTTTAACCATTGTGTGTTTGTAAAGCCAACCCAAGATCAAGTCATGTTCGATCGAAGTCCGGATTGCCTTATTGAATTCTGTCGTTGTCGCCATTGTGCCCAACGAAGATTGATGTCTAGCCCCAAGAGATTTTGCCGATTGTGGGGCTACAATATACTTTTGATATCGAGATACCAAGGGGTTGCTGATTGTAAAGCCCCTAGAATGCCTTTGATGCCAAACTTTGAGTAACTTGCGTAGCCCCAAGATAAATCAGCTTTTGGCCCATTTGAATAAATTGCCTTTTGTCGATGTGAGCAAGCCCTAAGCTTTGGGAGATTGCTAAGCCCCAAATGTCATGTACTTGTTATTTGCGAGCTTCAAGACAGTGGAATGTGAAGACCTTACGATGTAAAGCCCTAAATTATCTTAGAATCGGCACGGCATTATATTGAGAGCGCATGATAGAGATCTCCTTCTTACTCTTACTGGGGAGATGAATGGCCTCATTGTGGTCAGTACCCAAATGGCGGAGGGCTTATGTCAAAAGATGCAGTAATGCCTTGTGGTGTCGTCGAGATCGCGGACGGTAAGGTCTTGGTGTGATAAGGTCCCAAATGGATATGCTTGCTTGAGTCTTCTTGTGTTGAACTAATAACGGATCTTAGGATGTAACTCGTGCGGATGCAACTGATGCTTTTGATCTCAGAGAAGGGGGTGCTGCATTGCAGAAACATTGGGATTGGCCATGGCATTTCCCGCTATAACCCTGTTTTGATAGAGTTTAGCGTATTGAATCTTTTTCCTTTTCTCTAAGACTTTCTTCATAACCTCGTCGTAAGTCACAACATAAGAATCATCAAATTCATTCATAACATCGGAGCCCTCCTTTCAAACCAGAAGACCTTTGACGTGAAGTACTAAGCGACCCTTGAAGCTTGATCGCTTTCATGGAGCCGTAAGACTACTCCCCAAATTGTATTGCTCGGGTATCATCCCCCAAAAAGATTGCCAATTGCGAAGCCCCAATATTTCCTTTTGCTCGGATAAATGTAATGCCATAGCCCAAAAGATTGTAGGTTGCGAAGCCTCTTGAGACCTTTGGTGCCAAATTGATAGAGGAAGCTTCAAATGTTATACATGACTTTGCTAGGGCCACCGTTGGGAGGTGAAGTGAATTGCTTTTTTTTTTCGAGGGAGACTTTCAAACTTGAATGTAGCCCCTAGAGTGCCACCATTGATTGCAAGTAGAGGAAGGCCTATCCTTGATTGGGGAACAGGCACGAGCACATATGTAAAAAAGGCTTTTCATCGTTCCTTTTGAGAGACTTTGAGGATAGTCTCACACATCTTTCTTGAGTGTATCCCCTAGGGATCAATAACTGTCAAATGAAGAAAAAGAAGCTCTTGTTCTTGAGTCACATAGCCACTAGGGCGTCATCATCTATCGAGCAAGAGACTTGTCCTCATGTGGGGGAACAAACATAAGAGGACATGGCAAGAGCTACTCCATTTCTCAGGAAGCCTTTCGACATACTGTAGGGGCATATGCTTGGAGAAGCTTGAAAACTGAGTCACACATTGTTGCCATTTGCTGCCCAAACCAATTGACTCACTGAGGACTATTTGTGCAACCTCGTACCCCATATCAATCATGAGCTTATTCTCGGATGGGCATTCTTTCACATGAGCCCCAAAAATGCACATTGCAAGAACAATCTCTCTTATGCCAATAACCCAAGACAACCTTTGATTGTGCCGTATCTTGTCGAGCCTTTTTTATTCCGAAGTTGACTCAGTGGTGAATTGACTTGCTGAGGAGATTTAATGTAGAACTTGTCTTCTTTAGAGGTCGGGGATCTCCATTTCTCTTTCCCTTCTCTCTCTCACTCTCTCATTATTTTTTTATGACGCACCCTGTTTTTACCTAGACCGCCCTTTTGGGTTTTCAATCTAGCGGGCATCTCTTTTGCGTCTTCATTTTTTTTTACTCAATTAATGAGGAACTGTGCATTGACTCTAGCTGAGGATGAGAGACATGTGATTTGCGGTGTAGACCTTTTGTCACTAATGATGAGTGACATTGACTTGACTAGGGAAGTGGCCCCTAGTATTGACTTCATGTATTTTTATTTATTGAATGAATCACGAAGGCAAGTAAGTCATTAAGGGAGAAGAGAAGGAAATCCCCAATTTGATTGCAAGAAATTGGGAGTATCGCTGAAAGATAAGAAGCTCCTACACTCGATAAAGAACGTGAAATGATTTCAAATCTAGAAAGTTGTTCAATCTTGAGGTGATTAATTCATTGGCAAATGAATCGTACAAAGATGTCTTCACAAGTTCGAGATGAAGGCCGATCACCATAACGCACTAGGGCTAAACATATTTTCTTTATTGCATGAGACCGGACCCGCAGGTTGCCTACGTTCCTCCAGTGTAGAGGCTCAGGTCACCGTAGTTCTTGTGAATACTCCATTCTTCGTGATGGTTGCTTCGTCCTTCGTTGGTGGATGATGATGATGATCTTGATGTGAACTTCTTTGAATAGGGGGATTTTTTTATTTTTTTTGTGCTCCAACTTTTGCCTAGGTTGTTTTGAAGATTCAACCTAGCGAGCTCTTTTTTTTTTTAATCCCCCTTTGAAAACTTTGATTTATTTCTCCATGGTTGTTGCTCCACCTTTCTTTGTCGCTCGATGTCTTGGATTTGATGTTGTCGCCTTCGTCACGATGTTTAGCCCATAGGCGTTCAAGTGATGGCCTTCTTTCTAAAACTTGTTTAGACATCTTTTCATCATTTTGCCAAGAATTAAATTGAACAACTTGGAAGAGTGTATGAGGATAAGAACGACTTTTATTAAGACCAACTCAAACTTTAATATTGACGAGAAGGAAGAAAACTTAATGCACACAAAAGAGGACTTTTAACTTTTTTTTTAATCCTATTTCTAGGTAGAGAAAGAGAAACGGAGACCGTTGTCGTCGTCCTTGTTGTTGTAGTCCTCCTTGTAGCATGATCTCTTGTTGAAGTGCCATTTCAAAATCAAGCCTCTTCTTTGATGAGTTCTTGCATGTTGTCACTCTCTAACGGTTGATCTTCACCCACAGTAAATTCACCATTGTTGATCTTCACCCACAGTAAAGGCTTGATCTTTCCACTTGCCAACAAAGTTTCAAATGCTTCGGCTTGGGTTACTCCTAGGAAAGGAGTGAAAACTCGGTTGTCAGCGGTACTTTTGTGGCTTTTGAGGGACGGCCACTTGAGCATGTTTTACCGTTGACCTTTGCCTTGTTGTCGGTGAACTCTTGCAGACGAGCTTTGAGTTCGGAAACCTCTTCCTCGTGAATTCTCCTCTCGAGATCAAATCGGGTTTGCCATAAATCGTCCTTGCGGTGGGCATCCTCGACAAGTCTATCCATTTGTTCCCCCATGGATCTTATTATGTTGAATAGCCTTTCGTTAGACACGGAAATGTTCTCTCCCTTGTTGTTGTTGCCGTTGGAAGCCATTGGACCTATTGAAAGAGCACGGTTGATCTTAGGATGGCCCCACAAACACTTTTTGAATCAAATTAACCGACAAACAGGAAAAGACTCAACCACATAAGGAAAAATGACTCATTTTTTTTATTTACAAAAGTCGGAAGGACGTAGTCCTTTTTGGGGTTTCTAGAAAAATAGTGGAATCGTCACACTAGTATATAGACCTTCTCGCGGTCCCATATACTCATCGGATTCCACCACGCTTGTGATACCTACATGTGACGGGATTAAACTAAATTAATGTCATAAATCATACATGCGGGGACGGATTTTTTATTTTCGTCCATAATAACCACTTGGGGACGGAGTTTTATTTCGTCCATAATAACCACTTGTTTCTTTTGGAAACGGCATGTATGATTTGATGACATTAGTTTAGGGAAATCTCGACACATGAAAACCGACTTGGTCACAGAGTGTTAGACCCTAACTAGAATTGTGTTGGCTTGTGCTCGGCTAAAGAGAGGCTTAAGGTCACCCCTGGCATGTAGTCGTGAACTACGCCACGGGTTGAGGTTTACCGCTTCGAAAGAGTCAAGGTCGGGTGGAGCTTGAAACTCTCTAGGACGGGCCTCGACGGGTTTGGGGTTGGACTTGTACGACTCGATTGTGAGCAATTCATAGAAATATGTGCATGTAGTGTGAGGTCAAGCCAAGTGAAAAAATTAAAAAAAAAAAAATTTAAAGAAAAAAAAAAACAAATAAGCACATATTTACAACTTTCGAATCACCCGTGTCACCGATAAAATAAACAGAAAGTAAAAGAGGTTATGTGAAGGCCCGGTGCCCACACACTGTCAAAACTGCTCTATTTCTGTGCACTGTTCTGTTTCAGGAAAGTGCCCAAAAGCGCGCGCGTTGGGCAGTGAGAGTGGGAGGCGCGCGCCTCCGAGTGAGAGAGGCCGAGACGCCCGATTCTGGGCAGTACCTGCAAACTCATGGGTTCAATGGATTGCCTTGACCCTAAATAAAAACTTTTTCCCCTGCAGTAATGGTTAGCACAGAAACATGGAATTGAAGGACAAGATGCAAAGGCGGGAGATTCTGGTGGTGAAGGTCGGAGGCGCGCGCCTTAGGCCAAGAAGGCCAGAGGCGCACGCTTCCCACCTTTTTCCACCAGAATGCCCAGAAAACAGAATGAAGAACACCAAAAATAAAAACGCAAGTTTAACCCTCTAAATAATCCCCAGCAGAGTCGCCACTGTAGATACCCCGGGAGAGCCCACTACTTGGATAGAGCAGTGGAAGGATCCTAGGATGTCTAACTTGTTTTAATTGTAGATTCGTCACCTATGTTATTGAGGAAACATAAAATAAACCTAAAGAAAAAGTGTCACGACCCGAAAACCAGTCTCCATTTTATTAATAAATAATTAATTATTTATTTATTTATTTGATTATTTATTTATGTGCGTATTTTATATCTCATAATATTAATTTGTGTTTTGCATTATTTGGTTGATATTGTGTTAAGTGGGTAGTAGGGAATTCGGTTTGGGTTATGTGTTAGTAGATGAGGGGGCCTAAGTGTAACCTTTTGAAATAATTTTAACTACTCCCTCCCTACTCTTCCTTCTCCCTCACTCTCTTCCTCACCCTACTCCCATTCCCAGCATACTCTCTCTCTCTCTCTCTCTCTCTCTCTCTCTCTCTCTCTCTCCTTGGTTATTTGGTAAGTTTTCTTCTCTCCCTTCTCTCTTCAATCTAGCTATCTTCCCCTCATTATCTCTCATTTCTCATAACTTGAAACATGTTTAGATCGTCGATAGGATCGTCTAGAGCCAAGAATATTTGAATTCCGTCATCTTTCATAAAGTTCAAGTAAGTTGCTTTCCCCCATTTATATGCTAAAATTGTTCATCCCTATTTTGTATGATGATATATGAAGCTTTGAAGTGGTTATTTGATGAATTGTGAAGGTTTAGAATTTATTTGGAATTTATTGTTATTTTGGGTGATTTTTGTGATAAATCAAATGTGGGGATTGAAATCTTGTTTGGGGTTATTAGATGGTTTTTTTTAGTTCCCTTACAAGCTTGTGTGGCGTTTTGGCACATTACTACACTCATTGGAAGTGTTGATTTCGTTAATGCTTGAAATGGTTTGGAAAAATTGGAAGAACCCAGCTGAAATCCCTCCCAGCCCGTCGACCAGGCGCCCGCCCGTGCTGAGCCAGGCGCCCGCCTACCTGGCCTTTTCCTTCGGCCAAACCTTCTGGTCAAATAAGCGCCCGCCCGACCCTCTGCGCGCGCCCGCCCGACCCCTATTCTGGAAATTTACCTTTTTGCTTGTGTAAAACTAAGTGGCTTCCCTAGTTTAAGTTTATTTACTCTAATTAACTTAAGTTAACATCGTGGAACACTTTATTAATTGGAATTGGTTCTTTTGTGAATAAATATGTTATGAAATTTGATTAAGTACCGTTTTGGGAATGTTAGACATCTTTGATGTGTTGTTTGGATTGGTTTACCTTTGTGGTGATTTATTTGGAATGGTTCCCTACTTTGGAATCATTAGTTGTTTATCGTGCTAGTATTTTATTACTTAGCCCTTACTTGAAAGTCCAGCTGGTATTTGTGTCATGTTTGGGCGATGCGAAACGTTATGATGGCACAAGCCAAGTCCATTATGATGTTGACCATTGTTTTGCCCCATTATTCCCCTCCTCCAGATTGGCCTTGGATGTGAGATGAGCTAGCCCCTTTGTGAGCATTTTAGCTATTGGTTTTGGGCTTTGACTGTGTGTCAATGTCCCCTTATTATTATTGGTTCCGGTACCGGGGGTTTTCTCTTCAGCTTTCATGCTACTATGAAGATGTTGATTGTTGATTATTGAAGCTGCGCAGCGACCTTTATTTGGTTCTATCAGTTGGGAAACCTTGGCTAATATCCTTTGTTACTTGTTTATTTCCGCTGCTATTTGTTAATAGATAAATGCTATGTGCTAAGTGATATTTATTATTGTTTATTGCTTATCGCATCATAGCATGTCATGTAGTTGCATTAGTAACTTATTGAGATTTATCTCACCCCCTTTCTTTTATCTTTGTTTTTCCTTAACCCCCCCCCAGGAGGAAAGGATTAGACTCGCTGATCACGAGGAGGACGTCGCGAGGGTTGAGCTTTTTGGGCAAGTTGTTATTGGTGGGTTTATATTACATAAATGTGTAACCGTTTTGGGAATAGTTGTACCAAACTTGACGTCACTAAGAATTGTACATTTTATTATTTTGGGTGTAAGCTTATGGAGCTTACACTAGCTCTTTTTCTTGTTGTTCAGTTGGATCTCAAAACTTTGTGTTATCATCTTTTGGTATAAAAGGAAATTTTTATCTTCATTAGTTTAGAGTTATTGTTTAAGTCGACGTCCAGCTCGCGTACTCCGGGCCCGCGGGGTCGGGGTCGCGACAGTTGGTATCAGAGCTTTGGTTTAGCTCTAAGTATAAGTCTAGGTGGACTAGTATGACCTAGGAGGGTAGTTGTGTTCGGAGTGAGTAACGGTTGATGTTTTATGCAGGTAATTGTTCCCAATGGCTAGAAGAAGGGCAGGCGAAAGTTCTAGTGGGACTCAGAATCAGAATGACCTAAGGGAAGAGAATCGTGCCATGTTTCAGGGCATGTTTGAGGCAGCCATGAAGGCCATTCATGACCAAGGTGTTGGGTTTCCAAGTAACATGCGCAGCGGAATATAGCAATTAAAATTTTTTAAGAAACCCAAAGCCATGGATCCGTTCATATGATTAAATCAAATACAACATGATGAATAAAGGAAAAAACTAACCCTTGATGGCTATCAAATTTTCTCTTGGTCTTTGGTGGAGATTTGAAGACTTGATCACGATCACAAAGCTTGAACACGAACTTTGAAGATGATGATTTTCACCCTCTAGCGGTATCCACACTTCGAACGAATATCAAAGGAGCTTCTTTGATCTTGGTTGCTAGACCAATATTATGAAACACACTTTCACAATATAATAAAGAACTATATGGAATTTATTTGTGAATTGTTTTGTTCCTCAATCAATGATATCTTAGAACAAAATAAAATCTCCCTCAAACTCTTTGAGACTCACAAAAGCACTTGTCAATATGGTCTGGCCGAATTGGGGTTTTTATACACAATTAAGACCTATTCCAAATAGGTAACTTGTGCCAAAAACCTTTCCTAATCGAATTAGGAATTTTCCTGTCGGCAGCACCAGGCGCCCGCCTGCAAGGGACCAGGCGCCCGCTTGAATTTGAACAGAAGGTCTAGGTCTTCCAGACTTCATTCAGGCGCCCGCCTGGTCCAACCCAAGCGCCCGCTTGGTTGACCAGGAGGCCCAGAATATTTCCAGAAATTCATTGGAGGTCCTCCGACCCTAAATGCCAATATAGTCCTCTTATTTAAGATTCGTTCTATTGTGTGTAACCCTCTAGGATTATACTAAGTTGGCAATGGGCTCAAACCTGATCCCATAAGATATGATTAGGTTCTAGCAAACCGTCATACCTGCCCAAATAGTATAACTAGATACAAGTTCGCATTCCTTTAGAATATGTCACAATCCCTTTGTCCACGATGTCATTGAACACAAGTCATGGTCAAACAGTCAACTTGTTTTGTTCAATGCTTTCTCGATTCCGAATATGTTGATAATTCAAATGCTATTGATCCAATCAATCCATTTGAGTCCGGCCGAACATTTCATCAACATCATTCCTTCGAGGGGCCCAAGCTTGACATCTCTCCGTGGAGGGACAAATCCATTTAGCTTATTATTCTTCCCAACGGGAATCCGATTATGCCAACCATAACCTTTATAACTACCGTGTTAAGGTAGCGTTTGAGTTTGTCAAACACAATGTTCATCAAGTGGAAGACTATAATAACTTCATGTCTAAGGATTCAAATGACATAACTAATATGAGATATATGTATGACATAGACCATGACATAAATCTCATACAGCGGGTCATGTCCAGTACCTTGTTCCAAACAAGTACCCATAAATCTAACATGATCATCTCATGATCATTTAGCCTTTATACTAGTGCTTAATAAGTACTAGGGACGGGGATTATTATAAGTAAACATGAACAACAATAATAATCAAAACATCTCTTTTATTGATATGAAATAAATGATAACAATTACAACGTTTATTAAACGTGCCTAGGGCACCACTACCAACAATCTCCCACTTGCCCTAGGCCCAATCTCCCATGTATCTAATACCCATGGACCTAACATGACCATCATGTTTAGCTTGTGGAAGTCCCTTTGTTAGCGGGTCCGCAACATTGTCATCAGTAGGTACTCTGCATATATTTACGTCTCCCCTATCAACGATCTCTCGAATGATATGAAAACGCCTAAGTATGTGTTTGGATTTTTGATGTGCTCTTGGTTCCTTTGCTTGAGAAATAGCACCATTATTATCGCAATAAAGGTCTATTGGATTAGCAATACTAGGAACCACTTCAAGTTCAGTTATGAACTTCTTAATCCAAACAGCTTCCTTTGCAGCATCCGATGCAGCAATATACTCAGCTTCTGTTGTAGAATCAGCGGTTGTACTTTTCTTGGAACTCTTCCAGCTTACAGCTCCACCATTTAACATAAACACAAAACCCGATTGCGATCGGCTATCATCTTTGTCGGTTTGGAAGCTTGCATCCGTGTAAGCATTTACAACGAGATCATCTTCCATTCCTCTATAGACAAAAAAGGAGTCTTTAGTTTTAAGAATCGCTTTTACAGCTATCCAGTGATTTTCGCCAGGGTCGGATTGGTATCTACTTGTCATGCTCAAAGCATAAGATACATCCGGCCTAGTACAAATCATGGCATACATGATGGACCCAATTGCCGAAGCATATGGAACATCATTCATTTTCTCACGCTCATCGTTTGTCTTAGGACATTGAGTCTTGCTTAGAGAAATTCCATGTAACACGGGCAAGGTGCCTCTCTTAGAGTTTTCCATACGGAATCTTCTAATGACCTTGTCAATGTATGTACTTTGGCTTAAACCAAGTAGCCTCCTTGATCTATCTCTATAGATCTTAATGCCAAGTATATATGCGGCTTCACCCATATCTTTCATTGCAAAACACTTTCCTAACCAAGTCTTCACAGACTGAAGTGTAGGAATGTCGTTTCCAATGAGCAATATGTCATCCACATATAAAATAAGGAATAGCACTATGCTCCCACTAATCTTCTATTATACACAAGGCTCATCTTCGTTCTTGATGAAACCAAACTCTTTGATCGATTCATCAAAACGGAGATTCCAACTCCTAGAAGCTTGCTTCAATCCATAGATGGATCTCTGGAATTTGCATACCTTAGAATCTTGTTCAAAACCTTCTGGTTGTGTCATATACACATCCTCTTGGAGTTTTCCATTCAGGAAAGCGGTTTTGACGTCCATCTGCCATATTTCATTGTCATGATATGCGGCAATGGCAAGCAAAATTCTTATAGACTTGATCATTGCTACGGGTGAAAAGGTCTCATCATAGTCAATACCATGAACTTGCCTATAACCTTTCGCTACAAGTCTAGCTTTGTAAGTATACACCTTCCCATCCATGTCAGTCTTCTTCTTGAAGACCCATTTGCATCCTATGGTTTTTACACCTTCGAGTGCATCAATCAAATTCCAAACTTGATTGTCTTGCATGGATTGCAATTCGGATTCCATGGCTCCAAGCCACTTATCCGAATCAGGAGAAGACATCGCCTCTTGGTAGGTTGACGGTTCATCATTCTCAATGATTTCCACCTCATTACTATCCGTTACGAGAAATCCATATCTCTCGGGCTCGGATCGTAACCTACTAGATCTGCGAGTTGCTTGTGTATTTTGAACAGGTTCCACAACTCCTTGTGGTTCTTGTTCTTGTTCCACTATTGGTTCAATGTTATTTTCTGGGTCTCGAATTTCTTCAAGATTTATTTTACTCCCACTGATTTCTTTGGAGAGAAACTCTTTCTCTAGAAAGACACCAGTTCGGGCAACAAACACTTTGTTGTCCTCACGGTTGTAAAAGTAATATCCTCTAGTTTCCTTAGGATATCCCACGAAAATACATTTATCAGATTTGTGTGCAAGTTTGTCTGAGACAAGTCTTTTGACAAAAGCTTCACAACCCCAAATCTTCATGAAAGATAAACAAGGCTTCTTTCCGCTCCACATCTCATATGGAGTCTTTTGAACCGATTTAGTTGGAACACGATTTAGTGTGAAAGCAGCGGTTTCTAAGGCGGCCCCAAAAGGATATTGGAAGATCAACTTGACTCATCATTGATCGAACCATGTCTAACAAAGTCCGATTCCTCCTCTCAGACACACCATTCCATTGTGGTGTTCCGGGTGGAGTCAATTGTGAAACTATTCCACAATTCTTTAGATGATCATCAAATTCTTGACTCAAGTATTCTCCACCTCGATCCGATCGAAGTGCCTTAATACTTTTGCCAAGTTGTTTTTCTACTTCATTTTGAAATATTCTAAATATCTCAAATACTTCACTTTTATGTTTCATTAGGTAAACATACTCAAATCTACTATAATCATCAGTGAAGGTTATGAAGTATTGAAATCCTCCCCTAGCATTGCTACTTAATGGTCCATATACATCGGAATGTATCAACCCCAATAAGTCGCTTGCCCTTTCACCCAACTTGGTAAAAGGTGTCTTAGTCATTTTTCCAAGAAGACACGACTCACAAGTGTCATATGACTCGAGGTCACATGAACCTAAAAGTCCGTCCCCATGGAGTTTGAGATACGCTTCTCATTAATATGACCAAGACGGCAATGCCACAAATAAGTATGATTTAGATCATTAGGTTTAGATTTCTTATTTACATGATAGACATTGTCATTATTTTCATTCTTGACATCCAAGATACAAAGGCCATTAAATGAATTAGTAATACCATAAAGCACATCATTTAAATAAATAGAAATTTTCTTATTCTCAATAAGAAACTTAAAACCTTCATTATCCAAACAAGAAATTGAAATAATATTTCTGCTTAAATCCGGAACATAATAACAATTGTTCAAAACAAGAATTAATCCGGAAGGTAAAGTGACTTCATAAGTCCCTACGGCTAATGCAGCAACTCTTGCTCCATTCCCTACGCGTAGATCTACTTCACCTTCTTTAAGCAGTCTCCTATTCTTTAGTCCCTGCACATTTAGACAAATGTGAGAACCACATCCAGTATCCAATACCCAAGAATCAGTGGTAGAAAGGAGAATATCTATCATATAGATACCTGAAGTCGACGCAGCCTTGCTGCCCTTCTTCTTCTTTTGCTCTTCCAAGAAAGCCTTGCAATTACGTTTCCAATGACCAATTTCTTGACAATGGAAACAGATTGCATCCTTTTGTGAATCAGGTTTTGCCTCAGAAGCCTTGGCAACCTTTTCCATGCTTATTTTGGGTTTGACAACTTTCTTACCCTTTCCTTTGGCACTAGCCTTCTTCCCATCATGAACCAAGAGCACAGGAGAACCTTTCTCCACAATTTTCATCTCTGCAGTTTTGAACATCCCATGCAACTCAGAGAGATTCTTATCCATTCCATGCATGTTATAATTCATCACAAACTGATTATAACTTTTAGGCAATGAATTAAGAATGAGATCCGTGGCTAGCTCCAATGGGATTGGATAGCCAAGTTTCTCAAGGTTCTCTACATAACCTTTCATTTTAAGAAAGTGGGGACTCACTTGTTGCCCTTCATTCATTTTACTAGTAGTGAGTGCAACAATGGTCTTGTACCTCTCTTGCCTAGCTTGCTCTTGAAACATGGTTCTCAACTCCACGCCTATCTCATAGGCTTCCAAATGTTCCAAACTTTGTTTGCGTTTTGAACACATAGCAGCAAGCATGAGACAACTTACATCTCTAGAATCATTACGATGTTTCTTGTAATTGTCTCTTTCTACCCTAGGGGCAGTAGGCGGTGGTTTAGCAGGAAGAGGCCTATCGAGAATGTACAACTTATCTTCTTGCCTAAGAACGATTCTTATGCTACGGATCCAATCCATAAAGTTAGTACCATTCTCTTCGAGCTTATCCTTCTCAAGGATCGATCGCAACGAAATTGATTGAGTGTTATTAGTCATTATCTACAAATATGCAAAATTTCCAAAATTTAATAAGTACCGATTTTCATTAAAGAGATAAATAATGTATTTTAAACAAAATAATCCCACTAAATTATATAACCTTCATATACATCCAATGTATAATATAATTTAATTGGGCTAAGATCCAACTTTAATTTAACTTTTGAGTCCACGGAGGCGGACCGCTCAAAAACTAAATTAATTAGGTAGACAATCATGTCAATCATATCCCATATTATTCTTAGATCCTTTTATGAGATTCTTTGAGAAATCCAATTTCAAAAAGCATGTTTAATCTCATCTTTTGCCTAGGCCCAAAACTGTTTTGACGCCTAATTAAGTCCAACCATTTTAAACGCATAGGAACCATTCAATTTAATGCACCTTGCGGAGGCAAGCCCGCATTAAATTAATGAACCTCATCTTGCTCATACATGAATAAAATCAATGCACTTCGCGGAGGCGAACCCACATCAAAATCACCCATATATAAACAAGTGTTTTAATCATGGCATGGCAAAGAAGGACTTAAAACTTTCTTTGAAGGTTCATCACATATAGCATATAACACATTTATGAGCACATAATATAAACATGTTACACATCAAGTTTAGCCACTAAATTAATCCCATTAATTTAAGCATGATATTTATGTGTCATTAGTTTCTCTATAATTATGAGGATGAGACTAATTCAACTTTGGTTATTATCTCCAAATCAAGACAACAAGAAGTGCGGTCGAACTAAGCCATTAGGCAACCACAATCCCGCACAAATTCAAGAAACCAAGAAAGTAGTCCATGTGGCCGAAACTAAGCAATAGATGGTCTCGATGAACGTAGGCCCGAGGGCAACCAATCCCAGGGAACCCGGGCACTACTGTCGGGAACCAAGGGGACCAACATAGGATACTTTGTTCCTATTGCCAAAGGGAAGGTCATTCAGAGGACCGGTGTTGGAAGAAACAGGGCAAGTGTACCAATTGTGGTCAAATGGGGCATTTTGCAAGGGATTGTACTAGAGGCAGGGGTCAACCATCTGGGGTAGGGGCTGGTGCTCCACAGGGTCAGAAAAGAGATGCTGCGGGGAAGCCCAAGGTCTAAGGAAGGGTATTTGCCATGAATCAACAACAAGCTACCGATGATCCTTCTGTTATTGGAGGTATTGTTTCTGTGTCTAATGTGAGCGCTCGTGCGTTAGTAGATCCAGGATCATCACATTCTTACATATCTGTGCAATTTGCTTCTTTGCTAAATGCTGCATTTGAGTCTTTACCTTATGTGCTAGAGGTGTCGACCCCTATAGGAGAATGTTTGGTGACCGATAGAGTATTTCGTGCTTGTGATGTGCTTATATGTGGTCGTGTCTTGTGTGCGGACTTGGTAGTCCTTCCGATTCAAGACTTTGATGTTATTTTGGGTATGGATTGGTTGAGCAAGTTTCATGCTTCTGTTGATTGTCGTAAGAAAGTTGTTACTTTTTCTATTCCCAATATGCCTAAATTTGTTTTTGAGGCTATGCCTTTGGGTAGAAATATTCGTATAATTTCTTATGTGAAAGCGAGAAAATTATTGTATCGTGGTTGTCAGGGGTACTTGGCTAGTGTGCTTGATACTAGGAAAGAATCCCCTAGTTTGGAGAGTGTTCGGGTAGTTAGAGAATTTCCCGATGTTTTCTCTTATGAATATGAAATGCCTCCCGATCGTGAGATAGAGTTTTGTATAGACCTTTTGCCGGGTACGGCTCCGATTTCAAAGGCACCGTATAGGTTGGCTCCCGCAGAGTTGAAGGAACTAAAGGTTCAGTTGCAAGAGTTGCTTGATCGAGGGTTTATCCGCCCTAGTGTTTCCCCGTGGGGAGCACCGGTTTTGTTTGTGCGGAAGAAAGACGGTTCTTTGAGATTGTGTATTGATTACCGAATGTTGAATCAGGTTACATTGAAGAACAAGTATCCTCTACCTCACATTGATGATTTATTTGATCAGCTTCAAGGGTCCGTGGTGTTTTCTAAACTTGATTTGAGGATTGGGTAACATCAGTTGAAGATTCGATCGGAGGATATTCCGAAGACTGCCTTTCGCACTCGTTATGGTCATTACGAGTTCTTGGTTATGCCGTTTGGGTTGACTAACGCGCCTGGCGTATTTATGGATTTGATGAACCGGGTTTTCCATCCTTATCTTGATTTGTTTGTGGTGGTATTCATCGATGATATCCTTGTCTATTCTAAATCTCGAGAGGAACACGAGCAACATCTGAGGACAGTTTTATCAGTTCTTGCGAAGGAACAGTTGTTCGCGAAGTTTAGTAAGTGTGAGTTTTGGCTCGAGAAAGTTTCATTTCTGGGTCATGTTATTTCTAAAGATGGGATTTCTGTGGATCCTTTAAAGATAGAATCCATAGTGGATTGGAAGAGACCCGAGACAGTGACTGAGATTAGAAGTTTTCTGGGGTTAGCCGGATATTACAGGAGGTTTATAGAAGGGTTTTCGCGGATTGCTACACCGTTGACACAGTTGACCCGAAAGAATGTTCCGTTTAAGTGGACCGAAAAGTGTGATAACAGTTTTGAGGAATTGAAGAAGAGGTTGACTACTGCACCGATTCTTGCATTACCGAATGGGAACGACGACTTAGTGATCTGTAGTGATGCATCGAAGGAAGGCATGGGTTGTGTTTTAATGCAGAACGGGAAAGTGATCGCGTATGCTTCGAGGAAGTTGAGTCCGAGTGAACAAAATTATCCTACTCACGATATGGAATTGGCAGCTATCGTATTTGCCCTTCAGAAGTGGAAGCACTACCTTTACGGAGCGAAGTTTGAGATTTTTACCGATCACAAGAGTTTGAAATACCTCTTCTCTCAAAAGGAATTGAACAACCGGCAGCGTCGATGGATGGAACTTTTGAAGGACTATGATTGTAAGATATCCTATCATCCCGGGAAAGCAAATGTTGTAGCCGATGCGATTAGTAGAAAATCTTATATGGCTTCGATGATGGTTCGAGAGTGGAAAATGCTTGAGGATGTTCGAGATTGGTGTCCTCGTGAATCGAGACATGGGGCTATTTTTGCGAATATTAGGGTATCTCCGACCCTAATTCAAAAGATAAAGGAAGCTCAAAAAGAAGATCCCGAGTTAGTGAAAATAATGGGTAAATTGAATGAGAAGAACTTCGAGGATTTTTCTTTGAGTTCGATTGGGGTGTTGACTTTTCGTGGACGGTTGTGTGTACCCGACGTTGATGGAATAAAGAGGCAAGTTTTAGATGAGGGTCATAAATCGAGATATACTATTCATCCGGGTAGTACGAAGATGTATCAAGATCTGAAGCAACAATTTTGGTGGAACAACATGAAGAGGGAAATAGCTGAGTATGTATCGAAGTGTTTAACTTGTCAGCAGGTCAAAGCCGAGCATCAGAGACCCGCAGGACTACTTCATCCATTGGAGATTCCGGAGTGTAAGTGGGAGCATGTGACTATGGATTTTGTTACGGGACTACCTCGTACCTGTAGGAAGTTTGACAGTGTTCTGGTGATCGTGGATAGATTGACCAAGAGTGCCCATTTCTTACCGATTGATATCAGATACTCGATGGAGAAACTTGCGACCCTTTATATTAATGAGATTGTGAGACTACATGGGGTCCCGGTTAACATTGTGTCGGATCGTGATCCGAGGTTTACTTCTAGATTCTGGAAAGCGTTACAGGAAGCTTTGGGTACCGATTTGAGATTCAGTACAGCCTTTCACCCTCAGACTGACGGTCAATCCGAGAGGACTATTCAGATTTTAGAGGATATTTTGCGAGCTTGTTCGATAGACTTTTCTGATTCGTGGGATGTTCATTTACCTCTAGTGGAATTTTCGTATAATAATAGTTATCAGGCTAGTATCGAGATGGCTCCTTACGAGGCTTTATATGGGAGAAAGTGTAGATCGCCTATCTGTTGGGATGAAATCGGGGAAGCGAAGATATGGGGTATCGACTTGGTTCAGAATTCAGTTGAGAAAGTCAAAGTTATTCGGGATCGATTGAAGACAGCCCAGAGTCGACATAAGAGCTATGCGGACCACCGAAGACGTGATCTTAATTTTCAGACCGGAGATTTTGTGTTCTTGAAGGTGTCTCCGAAGGTTGGTATTCGAAGGTTTGGGAAGAAGGGTAAATTAGCTCCGAGGTTTGTTGGACCGTTTGAGATTTTGAGGAAAGTGGGGCTTTTAGCATATCGGCTTGCGTTACCATCTTCTTTGGACCGGTTGCATAATGTTTTTCACGTTTCTATGCTTCGGAAGTACGTTCATGATCCTTCTCACGTTTTACCGAGGGTACCGGAGGATATAGAGCCTTAAAGTTTGAGTTGGTCTTAATAAAAGTCGTTCTTATCCTCATACACTCTTCCAAGTTGTTCAATTTAATTCTTGGCAAAATGATGAAAAGATGTCTAAACAAGTTTTAGAAAGAAGGCCATCACTTGAACGCCTATGGGCTAAACATCGTGACGAAGGCGACAACATCAAATCCAAGACATCGAGCGACAAAGAAAGGTGGAGCAACAACCATGGAGAAATAAATCAAAGTTTTCAAAGGGGGATTAAAAAAAAAAAAGAGCTCGCTAGGTTGAATCTTCAAAACAACCTAGGCAAAAGTTGGAGCACAAAAAAAAATAAAAAAATCCCCCTATTCAAAGAAGTTCACATCAAGATCATCATCATCATCCACCAACGAAGGACGAAGCAACCATCACGAAGAATGGAGTATTCACAAGAACTACGGTGACCTGAGCCTCTACACTGGAGGAACGTAGGCAACCTGCGGGTCCGGTCTCATGCAATAAAGAAAATATGTTTAGCCCTAGTGCGTTATGGTGATCGGCCTTCATCTCGAACTTGTGAAGACATCTTTGTACGATTCATTTGCCAATGAATTAATCACCTCAAGATTGAACAACTTTCTAGATTTGAAATCATTTCACGTTCTTTATCGAGTGTAGGAGCTTCTTATCTTTCAGCGATACTCCCAATTTCTTGCAATCAAATTGGGGATTTCCTTCTCTTCTCCCTTAATGACTTACTTGCCTTCGTGATTCATTCAATAAATAAAAATACATGAAGTCAATACTAGGGGCCACTTCCCTAGTCAAGTCAATGTCACTCATCATTAGTGACAAAAGGTCTACACCGCAAATCACATGTCTCTCATCCTCAGCTAGAGTCAATGCACAGTTCCTCATTAATTGAGTAAAAAAAAATGAAGACGCAAAAGAGATGCCCGCTAGATTGAAAACCCAAAAGGGCGGTCTAGGTAAAAACAGGGTGCGTCATAAAAAAATAATGAGAGAGTGAGAGAGAGAAGGGAAAGAGAAATGGAGATCCCCGACCTCTAAAGAAGACAAGTTCTACATTAAATCTCCTCAGCAAGTCAATTCACCACTGAGTCAACTTCGGAATAAAAAAGGCTCGACAAGATACGGCACAATCAAAGGTTGTCTTGGGTTATTGGCATAAGAGAGATTGTTCTTGCAATGTGCATTTTTGGGGCTCATGTGAAAGAATGCCCATCCGAGAATAAGCTCATGATTGATATGGGGTACGAGGTTGCACAAATAGTCCTCAGTGAGTCAATTGGTTTGGGCAGCAAATGGCAACAATGTGTGACTCAGTTTTCAAGCTTCTCCAAGCATATGCCCCTACAGTATGTCGAAAGGCTTCCTGAGAAATGGAGTAGCTCTTGCCATGTCCTCTTATGTTTGTTCCCCCACATGAGGACAAGTCTCTTGCTCGATAGATGATGACGCCCTAGTGGCTATGTGACTCAAGAACAAGAGCTTCTTTTTCTTCATTTGACAGTTATTGATCCCTAGGGGATACACTCAAGAAAGATGTGTGAGACTATCCTCAAAGTCTCTCAAAAGGAACGATGAAAAGCCTTTTTTACATATGTGCTCGTGCCTGTTCCCCAATCAAGGATAGGCCTTCCTCTACTTGCAATCAATGGTGGCACTCTAGGGGCTACATTCAAGTTTGAAAGTCTCCCTCGAAAAAAAAAAGCAATTCACTTCACCTCCCAACGGTGGCCCTAGCAAAGTCATGTATAACATTTGAAGCTTCCTCTATCAATTTGGCACCAAAGGTCTCAAGAGGCTTCGCAACCTACAATCTTTTGGGCTATGGCATTACATTTATCCGAGCAAAAGGAAATATTGGGGCTTCGCAATTGGCAATCTTTTTGGGGGATGATACCCGAGCAATACAATTTGGGGAGTAGTCTTACGGCTCCATGAAAGCGATCAAGCTTCAAGGGTCGCTTAGTACTTCACGTCAAAGGTCTTCTGGTTTGAAAGGAGGGCTCCGATGTTATGAATGAATTTGATGATTCTTATGTTGTGACTTACGACGAGGTTATGAAGAAAGTCTTAGAGAAAAGGAAAAAGATTCAATACGCTAAACTCTATCAAAACAGGGTTATAGCGGGAAATGCCATGGCCAATCCCAATGTTTCTGCAATGCAGCACCCCCTTCTCTGAGATCAAAAGCATCAGTTGCATCCGCACGAGTTACATCCTAAGATCCGTTATTAGTTCAACACAAGAAGACTCAAGCAAGCATATCCATTTGGGACCTTATCACACCAAGACCTTACCGTCCGCGATCTCGACGACACCACAAGGCATTACTGCATCTTTTGACATAAGCCCTCCGCCATTTGGGTACTGACCACAATGAGGCCATTCATCTCCCCAGTAAGAGTAAGAAGGAGATCTCTATCATGCGCTCTCAATATAATGCCGTGCCGATTCTAAGATAATTTAGGGCTTTACATCGTAAGGTCTTCACATTCCACTGTCTTGAAGCTCGCAAATAACAAGTACATGACATTTGGGGCTTAGCAATCTCCCAAAGCTTAGGGCTTGCTCACATCGACAAAAGGCAATTTATTCAAATGGGCCAAAAGCTGATTTATCTTGGGGCTACGCAAGTTACTCAAAGTTTGGCATCAAAGGCATTCTAGGGGCTTTACAATCAGCAACCCCTTGGTATCTCGATATCAAAAGTATATTGTAGCCCCACAATCGGCAAAATCTCTTGGGGCTAGACATCAATCTTCGTTGGGCACAATGGCGACAACGACAGAATTCAATAAGGCAATCCGGACTTCGATCGAACATGACTTGATCTTGGGTTGGCTTTACAAACACACAATGGTTAAAATGGTTCACCCACAAACTAAAAAAAAAAGACTTTTATTTTTCTTTTTCTTGCAAATAAACTTTCTTTGTCTCCTTACTTGCGTAAAAGTATGTGTTTCATTTTGCTTTGCTCCTAAGCTTCTTCCCCAGCGTTTTCCATCATCCCCAAACTACGCTGGTCTGATTCTCTTTAAGGGATACATAGGCAGCCTTTTGGCACGACCAACCCATCATCCAGAATGTGATCTCACCGACACTCCATCAAGGTACAAGCGGCTCATCATCATCAAGACAACAACATTCTCCGTCAAAGCATCCTCCACAACATCAGAAATCCATCCCAAATCAAACGGCCATGGTAAGTGAAGGTATGACCATTATTCACGCTATCTACAAATCACATCACACACAAAAGCAATTTCTCCATCCTTTTAAAATCTCTCTCATTGTAAATCTGCTTTTCAAATCATAAAGCACCACAAGCACAATTTTCTATCATCACACACGAGCACATATATCTGCAAAGCATGCGCATAACAGGTACAGGCACACAGCTCTGCGGTGAACCACTAAAATCACCACCTCATCAGCAAGCAGACTCTCGAGTCCCTCCAAATCAACAGGCAGACTTTCGAGTCCCTCTACATCAGCAGGCAGACTTTCGAGTCCCTCTAAATTAGCAGGCAGACTTTCGAGTCCCTCTACATCACTAGGCAGACTTTCGAGTCCCTCTACATCAGCAGGCAGACTTTCGAGTCCCTCTACATCAGCAGGCAGACTTTCGAGTCCCTCTACATCAGCAGGCAGCCTTTCGAGTCCCTCTAAATCAACAGGCAGAATCTCGAGTCCCTTTATATCAGTAGGCAGACTCTCGAGTCCCTCTACATCAGCAGGCAGACTCTCGAGTCCCTCTACATCAGCAGGAAGACTCTCGAGTCCCCCTACATCGGCAGGCAGACTTTTCGAGTCCCTCTACATCGGCAAGCAGACTTTTTGAGTCCCTCTACATCGGCAGGCAGACTTTCGAGTCCCTTTACATCGGCAGGCAGACTTTCGAGTCCCTCCAAATTAGCAGGCAGACTCTCGAGTCCCTCCAGTCCCCTATACGGACTCTAAATTTTGGCGATGGTGGGCCGATTTCTATCACCGCACCCCTTTTTTCAGCAAAAGTTGCTCACACAGGGAGCGCACCTCTATCTCTTGTAATTTCAAAGTTCTTGTTTTCATCGAGTCTTTTCTTTTTTCTTGTCGATGTCCTCGGCGGATGTTTTTGTTCTTTTGTCGACGCGTTTTGCTTTGCAATCCACGTCGCCGAGGGGCTCTGTAGACACCCCACCTTTGACCTCTCACCCCGATTGTATACATAATATTTTTATTTAACTTGGTTTTGTTAATTTTTGTTACTTCAGTTAAGTTCCTAACCGATTCCGTTAGTTTTGGACTAAACTGCATAACAGAGTTAACTTTAGAGTCATTTATGTCATTCTGTCTTTTCCACCCGCGGGCGCCTCCGGCACTGCTTGTGGGCTGCGCGCGCGTCTCGCCCCTAAAGCTGGACTCGCGCGCCTCCCATTATGGCAGTTACGGACTGCAGTCTTTTCCCTCCATTTTCTTGATCACAAAAACCTCTTTTCACCACATGTTTTATTCTAACATTAAATCCTTTTTATTTGTAACCTCCCAATCCCATATTTCTAGCCCTTTTAATAAAAAACAAAATATTTCCTTTTTATGTTATTTGATTTGATTTTTTTATTTATTTTATTTATCTTATTTTTGATTGGTCAATTCCATTTCACATGGATTGATCATCATTTCCCTCCTAATTTCACCTATAAAAACCTCTCATTTCTACCCTAGAAAAGGACCCAACTTCATCTTCTCTACAAAATTTATACACAAGTTTTAGGACTTGAAACTTCTTCACAAACACACTATACACATTTCTCTCCAAGAGTTCTTGACAAAGAATTCTATTCAAGCAACAAAACTCTACACAAACTCTTTTCAAGTCAAGTTTGAAGTTCTTCCTTTCTAAAGGTACTTAATTCTTCTTCTTCTTTTATTTTACTTGTCTTAGTCAATGTATGCAATCACCATCAAATGAGACATGGCCAACTAATCACTTTATTATATTAAAGTTGGTTACGGTTATCTCCCTACATTCCAACTCTACTTTAATTTTCCCATTTCATATTAATGTAATTGCTACATGTAATCTTTAGCATTAATATAATAAAACAAGTTTCTTTTTATTTCTCTTTTGTAATTCACCTTCTTTACATTATAATTGTTAGCATTTTTCTCATATTAAAATAAAGACATTTAGCATTAAAACACCAATAGTAGCAAGACCCGCGTAAGCGGGGCGGAGTGGGTGTTTAATTACTTCCCACTCCGTCATCTAACCCCCTTCTCTTCCCGAATCTCTAGTTTCGTAATATTAAAATAGGCTTTTTCTTTAGGTTTTTCTTATGTTTCCTCAATAACATAGGTGGCGACTCTACAATTAAAACAAGTTAGACATCCTAGGATCCTTCCACCGCTCTAGCCAAGTAGTTGGCTCTCTCGGGGTATCTACAATAATTAGGATTCCATATGCTTCGGTAATTGGATCTATCATGTATGTCATATTATGTACTTAGACGGCATAACTCGTATACTTGGAGTATGATGAGAACATACTAATCATATCCTAGTGAAAGTCACTAGATAGTGGTCAAGAACATCCTTATGTACTTGAGAAGAACTAAGGATGCATTCTTGATGTTTATTGGAATGGGAGATGATCTAGTAAATGGTTACATAGATGCATGCTTCCACATCAACAAGGATAATTAAAGATCGCAGTATGGACATACATTTAAAGTAAGTGCTATTAGTTGGAATAGTTCCAAACAAATATACTGTTAATAATTCTATGAATAAAATTGAGTATATAGTTGCATGAGTTGTAACTAGGAGAGTTGTTTGGATAAAGATGTTATTAGTAAAAACTAGATATAATTTCTAGTACCACTAATCCTATGGACCTTTATTGTGAAATAATAGTTATTGCACAAGCTAAGGTGCCAAAAACTCATCTATGATCCAAACACACACTCAGACATTTTCATCTCTACAAGAATCGTTGATATGGGAGATGTCAAAATAGGCGAAATACCTTATGACAATAACAAGGAGAATCTACATACATATGTTCTTCCACATGCTGTTATGATGGTCATAAGCTAAGCTCAATGGTATTGGATACATGTTAATTGGGCCTAGTGCAAGTGGGAAATTGTTAGAGATTATGCCTTAGGCCCTTGAGAAAGGCCTTACATTATGTCATGTTCTCATTGTTATGGAGATAACAACCTTGGATTATTATATGTTTTGCATGTTTCTTATAATAATCCTCATCCCTAGTACTTATGAAGAACTAGTATAAGTTTAATCAATGATCATGTGATGATCATGTGTATGTAGACACCCCGCCTTGGACCGCTTACCCCGATTTCACGCTTAATTTGTGTTTTCACTTTGTTTTAAGTGTTTTTCGTCTGTTAAGTTCCTAATTGACTCCGTCAGGTCTGGGGGCTAAACTGAATAACAGTTCTAACTTTCTTGTCCATTCTATCAAAAAAGCCTTTTTCAGAGTCGGGCGCCTCCACCCTTTTGGGTCTGAGGCGCGCACCCTCCGCCCCCAAGGGAGGAGGCGCGCGCTTCTGGGCGTTAGTAATGGATTTTTCTCCAAGAATCCCTCATTTGCTCATCAATGCTGATTTTGCCCAGGAATTCTCTATTTATGAACTATGTTTTGGCACTAAAAATACCTCTCTTCACCTATAAATACCCCCTTCTTCATCCATTACAAAGGACACAACTTTTGAATTATAACAAAATTATCACAAAAAAAACTAAGCATATTTCTCCCATCTTTGAAGGTTTGAAGAAAGTTTAGGTATTTCTCCTCCCTCTTTCTCTTTACTTCATCATCATCTTCTTCTTCTTCTTTTTTCATTAACGTGCAATCAACCCAAACATCTTTGGGACATAACACCAATGGTTACTTCACTTCATTGAAGTGAACCAAGGAGTTATCTCTCCACATTCAAAACATCATTTTACCCTAAAATAATATTTAAAAGCATAGGAAGAACACTCTTTTAACTCATATAGAACACTTATTTGCAAGACCGACGTTAGTCGGGTGGAATGGGTGTTTAAGTACTTCCTATCTCGTAACCTAACCCCCGAACCTCATAAAAAGAGTCTTTGGTTTCGTAACAAATATTAGGCGATATTAGGTTTTTCTTATGTTCCTCTAAAAAAATAGGTGGCGACTATAAAATCAAGTTAGACATCTTAGGATAACCACTGCTCTAGCCTAAGGTCGTGGTCCTCCGCCCCGGGGTATCTACAGCTGCATAGAGTTCGGAGAACCTCTGTGGATGACCAAAGTTTACAACAATAACAGGGTGTAGATGACCAAATTTTACCACCGTTTACTTGAAATTTTTGAATGTTGTGGGACTTACTCCGAATTAATCTTGTGACAAACATAACTGTCAAGTCGGTATTATCCGTTGTAAATCTGTGCTGTTTGTAATTGTTATTTTCTGAACTGAAGTGGAAGTGACAGAAGTGGATGTGACATTAATTGGCATGCTTTGAGATCATTATAGGTAGTGAGTAAAAATACGCTTTTATTTATTTAACTATGAGTTTACAAGTTTCTATTCAAATTGATTAAATCACTCAAAAATTTCATGTGCCCATTGATGTATGTTTCTTGAGGGGAATTCTCACTGATAATGGCTTTTCAATGGGTGCCAGTCACTGGCGGACATGCTTGAGCTTTCTTTCTTATACAGACAAGGCCCTGTCAAACTTTCTGATGGGTGAAATGCATGGTTTTCTTAATGCAATGCGCGCGCTTCGCAATCGGCCACGGGAAGCGTGCGCTTCTAGGTAGCTGATTTCCAGCCCTTACATTTGCTTGACAAAAGATCTCCAACAGCTATAAAATCAGCCCCTATCCATGCATAATATTTACTCATCAACTTTCTATAATTTCTAAACGCTCCTGTACCCTTGTAAATACTAATAATTCATCCTTTATGGCTCTTTCAACCTTTTCTCTTGACGCCAAGGTGTATCCAATACACATTGGCGTCAAGATGATTATCCTTGTTATCATCATATGGTATTTTGCATATTTTGACATCTCCCATCTTTGACGATTTCTCGAATAAGATAGAAACGTCCGAGTAAATGTTTAGATAAGACATCATCCCTTTGGATTGTGCAATAACAATTATTATCACAATGAAGGTCTATTAAATTAGTGACACCAGAAACAATTTCTAGTTTACTAATTAATCTTCTTATCCAAACAATTTTCCAGTTGCATCTCATGCTACTAGATACTCAACCTTTTGTAGAATAGTAATGGTATATTTATAACTCTTCTAACACCATTATTAAACATAAACATGTATTTATACTGTAATATTTATCTTTATTGGTTTGTAAGAATGTATCAATGTAACTATTACAAGATCATCTTTCATTCCATCAAAGATCAAGAATGCATCATTTGGTTCTTCTCAAGTACATAAGGATGTTTCTTAACTAGTGACTTTCACTAGAATCTGATTGGTATTATCTCATCATACTCCAAGTATATGAGTCATCCGGTCTTAGTACATTAACATGACTTACATGATAGATCCAATTACCGAAGCATATGAAATCCTAATCATGCTCTTGCTCATTAGTCTTCTAATAAAACCAAATCTTGTCAAGAGTGATGCCATTAGACATTTGCAAGTAACCTCTCCAAGAGTCTTGCATAGTGAAATTTTCACTATCTTGTCTATATTAGTACTTTGACTTTAACCAATCAACCTTTTAGATTTATCTTTATGAATCTAAATTCCAAGGACATAAGCGGCTTTAACCAAGTCTTTCATTATGAAACTCTTTCAAAATGAATTATATGTCAACAACATATATAAGATTAGGAATAATGCTATGATCCCACTAAATTTATTGTAATCACAAGTCTCATCTTTGATGAATTCAAACTCTTTGAATACTACATCAAAATGAAAATTTCATTCCAATTTGTTTGCTTCGACCCATCTCATGGATTTCTGCAACTTGCATATTCTATTAGAATTTTATGGATTATCAAAACTTTTAGGTTTTATCAAACATATCCTAAAGTATGTTCCTATTAAGGAATGCTATTTTGACATCCATTTATCATATTTCATATTCAAAATATGAGGTCATGACAATTAGAATTCTGATATCCTTAAGCATGACTGTAGGTGACAAAGTTTTATAATAATCGATATTATGAATTAACTTTACTCAATTAGTTGTGCTTTATTAATATGCACTTTGCGATCCATGTCTGTTTTTCTCCAAGAAAACTCATTTTCTATCCTATAGTTTTTAAGCCTTAAGGGTAGAACAATCTAGTTCGAAACTTGATTATGATACATGGATTGCACTTTTAGATTTTATGACTTCAAGTCATTGATCTAACTCCGGAGCGGAATTTGCATCTTGATAGGTGATAGGTCAATCATTCTCAATGATATCTTTCTTATTACTTTCTATTACGAGAAATCAATATTTCTTGTTATAGATAGTATCCTATCATATATGCAAATAACTTGTGTATACTTGAATCAATTTCCACAACTCCTTGTGAAACTTTGTTCAACTTCCATATTAGGTTCTATGTCATTTTTTGGGTCTTGAACTCTTCGAGATACATTTTACTCCCACTAGTTCTTTAGAGATAAACGATTAATCTGAAAAGTACTATTTCGAGCAACATACGATTTGTACTCTAAAGGGCGTAAAATTAATATCATTAAGATATCACATGAAAAATATATTAACTACATTTAGGTGTGATTTTGTTCAAGACAATACTTTTCGCAAAAGTGTCACATCAAAATCTTTATGAAAGACAAACTAGGTTTTCTTTCATTCCATATCTAATATGGTATCAGTCGAACCTCCTTAGATGAAACTCAATTTAGTGTAAGCGTAGCTGTTTCCAGCATATAATCCAGAAGGTTAATTAACTATCAATTTGACTTATTATGAGGCGAAAAACTGTAGTTTGCAGACAATCTGCAGATTTCTATAACAGGAGCCGTACGACTCATATCTAAGCGTACACCTAGTTCGCAGCCGGACGGTTGTTGTTTCCAGATTCTTTTTTTCTTATTCTGCAGATTTTCTGTGGAATTCTCATAAAGTCCATGGTTTAAATATTCATTACTTTGATCAGATCAGAGTATACAAATACTTTTGCCATGAGTTATCGAAATCCTCTCTAGCATTGTTACTTTAATGAACTATATACATCAATATGTATTAGTTCAAAAGAGTATTTACCTTTTACTACTATAAGTAAGAGATGTCTTGATCAATTTCTAAGATTCACATATATCACATGATTCGAAATCATGTGAATTTAAAAGTCTCTCCCACCGAATTTTAGATATGTGTTTCTTATTATTTGATCGAGACTTTAATGCTATAAAATGTAACGCTTACATTCTTAGATTCAGATTTTCATTATTTACGTTATACTCATTATTTTGTTCTTCCAAGATAAGGATATACAGTCTCATTATATGATTAGCAATACAATAAAGCAAATCATATTCAATGAAACACTTTCTTATTCCAAATAAGAAATATCCGTAATCTTCTAATGAAGAAACCAAAATAATATTTCTACTTAAAGTAGGAACATAACACCATTTGTTCAAAACAAATATGAACCTACTAGGTAAAGACACTTCGCAAGTTCGTATAATTAATGTTGCAACCTTTGCATCATTATTACCACATAGGTTATTCTTTACCTTCCTTAAGTAGTCTTTCTATTTCTCAAGTCTTACACATTTATACAAATATGGGATCCATATCCGTTATCTAATACCCAAGAACTTAGATGTAGAAAGATAAACATAAATAGTTGAAGTGGTAGTCCTACTACCCTTCCTTTTGATCTTTTAATTCAAATTGTAATTTCTCCTATGGTCAATCACATTGACATGGGAGGAATTTCATCCTCAAGATTTTAGTTTTAGCCACAAATATTTCTTTTAGGCTTGACAACTCTTGTTTTGCCTTTATCTTAAATTATTTTTTTTATTAACCTTTAGAGTTTGAGAGGGTTTCCATTTGATATTAATAGTAGCATTTTAAACATCAAATGTCGCTTATGAATTAATGTCAAATCCGTTTGTTAGTTCCAAACTAACTTGATTATCAAGCCAATAAGGTAATTAATATGTCTCTCCATGTTCAAAACATGATAACTTATTAACATACCTTTTCTGTCATCACATGAATGTTGGGCTCTAATCAATCTCAAACTTTTTTTTGCCTTTCTTGCTTGTAGGAACGCTTCCTATGTGATTGCTTATCATATAAGCATTCATATGTTTCAGATACTTCTTAAGTTCTAAACATATGGTAGCAAGTTGTAAGACAATTGACATCCATAGATTCATCCACATGTTTCTAATTAATGTCTTTGTCCGTCCTTAAGGCATTATGTTTATTAGGAATAAGATTTATTAAGAATGCATAACTTTCTCTCCTGTAAGAACAATTCTCAAGCTCATGACTAGGTCAAGGAAGTTAATTTTTGTTCTCTTTAAGTGGGGTCTATAGAAGTAATTATACACGATTAAAGTTTAAAATATTCTACATAAATATGCAAATAAATATACACATACATTTCATACAATTATCATTTGGAGATAGTTAATGTATTTCATAAATACTCCCACTAAATTATACACCATCAAATACAACAATAGTATAATATAATTTAAATAGGCTAAGATCCAACTTTAATTTAATTTCAAGTCCGCTTTGGTAATACTGCTCAAAATTAAATTAATCAGGTAGATAACTCCTTATCAATCATATCATATATGACTCTTAGATCTTTTATGGGATTTGGACAGATTATGTCACAACATGTTTTAATTCCATCTTGTACCTTAAGCCCAAAACTTTGTCTTTTGATAGCCTAATTAAGTCAAACCACTTTAAACCTATAGGAACCACTATTTCACTCATCATGCTCATATAAGGATAGAATTAATGCACCTCGCTTTGGCAGAGCCCACATAAAACTATCCGTATACTCACATGTGTTTTAATCATGGATTGCCACATGACTTAAGTTTTAGAAGGTTTATTTACATAGAGACATGCATCATATATTTAATTATGTCAAACATAATATAATATAGTCTTTGCATAATGTATGTTAACTAATCAAATTAATTAACAGAAGAAAAATCTTGTGATTTAATTACGAAGCAATATAATGGGGACGGATTCTAAATTCTCTGTAAATAATTTACAAATTGGATATTTCATCGTGTGTCCAGAAACAAGGCGCAAGCCTGCCATTGACCCTTATGATGAATCAATCCAAATGTAGTTTCCTTCCCTGCACACAATTTGCACTTTGTTTATAGGGAAAATTCTGAAACCTTTTTGTTTCGCAGAACATCTATAGATTGAGAACACAAAACGTACGACCGAAACTAAGCCAAGAGGCATCCACATTTCCGTACTAAGATCAAGAAACCAAGTAATTATTCCATACGGCCGAAACTAAGCCAAGAGGCATCCACATTTCCGTATAGAAAAGTAACTTGTTTCAAGATCATTCATTGTCTCATCAATTTCATAGACTACAACAATTCTGAACTCTTCAGAACTCTGTTTTCTGCAATTTTCTGGATTAAATCATATTTCAGGAAACACAGTTTCGAAAACCAGCCATCTGAAACCAGATTCAGTTCATGATTCGAATTCTGTAAACGATTTACAGAACAATCAGAAAACCAGAATTCAAAACAAATATGCCAGAAAACCCTAGGGCCGCCATATGGCAGCCAAGGAAGCGTACGCCGCCCTAGGCGCCGTACGGTGCCTTGGTCCAGTTTTCCAGAATTTTAAATTAGATCAATTCCATTATCGTGTTCATGCATTAATCGGATTAAACCAGACGAATTTACAGATTACGAATTTAAATAGATCTAATCAATATCATGAATAAACAATTTATTGCATACACAAATTAGATCTAAATTATCAATACACATAATCCAATTATTTATTGATAACCCAACATGCAATTATTCATATAGATCAAATCAACATAATAATCACATAATCCCCATATAATCATGCTTATAAATTTTATATCTCATATAAAACTCAAATCATATATTCATCTTATCATCATGCAAAATCATATAATCGAATTAAATAATTTAAGCATGATGTATTAAAATAATAACAATGAACGGGGCTCTGATACCACTGTTGGGTTTTGATGCATCATGTGTAGCAGAATAAACATATGAAATCAAATACCCATGAGCCATGGATCTGTCCATATTGATTAGATTAAATACAAGATGAAAGAAACATACCCTTGAAGATCGAATCCATGAACATAGACTTAAAGGTGCTAAAGCAAACATCCTCTATCGGTAACCACACGTCAAACGGACTCAAGATCACCTTCTTGATTGATTGCTAGATCCAAGGCTTGATGAAGAAATTATTTCTTCATAGGAATTATTTTGCTCTTTGATTATTGAGTTTTGATGATTCTAAATCTCAAAACTAATAATCCTACCTCTCTATATTTTATTGTTTCTAAAACAATGTGTTGTGATTTCCAAAATAAACATTAGAGGCTGTCAAACCCGGCTGTATATATTTATATGAGGGTTTGACCTAATTCCTTTTGGGATCGGGATTCCTTGTCACATAAGAATTCTTAACAAACTGACCAGAAACCGGGGGGGGGGGAGGGGGAAGGAGCCGTACGCCTGCCCAAGAGCCGTACAGTGCCAGTGTATTAATTCCCAGATTTTTAGCCTTTTCAATCTGTTCTATTATGTGTGACCCAATAGGATTATACTAAGTTGGCAACGAGTCCGAACCATTCAGAACCCGTAAGTCATAAGCGGACTCTAGCAAGCCATTATGACTACCCAATTAGTATAACTTTAAAAATCCAAAGTTATATTATAGAACATATCACAATCCCTTTGTCACGCGATATCATATTGGACATAAGTCATGGTCCACGTCAACTTATATTGTCCAATGCTTTCTCGATCCCGAGTAGATTGATATGAGCAAATGACATTGAACACATCAATTCATTTGGGTATGGCCATACACTATCATAAATCTCACTCATCGAGTGGCCAAGCAGATATCTCTCTTGAGAGAGGGACAAATCCCATCTTGACTTATCATTCTTCCCTAAAAGGATCCGATTATGCCAATCGTAGCCTTTATAACCACCCGGTTAAGGGTAGCGTTTGAGTACGTCAAACATAATGTTCATCATGTGGAAGACCATGATAATGTCAGGTCTAAGGATTCAAATGGTATGACTATTATGAGATTTAATTATGACCTTTGACCATGACATAAATATCATAACGGGTCTATCTAGTACCTTGTTCTCCAGCAAGTACCCATAAGTTTAATCCTCATCCTATGCACCATAATCATCATATATGTTTGAGGTTGAAAATCTGCTTTGCATCAACATCTTGAAGCCTTCAACTTGTCCTGTCATCCTGCAACCTGGCGATAACAACTTGATTACATACACACGTTTTCTTTACAGGTAAACTAATTCCTACTTTTAAGGAAACGATCACATGAATTGCTGAAGCACAACGTGACCTAATTGAAGACCTCGTCAAACCATCATCAACGGTAAGAGGATAAGGCTAAACAAACTTCCCTAAATCATAGGCATTGTTATCTAGATCGTGATCATTCTCTTATTTATAGTTTCACTTCATTTGTAACGCACACACATGCACCATTAATGATTTACTTACTTCTTGTTCTTGATCATTGAATTGTTCATCACCATTACTAATAAAATATCATCTTTGAGGTTTTATGCCGGTGAACAAGTTGTTCAAGGGCTTTCCTCGATAATTATCGTGTCAACTTGTTCTTGAATCCTTTGCAATTTCATTCCATTGTACCCAATTTCATTTCTTAAAGTTAGATTAAAAAATTTGACCAAAACAATTTGGCGGCGTCCGTGGGAAATTTGGTCTTATAATTCTTAAAGGAATTCGAGATGTCAACCGCAATGTCTTCAGCCATGACTTCAGTTGGTTTGAGATCAACATTGGAGACAATCCCAGTCCATCAACAGTGGTGTCTTCAACTCAGCGCATTGGTGGTGCATCACAGCCAATTCAGATTCAGGATGGAGCTTCTGTTACTGCAACCCAGGAGGTCCCTATTGACATCGCTTCCAACTTGACCGCCATGATGCGTGAAGTGAGGAACCAGATCCAAGTTTAGAACAATACTTCCACCATGATGATGAACCAAGTTGCCAGGTTGCAGAATAAAATGACTTCTCTTCAAGGAGGAACGCCGGCAGCATAGCAGGCCAGCTTCCCCAGCATCTTTTAGTCAGTTGCTCCAAATGCGCCTTCCAACATGTACTCTCCATATCAACCTAGAAGGCTTGCTTTTAAGGGAGACATTGCTGGACCATCTGGATTTGGTGGATTTACACCAGCAGCCAGCCAGACCAATAGTACCATTATCAATCATGAGGCTGTCACTCCAACTTCAACAACATTTGTGGCCCCTACAACAGTGGCAACAGTGAGTTTTAACCCTCAATTTTATTTCAATCATTTTAATAATTATCAATTTGCTGGTGCTAACAATGATGTATGTAGCCTACTTAGTCGACAAATGCAGGAGCTAAAAGACCTGGTTATGAGTGTGCCAGGGATGATTATGCCACACAACCAGGCATCTCCAAAATGTTACAATGAATCTCGCTTCGCTCCAGCCATAGCCAACATGGTCATACCAAAGAAATTTAGTCCAACTCACGTGAAGCAGTATGATGGGACAACAGATCCAGCTGAATATGTTGCATTGTATCAGGAGAAGATGGATGTGGTCCACATTCCACCTCAGTACAAGGAAGCATGCTTTTTAGGGGTTTTGGTTCAACTCTTACAGGGGCAGCTTTGAGATGGCTCATCAGCCAGCCTTTGGGTTCTATTGGATCATATGCTCAACTTATCAACTTGTTTACTAATCAGTTTTCGTGCAACATGGTGTTTGAGAAACTGACAAGTGATCTTTACAAGGTGGTCCAGCAACTTGATGAACTACTTAAAGACTACCTGAGCAGGTTCAATAGGGAGGCAGTGAACATCTCTAACCTGGATACTGTAACTGCAATTGTGTAGACACCCCGCCTTGGACCTCTCACTTCGATTGCATACATAGTATTTATACTTTACTTGTTTTTGTTAATTTCTGTTACTTCGGTTAAGTTCCTAACTGATTCCGTCAGTTTTGAACTAAACTGCATAACAGAGTTAACTTTCTAGTCCATTCTGTCAAAATCGCCATTTCAAAGTCGCGCGCCTCCGCCCTTTGGGGCCAGAAGCGCGCGCCTCCCGCCGACTATATGGGATGCGCGCGCGTCTGTGTGTGTCAGTTACTGATTTCTGCCCAAGAATCTCTCCCTTGCTCATTTTATATGATTTTGCCCGGGAAACTGATCTTTGTGCCTCCGTTTTGGCACCAAAAACATCCTCTTTCAACTATAAAAACCCCTCCAATCCACCATTGGAAGGGGGCCGCTTTTTCATCTCTTTTTGATCTCTTTTCATCTCTCTTTTACCTCTCTTGGACCTTCTTCTTAGACTTGAAACTTTTCTTACACATACATTATAAACAGTTCTATACACAAATTCTCCCAACAAGAGTTCTTCGTGACAAGACTCTACACAAATTGTTCTACAACAATTTCCCTACAACAGCACCATTTTCAAGTCCAAGTACAAAGTCCCTTTTCTAAAGGTACAACTTTTCTATTCTCTTATTTTATTTGTGTCCTACTAGTATACAATCTCCATAAAAAGGGATACAACCAAAAGGCCACTTCATTATTGAAGTTTGGCCAAGGTTACATCCCAACATTCCAACATTAATTTAATTCCATTTCATCTCTTAATGTAATTGTTTAGCAAATATTCAACATGTAACCATTAGACACTCAATCAATAAAATCATTTAGCTTTTATTTTCCCCTTATCTTTACTTTGTAGTTGTTAGCATATTTTATCAATTGAAGGACATGTAAATATAAGAACACCAAAAGTAGCAAGACCCGCGTAACCGGGGCGGAGTGGATGTTTAAGTACTTCCCACTCCGTTACCTAACCCCCGAACCCCTCATCTCAAGAATCTTTGGTTTCGTAATCAATAAAAAAGGCTATTTTCTTAGGTTTTCTCGCGTTCCTCCAAAACGTGGGTGGCGACTCTTAAAATCAAGTAGACATCCTAGGTAATTCACGCGCTCTATCCAAGCTGTGGTTCCCCGGGGTATCTACAGTGGCGACTCCGCTGGGGACATAGTGGGTTAAACTTGCATTTTCTGCTTTTGGTGTTCTTATATCTGTTTTCTGGGCATTCTGGTAAAAAGGGTAGGAAGCTCGCGCCTCCGGCCTTCTTGGCCTAAAGCGCGCGCGTCCGACCCTAATTACCAGAATCGCCCGCCTTCCGTATTGTCCTTCAATTCCATGTTTCTGTGCTAACAATGTCTGCAGGGGAAAGAATTTTTTATTTAGGGTCAAGGCAGTTCCTTGAACCCACTGATTTGCAGGTACTGCTTAGAAGCGGGCGCCTCTGCCCTCTAGTGCCTAAGGCGCGCGCCTCCCATCCGCACAGCCTAAAGCGCGCGTGTCTGGGCAAATTTCCAGAACAGAACAGTGAACAGAATGGGCATTTTTGACAGTGTGTGGGCACCGGGCCTGCACATAACTGCTTTTAATTTCCTGTTTATTTTATCGGTCACACGGGTGATTCGAAAGTTGTAAATTATGTGCTTTTTTGCTTTTATTTCTTTTTTATTTTGAAAAAAAAAAAAAATTGTCACTTGTTAGACCTCACACTACGCGCACAATTCTTATCATCTGCTCACAATCGAGTCGCACAAGTCCAACCCCAAACCCGTCGAGGCCCGTCCTAGAAAGTTTCAAGCTCCACCAGACCTTGACTCTTTCAAAGCGGTAAACCTCAGCCCGTGGCGTAGTTCACGACTACATGCCGGGGGTGACCTTTAAGCCTCTCTTTAGCCGAGCACAAATAAAAAATCCATCCCCAAGTGGTCATAATGGACGCAAATAAAAAATCCGTCCCCGTATGTATGCTTTACTACATTAATTTAGTTTAATCCTGATACATGTAGGATTCACAAGCGTGGTGGAATCCGATGAGTATATGGGACTGCGAGAAGGTCTATATACTAGTGTGACGATTCCACTATTTTTCTAGAAACCCCAAAAAGGACCACATCCTTCCGACTTTTGTAAATAAATAAATAAAAAAAGAGTCATTTTTCTTATGTGGTTGAGTCTTTTTCCTTTGTTTATGGGTTAATTATTTTACTTAAAATATGTTTGTGGGGCCAACCTAAGATCGACCGTGCTCTCTCAATAGGTCCAATGGCTTCCAACAACAACAACAACAACAACAACAAGGGTGAGAACATCTCCGTGTCCAACGAAAGGCTCTTCAACATAATAAGAGCCATGAGGGAACAAATGGATAGACTTGTCGAGGATGCCCGCCGCAAGGATGATTTGTGGCAAGACCGTCTTGATCTCGAGAGGAAAATTCACAAGGAAGAAGTGTCCGAACTTAAGGCTCGTTTGCAAGAGCTCACCGACAACAAGGCAAAGGTCCACGGTAAAGCACGCTCAAGTGGCTCACCCCTCAAAAGTCACAAAGGTGCCAACAACGACCGTGTCTATACCCCTCTCAATGGCATGACCATCACCAAAGCCTACGAAGATCTCAAAGCAAAGGGACAAATTTCTCCTCTCCAAGGGTACAAGCAACCACAACCATTGCGTCACAACCATGCCCACCACAAGTGGTGTGACTATCACCTATGCAGCGGTTACCTCACCGAGAATTTCTTCTCCATCCGCAACATCATCCAAGACTTGATTGACAATGGTGAATTTACCGTGGGTGAAGAACAACAGTTAGAGAGTGAGAACATGCAAGAACTCATAAAGGAAGGGGCTCAGATTTGAAATAGGGTCTCAACAAGAGATCATGCCGCAAGGAAGGCTACAACGACAATGGGGTATGACGACAACAATCTCCGTTTCTCTTTCTATACCTAGAAATAGGATAAAAAAAAAGAGAGTCAAAAGTCCTCTAATGTGTGCATTAATGTTTTCTCTCGTCCAATGTTAAATTTTGAGTCAATCATTAAATAAAAGTCGTTCTTGTCCTCATACACTCTTCCAAGTTGTTCAATCTAATTCTTGGCAAAATGATGAAAAGGTGTCTAAACAAGTTTTGGAATGAAGGCCATCGCTTGAAGGCCTAGGGGCTAAACATCAACGACGGTATCAACAACGAAGACATCAACAACGATGAAATCAAGACAAAGAAAGGTGGAGCAACGATCATGAAGCAAAGTTTTCAAAAAGGGATTAAAAAAAAAAAAGCTCGCTAGGTTGAAATCCTCAAATCAACCTAGGAAAAAGTTAGAGCACAAAAAAAAAAAAAAATCCCCATTCATTCAAAGAAGTTCACAACAACAATATCATTCCACCAAACGAAGGAGGAAGCGACATCGACAACAATAACGATGAAGCAACAATTCATCACGGCGAATGGAGAATCCACAAGAACTACGGTGACCTGAGCCTTTACACTGGAGGAACGTAGGCAACCTGCGGGTCCGGTCTCATGCAAGAAAGAAGATATGTTTAGCCCTAGTGCGTTATGGTGATTGGCCTTCATCTCGAACTTGTCAAGACATCTTTGTACGATTCATTTGCCAATGAATTAATCACCAAAAAATTGAACAACTTTCTTAGATTTGGAATCGCTTTCCGTTCCTTGTCGAGTCTAGGGGTTTCTCTTCTTTTTGCGATACTCCCAGTTTCTTGCAATCAAACTGGGGCTTTCTTTCTCTTCTCTCTTAATGACTTACTTGCCTTCGTGAGTCATTCAAAAAATATACATACATGAAGTCAATACTAGGGACACTTCCCTAGTCGAGTCAATGTCACTCATATTTAGCGACAAGAGGTCTTCACCGCAAAATCACATGTCTTATCTCCTCAACCAGTGTCAATGCACACTTCCTCATTAATCGAGTAAAAAAAAAGACGCAAAAGAGATGCCCGCTAGATTGAAAACCCGAAAGGGAGGTCTAAGCAAAAAACAGGGTGCGTCATAAAAAAAAAAGAGAGAGTGAGAGAGAGAAGGGAAAGAGAAATGGAGATCTCCGGCCTCTAAGGAAGACAACTGCACGAGCTCTACATTGGATCTCCTCAACAAATCAATTCCCCACCGAGTCAACTTTGGGATTGTAAAAGGCTCGACAAGATATGGAACCATCAAAGGTTGTCTTGGGTTATCGGCATCATTCTCCAGCAGTGTGCATTTTCGGGTTCATGAAAAGAAGGCCCGTGGTAACCAAGACCCATCTGAGAACGAGCCCATCATAAAAGGGCACGAGGTTGCACAAATAATCCCTAGCTAGTTAATTGGCTTGGGTAGAAAATAGCAACAACATGTGTCTCAGTTTTCAAAGCTTCTTCAAGTATGTGCTTCTAAAGTACGCCGAAAGGCTCCCGAGAAATGGAGTAGCTCTTGCCATGTCCTCTCATGTTTGTTCCCTCGCACGAGGATGAGTCACTCTTGCTTTGCTCAACAAATGGTGATGCCCTAGGGGCTATGTGACTCAAGAACAAAGGCTTCTTTTGCTTCATTTGACAATCAATAAGCCCTAGGGGCTATGCTCGAGAAAGATGTGTGAGACTATCCTCAAAGTCTCTCAAAAGGAATGTCGAGAAGCACCTTCTTGTCATGTATGCTCATACTTGTTCCCCCGATCAAGGATGGACCTTTCTCGCAATCAATGATGTCACTCTAGGGGGTACGGTCAAGTCTTAAAGGCTCCCTCGTCAAGAAGCAATTCACTTCAATGTCCCCAGCAACATTTGAAGCTCTATACCGAAAGGTCTCAAGGGGCTTCGCAATCTACAATCTTTTGGGCTACTGCATTACAACAATCAAAGCAAAGGGCAATATTGGGGCTTCGCAATTAACAAACCTTTGGGAAGTTGTACCCGAGCAATGCAATTTGGGAGTAGTCTTATGGCTCCATGAAAGGGATCAAGCCTCAATGGTCCCTCAACACTTCCAGTCAAAAGGAAAAAGATTCAATATGCTAGACTCACCCGGCTGAGTTATAGCGGGCAATGCCAATATGTTAACTCTATAAGCAGAGTTACGGCCAATCCCAATGTTTCTGCAATACAACACCCCATTCTCCAAGATCAAAAGCACAGGCTGCATACGAAGATCCGCCGTCGGTTCAACTCAAGAAGACTCGAGCAAACATATCGTTCGAGACTTTATCACACCAAGACCTTATCATCTGCAACAACATCACCATCTCCCACGAGACGTCTCCCGAAGACCGTACTGCATTTGGGTATCAACCACAAAAAGGGCCATCCATCTCCAAGCAAGAGAAAGAAGGAGATCGCCTTCAAGAGTCCTACCCGATGTGGCATCTGCTCTCAATACAATGCCAAGATAAGTTGGAGCTTCACACCGAAAGTTCTTCACATCCCGCCATCTATAAACTTGATAAGCCCATGACATTTGGGGCTTAGCAATCTCTCAAAGCTTGGTATCAATGATCTTCTCTTGGGGCTTGCCCACGTCGACAACAAAAGACAATTTATTTGAATGGACTAAGAGTTGATTCATCTTGGGGCTTCATAAGCCACTCAAAGTTCAGCATTCGAGGGGCTTTACAATCAGCAACCCCTTGGCATCTCGGCGTCAATAGTCCCTTTTGAAGCCCCATAATCGACAAATCTCTTGGGGCTAGACATCAATTTCATTGGACACCAGGGCAACAACGACATAATTCAACAAGGCAACCCGGACTTCGATTTAACACGACTTGATCTTGGGTTGGCTTTACAAACACACAATGGTTAAAATGGTTCACCCACGAACTAAAAAAAAAAAAAAAAAATCTTTTTGTCACATGTGTGCATATTCTTTCCCTTCTAATCTAAATAAATAAAAAAAAAATCTTTTTCTTTTTCTCCTTCTATGTGCAAAAGTATGTGCTTTACTTTGCTTTGCTCCTAGCATTCTTCCCCAGCGTTCTCCATCATCCTTGAACTACGCTGGTCTGATTCCTTCCAAGGGATACGTCGGCAGCGTTTTGGCACAACCAACCCATCATCCGGAATACTGTCCCACCGACACTCCATCAAAAATGAATTCATTATCAAAGCCAGCGACACTCTCCGCCAAAGCATCACAAATCCATCCAACGGCAATGGTAAGTTAAGGTATGGACATCATTCATCTCTCTCAAGCAAATCTCTGCTTTCAAAAATCACACCGCACACAAAATCACTTTCTCCATTCTTACAAAACTTTCTCTCATGCAAAACTGCTTCCAAATCACATTGCACCACGAGCACTATTTCTCTCTTCATTTCACACTTCATGCATCTTCTTGCACAAACACATATACCTGCCAAGCACACACATAACAGGTACCACCACGAACTCAACAACATTCGCTACTCAAGGCACTTCATCCCCAGCAGAAAATGGTCCACAGTCAACCATGCCCGCATCCCCACGATAGAGCCAAAAGCAACTGCAGCTCTAGACAGCAATTTGGTCCACGGTGATCCCGCAATCAGCAAACGGATCCCGCAATCAGCAAACGGATCCCGCATCAGCAAACGGATCCCGCATCAGCAAACGGATCCCGCTTCAGCAAACGGATCCCGCATTCAGCAAATGGATCCCGCCTTAGCAAACGGATCTCGCATCAGCAAACGGATCCCGCTTCAGCAAACGGATCCCGCATCAGCAAACGGATCCCGCATCAGTAAACGGGTCCCGCATCAACAAACGGATCCCGCCTCAGCAAACGGATCCTGCCTCAGCAAACGGATCCCGCCTCCAGCAAATGGATCCCACCTTAGCAAACGGATCCCGCTTCAGCAAACAGATCCTGCTCCAGCAAATAGATCCCACACCAGCAAACGGATCCCGCCTTAGCAAACGGATCCCGCCTCCAGCAAACGGATCCCGCACCAGCAAACGGATCCCGCCTTCAGCAAATGGATCCCGCTTCAGGAAACGGATCCCGCCATCAGCAAACGGATCCCGCATCAACAAACGGATCCCGCTTCAGCAAACAGATCCCGCCATCAGCAAACGGATCCCACATCAACAAACGGATCCCGCTTCAGCAAACGGATCCCGCATCAGCAAACGGATCCCGCATCAGCAAACGGATCCCGCTTCAGCAAACGGATCCCGTATCAGCAAACGGATCCCGCTTCAGCAAACGGATCCCGCAATCAACAAATGGATCCTGCTTCAGCAAACGGATCCTGCATCAGCAAACGGATTCCGCTTCAGCAAAACGGATCCCGCCGTATCCTTTCCATGTCAATAAAGCCTCTCACACAGGGAGCGCACCCCTATCCTTCGCAAATTTCAAATTAATGTTTTATCGAGTCTTTATTTTCTCTTGTCGATGTCCTCGGCGGTTGTCTTTCTTTCGTCGACGCGTTTTGCTTCGCAATCCACGTCACCGAGGGGCTCTGTAGACACCCCGCCTTGGACCTCTCACTTCGATTGCATACATAGTATTTTTACTTTACTTGTTTTTGTTAATTTCTGTTACTTCGGTTAAGTTCGTAACTGATTCCATCAGTTTTGGACTAAACTGCATAACAGAGTTAACTTTCTAGTCCATTATGTCAAAATCGCCATTTCAAAGTCGCGCGCCTCCGCCCTTTGGGGCTAGAAGCGCGCGCCTCCTGCCGACTATATGGGATGCGCGCGCGTCTGTGTGTGTCAGTTACTGATTTCTGTCCAAGAATCTCTCCCTTTCTCAGTTTATATGAATTTGCCCGGAAAACTGGTCTTTGTGACTCCGTTTTGGCACCAAAAACATCCCCTTTCAACTATAAAAACCCCTCCAATCCACCATTGGAAGGGGGCCTCTTTTTCATCTCTTTTTGATCTCTTTTCATCTCTCTTTTACCTCTCTTGGACATTCTTCTTAGACTTGAAACTTTTCTTACACACACATTATACACAATTCTATACACAAATTCTCCCAACAAGAGTTCTTCGTGACAAGACTCTACACAAATTGTTCTACAAAAATTTCCCTACAACAGCACCATTTTCAAGTCCAAGTTCAAAGTCCCTTTTCTAAAGGTACAACTTTTCTATTCTCTTATTTTATTTGTGTCCTACTAGTATGCAATCTCCATAAAAAAAGATACAACCAAAAGGCCACTTCACTATTGAAGTTTGGCCAAGGTTACATCCCAGCATTCCAACATTAATTTAATTCCATTTCATCTCTTAATGTAATTGTTTAGCAAATATTCAACATGTAACCATTAGACACTCAATCAATAAAATCATTTAGCTTTCGTTTTCCCCTTATCTTTACTTTGTAGTTGTTAGCATATTTTATCAATTGAAGGACATTGATTTTTCATATATAGCCTTTATAATAGAAATAGTTTCTATTGGGTCTAGCAATCCGTTCAAGAATCGTTCTTGAAATTCGTTCGCGTGTGGATAAACATAGAGGGCGTTGGCATCAACTCCTTCAAAGTTCATGATCCAAGTTTTGCGGTCGTTCCTGCGTTCATGATTCAAAGAAGCGCGAAGAACAAAGATTGAAGATCTCAGAATTTTAAAGCTCCGTCACGGATAGTGTTCTAAATTCATCCTCGTATTAATTTAATCATCGTGATCGGATCTAGGCTTTTGGGTTTTATTCCGCTGCGCATGTTTGCTCAAAACCCAACAGTGGTATCAGAGCCCCGTTCATCATGATTATTTTAATAATAACATGTTAATGATATAATTGGATTATATGTTTTGGCATGCTATGTGAATTTGGATTCAAGATGTTTATGTGATCTGAGTTTTATGTTTGTATATGAGATATATTGAAATCATAAAATCGCACCGTTTAAATACGTTATGTGGGTTCTACGATTACAATAATAATTTGATTATTATGTTCCTTTAGATTATCAAAAATTAATTGGATTGATTTGTTGATGATCTTTGATTCATGAATAAATCATTTATTCAAGGTTTTGATGAACATGATGATATGATCATTATGAACACCAAATCCTAAATGAATCGGGAAAGCAATCTTAGAATTAAAATTCGACAAGAAAATTTGTTCTGTTCGTGGTGCTCGGCCGAGCAGTCTATAAGACTCGGCCGAGCAGAGTCGTCAGAAGCAAAGGGTTTTCTGGAACACAGAGGCGCTCGGCCGAGCACCTTAAAGGACTCGGCCGAGCAGGTTGATTTTGGACAGAATTTGTTTTTCAGATGGCTGGTTTTAGAAACCGTGTTTCTTGAAATTAAATGGCTTGTTTAAAATCACTTTGGATTGAATTTGTTTGTCAGATGGCTGGTTTGAGAAACCGTGTTTCCTGAAAACAAATATCAAGGTCAAAGTAATGAATTGATGGGACAAAAGAATTTAGAATCGAGTTACTTTATGTAAAGGATTGTGGATGCCTATTGGCTTGGTTTCGACCTTACATAGTTGTTTCTTCTTGTTTCTAAATTTGGTACGGGATTGTGGATGCCTTCTGGCTTAGTTTCGACCGTACAATCGTGCTCTCAACAATGTGTTAAAGAATTTATCCCCATAAATCAATCACATGAAATCTTAATTTAATTAATGAGATTAGTTAAATTATTAACCGTTGCTTTATGTGTTTATATTATGTGACTATAAACATTGACCATGCTATACGTCATGAACCTTCTTTAAAATTTAAGTTCCGTGCCAATCCATGATTAAAACACTTGTGAGTACGTGGGTAGTTTTGTGTGGGTTACGCCCTAGTGTAGGTGCATTGATTCTATCCATTTATGAGCAAGATGAGGAAACAGTGATTCTTATACGTTTAAAATGGTTTAACTTAATTAGGCTATCAAAACAGTTTTGGGCCTAAGGCACAGATGAGATTAAAACATGTTAGATATACGATATCTAAAATCTCATAAAAGATCTAAGATTCATATACGATATGATTGACAAGGAGTTGTCTACCTAAATAACTTATTTTGAGCAGTCGTGCCCTAGCCGACTCAAAGTTAAGTGAAATATGGATCTTAGCCCATTCAAATTATATTATGCATTGTATGTATATGAAGGTTATATAATTTAGTGGGAGTGTTTGTAAAATACTATTAATTTAATATCTTTAATTAAGTTGGTACTTATATTTAATTATATGTTTGCATAATTGTAGATAATGGCTCAAAGTACAAATTTATCACTGCGATCTATCCTTGAGAAGGAGAAACTTCAAGAAAATGGAGCTAACTACATGGATTGGATCCGTAGCCTTAGAATTGTTCTAAAGCATGAGGACAAACTCTATATTCTTGATGAGCCCGTTCCTGAAGAAGAACCTGCTTCTAATGCACCCAAGGATGAGACAAACGCCTACAAGAAACATGTGAATGATTCTCGTGAGGTGGGTTGTCTTATGCTTGCGGCCATGTGTTCAGAGCTTCAGAAGATTCTTGAACATTTGGAAGCATTTGACCTTGCTGCTACATTGAAAGATATGTTTCAAGAACAAGCAAGGCAAGAGAGGTTTGACACCATAGCTGCCCTAGTCTCATGCAAGATGAGCGATGGACAGTCTGTGAGCCCTCATGTTTTGAAGATGAAGGCTTACTTTAAGAAACTAGAGGCTAGGCCATCCAATTGATATTGAGTTGGCTACCGATTTTATTCTTAATTCATTGCCCAAAAGCTACAACCAGTTCGTCATGAACTTTAATATGCATGGGATGGATAAGACTATGTATGAATTGCATGGGATGCTTAAGCAGGCAGAAAAGAAAATCGGTAAAGAGACCGCTCCTGTGCTCATGGTGTCAAAGGAAGGAAAGGGCCAAAAAGGCAAAGGAAAGGGTAAGGTAAAAGTTGTCAAACCTAAGATTGGCAAGGCAAATGTTGCCAATGCTATTGTGGCTAAACCTGCTTCCCAAAAGGATGCAATCTGTTTCCATTGCAATGAGATTGGACACTGGAAACACAATTGCAAGGTTTACAAGGAAGAGTTAAAGAAGAAGAAGAGCAGTGGGACTGCATCTACTTCAGGTATCTATGTTATAGATATTCTACTTTCTACTTCTAGCTCCTGGGTATTAGATACTGGATGTGGATCTCACATTTGTTTAAATGTGCAGGGACTAAGGAATAGGAGGCTACTTAAATATGGTGAAGTGGACCTACGCGTGGGGAATGGAGCAAGAGTTACTGCATTAGCCGTAGGAACATATGATGTCATTTTACCTAGCGGATTAATTCTTGTTTTGAACAATTGTTATTACGTTCCGGATTTAAGTAGAAATATTATTTCAATTTCTTGTTTGGATAATGAAGGTTTTAAGTTTCTTATCGAAAATAAGAAGTTTTCTATTTATTTAAGTGATATTCTTTATTGTACTGCATGTTCATTTAATGGCCTTTATGTTCTTGATGTTGAAAGTGGGAATAATAAGAATGTTTATAATGTAAATAAGAAATCCAAACCTAATGATATAAATCATACTTATTTGTGGCATTGCCGTCTTGGTCATATTAATGAGAAGCGTATCTCAAAACTCCATGGGGACGGACTTCTAGATTCACATGATTTTGAATCATATGAAACTTGTGAGTCTTGTTTACTTGGAAAGATGACTAAGGCACCTTTTACTAAGAGTAGTGAAAGGGCTAATGACTTATTGGCCCTCATACATACTGATGTGTGTGGACCAATGAGTTGCAATGCTAGGGGAGGATATCAATACTTCATAACTTTTACTGATGATTTTAGTAGATATGGCTATGTCTACTTAATGAAACATAAAAGTGAATCTTTTGAGATATTTAGAATATTTCAAAATGAAGTACAAAATCAACTTGGCAAAACTATTAAAGCACTTCGATCAGATTGTGGTGGAGAATATTTAAGCCAAGAATTTGACAATCATCTGAAAGATTGTGGAATTGTTTCACAATTAACTCCACCTGGGACACCACAATGGAATGGTGTGTCCGAACGGAGAAATAGGACTTTATTGGATATGGTCCGCTCCATGATGAGTCAAGTTGATCTTCCTTTAACCTTTTGGGGACATGCACTAGAAACTGCTGCACTAACACTAAATAATGTTCCAACAAAATCTGTTCCAAAGACTCCACATGAGATGTGGACTGGAAGAAAACCTAGTTTGTCTTTCATGAAGATTTGGGGTTGTGAAGCATTTGTTAAGAAGCTCATATCTGACAAACTCACACCTAAATCTGATAAATCTATTTTCGTTGGTTACCCTAAGAAAACTAAGGGTTATTACTTTTACAACCGCGCGGAAAACAAAGTGTTTGTTGCCCGCCATGGTACCTTTCTAGAGAAAGAGTTTCTCTCCAAAGGAATTAGTGGGAGTAAAATTAATCTCGAAGAAATTTGAGAACCCGAAAATTACATGGAACAAAATGTTGGATCTGAACAAGATTCACAAAGAGTTGTGGAACCTATTCAGAATACTCAAGTTCCTCACAGAACTGGTAGGGTGCGATCTGAACCTGAGAGATATGGATTTCTCATGATGGATATCAACGAAGTAGAAGTCATAGTGGATGTCAAAACAGCGTTCCTTAATGGGAACTTACTTGAGGATGTTTACATGACACAACCTGAAGGTTTTGTAATTCCAGAAAATTCTAACAAAGTATGCAAATTACAACGATCCATTTATGGATTGAAGCAAGCCTCTAGGAGTTGGAATCTTCGATTTAATGAATCGGTCAAAGAGTTTGGCTTCATCAAGAACGAAGAGGAACCTTGCGTTTACAAGAAGATTAGTGGGAGCGTAGTATTATTTTTGGTACTATATGTTGATGACATATTGATCATAGGAAACGACATTCCCGCACTGCAGTCTGTAAAGACTTTGTTAGGAAAGTGTTTCTCTATGAAAGATATGGGAGAAGCCGCTTATATCCTTGGCATTAGGATCTATCGTGATAGATCCAAGAAATTGATTGGTTTAAGTCAAGATACATATATTGACAAAGTTCTTAAGAGATTCTGCATGGAAAACTCTAAGAGAGGAAATTTGCCAGTAGGACATGGCATAACTCTAAGCAAGAATCAGTGTCCTAAGACAACTGATGAGCATAAGAGAATGATTGGGATTCCATATGCTTCCGCAATTGGATCAATCATGTATGCCATGATATGTACTAGACCCGATGTCTCGTATGCTTTGAGCATGACGAGTAGATACCAATCAAATCCTGGTGAAAATCATTGGATTGCAGTCAAGACGATTCTTAAGTACTTGCGAAGGACTAAAGATTCGTTCTTGGTGTATGGAGGTGTGGAAGGTGATCTTGTTGTAAGTGGTTACACAGATGCAAGCTTCCAAACCGACAAGGATGATTTTAGATCGCAATCTGGATTTGTATTTGTGCTTAATGGAGGTGCTGTTAGCTGGAAGAGTTCTAAGTAAAGTACTGTCACTGATTCTACAACGGAAGCTGAGTATATTGCTGCATCCGATGCTGCTAAAGAAGCTGTTTGGATCACGAAGTTCATAACTGAACTAGAGGTAGTTCCTAGCATTGCTGATCCAATAGACCTTTATTGTGATAATAATGGTGCTATTTTGCTCAAGTAAGGGAACCAAGAAACCATCAGAAGTCCAAACACATACTTAGGCGTTACCATGTCATTCGAGAAATCATTAACAGAGGTGACGTGAATATATGCAGAGTACCGACTGATGATAACATTGCCGACCCATTGACAAAGGGTCTTCCACAAGCAAAGCATGATGGTCATGTTAGGTCTATGGGTATTCGATACATTAATTAGGCCTAGTGCAAGTGGGAGATTGTTGGTGTTGTATGCTCTAGGCACGTTTTGTAAAACGATTAATGTTATTTATATCAAAGATATTGAATGTTTGATTATTATATCCTTTGCATGTTTATTATAATAATCCCCGTCCCTGATAATTATGATTAATTGTTAGTATAAGTTTAATGGATAATCACATGATGATTATGGTGTATGGGATACAATTAAACTTATGGGTATTTGTTGGAGACCAAATACTGGACTGACCCATATGAGATTTATGTCATGGTCACAATGTCATAATTAAGTCTCATATAGTTATATTACTGGAATCTTTAGACCTGAGATTATCACAGTCTTCCACTTAATGAACATTACGTTTGACATATTCAAACGTTACCCCTAATCGGGTAGCTATAAAGAATGTGATTGGCGTAATCGGATTCATGTAGGGAAAGGTAATAAATCAAGAAGGGATTTGTTCCTCGTAAGAGAGAGATGTCAAGCTTTGGCCACTCGAAGAATGGTGTTGATGAAATGCATGGCCGTGCTCAAATAAGATTTGTACTATCAATACATTCTGGATCGAGAAAGCATTGAACATTGTAAGTTGACCATTGACCATGGCTTACGTTCAATAGACATCGTGAAACAAAGAGATTGTAATATGTTCTATAAAGGATTCACGAACCTATACAAGTTATATTAATTGGGTAGTCATGATGGCTTGCTAGAGTCCGCTCATGATTTATGAGCATAAATGTGTTTGGGCTCATTGCCAATTTAATATAATCCTATGGGGTCACACACAAAAGGACGAGTTGTTTAAAAGGCTAAAAATCGGAATTCTGGTGGTGCTCGGCCGAGCACCTCATATGACTCGGCCGAGCATGGGAAATCAGAAGGTCAGATTGTTTTGGAGCAAGGTGCTCGGCCGAGCACCTCAAAGGACTCGGCCGAGCAGGCCCTGTTCGGGCCCAATAACTGATTTCGTGTTGTGACGGGTTTTAACCTATTTCTCCTAAAAGGTTTAGGACTAATGAGTATATAAACTCCTAACAACGACCTAATCAGTAGAGATTGATTCCATATCAATTAGAGAGCCTCCAAGAGAGAGAAAAATAAGTTCTTCTTCTTCCTCAAGAACAAGAACATTGATTTTTCATATATAGCCTTCATAATAGAAATAGTTTCTATTGGGTCTACCAATCCGTTCAAGAATCGTTCTTGAAATTCGTTCGCGTGTGGATAAACATAGAGGGCGTTGGCATCAACTCCTTCAAAGTTCATGATCCAAGTTTTGCGGTCGTTCCTGCGTTCGTGATTCAAAGAAGCGCGAAGAACAAAGATTGAAGATCTCAGAATTTTAAAGCTCCGTCACGGTTAGTGTTCTAAATTGATCCTCGTATTAATTTAATCATCGTGATCGGATCTAGGCTTTTGGGTTTTATTCCGCTGCGCATGTTTGCTCAAAACCCAACAGTATACCGGGATTTGTGACCCTCATCAAGAACTTGCTGTCTAATCCCACTGATATCCGTCACACACAATCTGCTACGGTAAGTGAACACTCCGTCGGAGTCAAGCTGGAAGTCCACATACTGTCTATCCCGAGCATTATCCATAATCTTCTTCAACTCTGGGTCATCCTTCTGAGTATCCTTTATTTGTTGAAATAGGGTCGGAGATAACCTAATATTCGCAAAAATCGCCCCACGTCTTGATTCACGAGGACACCAATCTCGAACATCCTCTAGCAATTTCCATTCACGAATCATCATTGATGCCACATAAGACTTCCGACTAATCGCATTAGCTACCACATTTGCTTTGCCCGGATGATAAGAAATCGTACAATCATAGTCCTTTAAAAGTTCCATCCATCGATGCTGACGGTTATTAAATTCCTTTTGAGAGAAGAGGTATTTCAAACTCTTGTGATCGGTAAAAATCTCAAACTTCGCTCCATATAGGTAATGCTTCCACTTATGCAACGCAAAGACTATCGCAGCCAACTCCATATCATGAGTAGGGTAATTCTGTTCACTCGGGCTCAACTTCCTCGAAGCATACGCAATCACTTTCCCATTCTGCATCAAAACCCAACCCAAACCCTCTTTCGAAGCATCACTGAAAATTACTAAATCGTCATTTCCATTTGGTAACGCAATAATAGGAGCCGTAGTCAATCTCTTCTTTAATTCATCAAAGCTACTTTGACATTTTTCACTCCACACAAATGGTACATCCTTCCGGGTCAACTGAGTCATCGGAGTAGCAATTCTCGAAAACCCTTCTATGAACCTTCTATAATATCCGGCTAAACCCAGAAAACTTCTGATCTCAGTCACTGTCTCGGGTCTCTTCCAATCCACTATGGCCTCTATCTTTGAAGGATCCACAGAAATCCCATCCTTAGAAATAATATGACCCAGAAATGAAACCATCTCGAGCCAAAATTCGCATTTACTAAACTTCGCAAACAACTGCTCCCTCGCAAGAATGGATAAAACCGTCCTCAAGTTTTGCTCGTGCTCCTCTCGAGATTTAGAGTAGACAAGAATGTCGTCGATGAAGACCACCACAAACGAATCAAGATAAGTATGGAAAACCCGGTTCATCAAATCCATAAATACGGCAGGCGCGTTAGTCAACCCAAACGGCATAACCAAGAACTCGTAGTGACCATATCGAGTGCGAAAGGCAGTCTTCGGAATATCCTCCGATCGAATCTTCAACTGATGGTACCCACTCCTCAAATCAAGTTTAGAAAACACAACTGAGCCTTGAAGCTGATCAAATAAATCATCAATGTGAGGTAGAGGATACTTGTTCTTCACTGTAACCTGATTCAACTTTCGGTAATCGATACACAATCTCAAAGAACCATCTTTCTTTCGCACAAGCAAAACCGGTGCTCCCCACGGGGAAACACTAGGGAGGATAAACCCTAGATCAAGCAACTCTTGCGACTGAACCTTTAGTTCCTTCAACTCTGTGGGAGCCAACCTATACGGTGCCTTCGAAATCAGAGCCGTACCCGGCAAAAGATCTATACAAAATTCTTTCTCACGATCGGGAGGCATATCATATTCAGAAGAGAAAACATCGGGAAATTTTTCTCTAACTACCCGAACACTCTCCAAACTAGGGGATTCTTTCTTAGTATCAAGCACACTAGCCAAGTACCCCTCACAACCACGGTGCAATAATCTCCTAGCTTTCACATAAGAAATGATACGAAAATTTCTACTCAAAGGCATAGCCTCAAAAGTAAACTTAGGCACATCAGGGATAGAGAAATTAACAACCTTTCTACGACAATCGACAGAAGCATGAAACTTGATCAACCAATCCATACCCAAAATAACATCAAAATCTTGAATCGGGAGGACTACCAAGTCCGCACACAAGACACGACCACATATAAGCACATCACAAGCACGAAAGACTTTATCAGTCACCAAACACTCTCCCATAGGAGTCGACACCTCTAACACATAGGGCAAAGACTCAGATGCAGCATTTAATAAAGAAGCAAATTGCACAGTGTAGATACCCCGGGGAGCCACAGCTTGGCTAGAGCGGTGAATTATCCTAGGATGTCTAACTTGTTTTAGATTGTTTAGAGTCGCCACCTATGTTTTGAGGAACATAAGAAAAACCTATTGATTATAGCCTAAGTTTGATTACGAAAACAGAGATTCTTTGTTTTGAGGTTCGGGGGTTAGATTACGAGATAGGAAGTACCGAAACACCCATCTCGCCCAAATAAAGTTGGTCTTGCTTGATCAAAATCTACATGAATGATAACGTTCTTCTTCTTCTTCTTTAAGTCATAAAAAGGGGGGGTTTTAAAATAGAGTTTGGAATGTAGGAGATAACTCCTTAACCAACCTCAATGAGATGAGGTGATCATTAGAGTCATGTCCCAAAATGATTTGGGTGATTGCACATTTGATTAGAGTAAATGTGCAATCGGGGTGAGCGGTCCAAGGCGCGCGACTCAGAGAAGGCAATTTTGACAGAATGGACTAGAAAGTCAGCCCTGTCATTCAGTTTAGTCCCTGGACTTAACGAAGTCAGTCAGGAACTTAACGGAAGTGACATAAACTAACGAGAAACACTTAAAATGGGGAGAAACACAAAATCAAATGTGCAATCGGGGTGAGCGGTCCAAGGCGGGGTGTCTATGTTGGTAGTGGTGCCCTAAGCACGTTTAATAAACGTTGTAATTGTTATCATTTATTTCATATCAATAAAGAGATGTTTTGATTATTATTATTGTTCATGTTTACTTATAATAATCTCCGTCCCTAGTACTTGTTAAGCACTAGTATAAAGGCTAAATGATCATGCGATGATCATGTTAGATTTATGGGTACTTGTTTGGAACAAGGTACTGGACATGACCCGCTGTATGAGATTTATGTAATGGTCTATGTCGAACATATATCTCATATTAGTTATGTCATTTGAATCCTTAGACATGAAGTTATTATTGTCTTCCACTTGATGAACATTATGTTTGACATATTCAAACGCTACCTTTAACCGGGAAGTTATAAAGGGTATGATTGGCATAATCGGATTCACGTAGGGAAGAATAATAAGCTAAGTGGATTTGTCCCTCTTCGGAGAGATGTCAAGCTTGGGCCTCTCGTAGGAATGGTGTTGATGAAATGTTCGGCCGGACTCAAATGAATTGATTGGATCAATGGCATTTGGATTATCAACATATTCGGAATCGAGAAAGTATTTAACAAAACAAGTTGACTGTTTGACTATGACTTGTGTTCAATGACATCGTGGACAAAGGGATTATGACATATTCTAAAGGAATGCGAACTTGTATCTAGTTATACAATTTGGGTAGGTATGACGGTTTGCTAGAACCTAATCATATCTTATGGTTTCATGTTTGAACCCATTGCCAACTTAGTATAATCCTAGAGGGTCACACACAATAGAACGAATCTTTAAAAGGACTAAATTGGAATTTTGGAAATTCTGGACATTCTGGGGAAGTGGGCGACCGCACAGTGTGGACTGGGCGGCCGCACACTTAGCTCAGATTTGTACCAGTTTGTTTCAGATAAATGTGCGACTGCACAGTGTATTCTGGGCGGCCGCACAGTACTGTCGGCTGGCACTTTCCTAATTCGATTTGGAATGTCTTTTGACACAAGATTCCTATTTGGAATAGGTCTTGCTTGTGTATAAAAGGATGAGTTCGGCCAGAACTTCAGTGATAGCCTTTTGTGAGTCTCCAAAGAGTTTGAGTGAGGTTTTACTTTGTTCTAAGACATCCTTGGTCAAAGAACAAAATAATACACAAGAGAAAAAATTCCATATAGTTCAAATTCATTGTGAAAACGTGTTTCACAATTTGGTCTAGCAACCAAGATCAAAGAAGTTCCTTTGATATTCGTTCGAAGTGTGGATACCGCTAGAGGGTGAAAATCATCATCTTCAAAGTTCGTGTTCAAGCTTTGTGATCGTGATCAAGTCTTCAAATCTCCACCAAAGACCAAGAGAAAATTTAATAGCCATCAAGGGTTAGTTTATTCCTTTATTCATTATGTTGTATCTGATTTAATCATATGAACGGATCTATGGGCTTTGGGTTTCAAAATTTTAAATGCTAAATTCCGCTGCGCATGTTTGATCGAAACCCAACAGTGGTATCAGAGCCCCGTTCATGTTGATTATTTTAATACCTAGATCATGTTATGTGTATATAAATTGTTTATGTGCCTTGAATGATGTGAATATTAGAATATATGACGTTTATGTGTTATGTGATTTTATGTGGTTTATTGTTTTGCAACTTTAATCGCACGATTCAATCGCAATAAATAAATTATGATGGATTCAGAATTGTTGATTATTAATTTTTGATTGGATCAAAGTTTTAATAATCGGGGAAAAACGATTTTGAGACAAAATTTTCGAACTTGAAAATTCTGCACATTCTGATGGCCATGGGCGACCGCACAGAAGATTCTGGGCGGCCGCACATTTTTTGGGCGACCGCACAGATCTTTTTGGGCGGTCGCACAAAGGGATCAGAAGGTCTGATTTTGGTCAAAAACAGAATCTGGAATTTTTCGAAAAATTCAACAAAACCAGTACAGAACCAGTCCAGACTTGCTGATCTGGAATGGGTTTTGGGTAGTTGGTTTGTGTGTGGATTTTGGGGTTTGATTTTCCTATTTGTTTTAGTCTTGTGATTCCTAGATTGGTTCAAGTTTTGGATGGCAAATCTGCGTTCATCGAGATTGTGTTTCCCAAAATTGATCGCAATCAAAGTTTTAAAGATAAAACGAAGTTAGAATTATGAAGAGTTCATAATTGCTAAAATTGAGAAACAAAGTTCTTGATTCAAAGTTTGGAAATCCATGTGGAATTGTGAATGAAATTGGCCTACGTTCATCGAGACCATCTATTGCTTAGTTTCGGCCACATGGACTACTTCTTGGTTTCTTGAATTAGTGCGGGATTGTGGTTGCCTAATGGCTTAGTTCGACCGCACTTCTTGTTGTCTTGATTTGGAGATAATAACCAAAGTTGAAATAGTCTCATCCTCATAATTATAGAGAAACTAATGACACATAAATATCATGCTTAAATTAATGGAGATTAATTTAGTGGCTAAACTTGATGTGTAACATGTTTATATTATGTGCTCATAAATGTGTTATATGCTATATGTGATGAACCTTCAAATAAAGTTTTAAGTCCTTCTTTGCCATACCATGATTAAAACACTTGTTTATGCATGGGTAATCTTGATGTGGGTTCGCCTCCGTGAGGTGCATTAATCTTATTCATGTATGAGCAAGATGAGGTTTATTAATTTAATGTGGGCTTGCCTCCGCAAGGTGCATTAAATTGAATGGTTCCTATACGTTTGAAATGGTTGGACTTAATTAGGCGTCAAAACAGTTTTGGGCCTAGGCAAAAGATGAGATTAAACATTTTTTTTTTGAAATTGGATTTCTCAAAGAATCTCATAAAAGGATCTAAGAATCATATGGGATATGATTGACATGATTGTCTACCTAATTAATTTATTTTTGAGCGGTCCGCCTCCGTGGACTCAAAAGTTAAATTAAAGTTGGATCTTAGCCCAATTAAATTATATTATACATTGGATGTATATGAAGGTTATATAATTTAGTGGGAGTATTTTGTTTGAAAATACATTATTTATCTCTTTAATGAAAACTGGTACTTATTAAATTTTGGAAATTTTTGCATATTTGTAGATAATGACTAATAACACTCAATCAATGTCGTTGCGATCGATCCTTGAGAAGGATAAGCTCGAAGAGAATGGTACTAACTTTATGGATTGGATCCGTAGCATAAGAATTGTTCTTAGGCAAGAAGATAAGTTGCACATTCTCGATGGGCCTCTCCCCGCTGAACCACCGCCTACTGCCCCTAGGGTAGAAAGAGACAATTACAAGAAACATCGTAATGATTCTAGAGATGTAAGTTGTCTCATGCTTGCTGCTATGTGTTCAAAACTCCAACAAAGTTTGGAACATTTGGAAGCCTATGAGATAGGCGTGGAGTTAAGAACCATGTTTCAAGAGCAAGCTAGGCAAGAGAGGTACAAGACCATTGTTGCATTCACTACTTGTAAAATGAATGAAGGGCAACAAGTGAGTCCTCACTTTCTTAAAATGAAAGGTTATGTAGAGCAACTTGAGAAACTTGGCTATCCAATCCCATTGGAGCTAGCCACGGATCTCATTCTTAATTCATTGCCTAAAAGTTATAATCAGTTTGTAATGAATTATAACATGCATGGAATGGATAAGAATCTCTCTGAGTTGCATGGGATGCTCAAAACTGCAGAGATGAAAATTGTGGAGAAAGGTTCTCCCGTGCTCTTGGTTCATGATGGGAAGAAGGCTAATGCCAAAGGAAAGGGTAAGAAAGTTGTCAAACCCAAAATAAGCAAGGCAAAGGTTGCCAAGGCTTCTGAGGCAAAACCCGATTCACAAAAGGATGCAATCTGTTTCCATTGTCAAGAAATTGGTCATTGGAAACGTAATTGCAAGGCTTTCTTGGAAGAGCAAAAGAAGAAGAAGAGCAGCAAGGCTGCGTCGACTTCAGGTATCTATATGATAGATATTCTCCTTTCTACCACTGATTCTTGGGTATTGGATACCGGATGTGGTTCTCACATTTGTCTAAATGTGCAGGGACTAAAGAATAGGAGACTGCTTAAAGAAGGTGAAGTAGATCTACGTGTGGGGAATGGAGCAAGAGTTGCTGCATTAGCCGTAGGGACTTATGAAGTCACTTTACCTTCCGGATTAATTCTTGTTTTGAACAATTGTTATTATGTTCCGGATTTAAGCAGAAATATTATTTCAATTTCTTGTTTGGATAATGAAGGTTTTAAATTTCTTATTGAGAATAAGAAATTTTCTA